>BGZK01000260.1:0-539050 GCA_005406025.1 Eumeta japonica
AATCATGCGGACAGACGAGAGTTGGTTGATTTGTTGAATGAAATACATATTGGAAAATCGGAGACACATCTACACTAATTTATAAGTGAATATAAATTTGATATTCGGTGACATACTATACATATTGTCCTATGACATTCTCTTGCCAAGCCGAAATCCATATGTGTATTTGTCAGTGCGAAGTATTTTAAATTATAATATTATTCAGCTATAAGTTGTCTAAAAAAGGAGATTATGTTAATTTTCTGTAAACGTCATGATCATATCCATCCTGTAAATCTTATTACTAATTGTTAATTTCTAGCGATATTCTATCAGTACCTACAAGATGAAGTAGGGAAATATAGGTTTCTAGTGTAATAATTTTGAATGCGAACTTAATTGAAACTGACGACTGCGACTAGAAGGCACTCGATGACGATCATGTTCAATTTTAGTAATAAAAGTGACAATTCTTTTTTTTTTTGTTAGGGTATAGCTATAATAATCTATTAACCACATTCACAAGTTATATCGGTTTTGTGAGTTGTTAATCACGAATGTTCTAATGTAAACATACATAAAAACAAAGCTTTTGAGATTTTCTTAATATTGTTGAAAGTGAAAAAATACCACACTTTTATATAAACCATCTGTTCTATTCTCTACAACTTAAATCGAATTTCATATTTTTGTATAATTGAGTTTTAACCAAATTATCGAAAAGATTGGATGCAGCACTCATATCTATAAATTTTTTGCTGACTCATTACTTTTATGCCCCCTCAAGAACTTCAGAATATTTTTTTATAAGTCTTTAATTCCTTATAAAATTGCAATTATAATACAAAAATTGAATTCTACATATTCACTTGTGTTCTTTGGCTAAATTCAAATTTAAGCATTCTAAATTCAAAAGTTCCTTTTACAAAAGCTACAATAGATAGATGGATAAATAGACACTAAATTGATACCATAAGTATTTTGCTTTTTTTTTTTTTAATATTTCAGTATTAAATACTAATTATAACACATGATAATAGACCATTTTTTTGTAGTCATTTCAAATTTAGGCATAAAGAACATAATCTTTATTCCTTTCCTACAAATATTATTAATTATGAATAAATTGCTTTTAAACAAAGCAATATTTGTTTAGTATCAGTTAGGTCATTTCAACATTACAAATGAAACTATTTCGTAAACTGAACGCCAATTGTAGCAGTATATACTTTAGCTTATAGTCTGGTTCGCTGAGGCGGCGGGCTGCGGCGCGGGAGGGAGAGCGGCCACGACCGTCGATCCCGGTGGTATTTTTTGTGGAACCATACCTGGGAATAAAATAACATATTTATTATAATGATGTCCGCTAGCGGCTTCGCCCTCGTAATAAAATCAATAATTTATTTCATCTTTTATGCCGATTCTATCTTAACCCTATTTCAGACCTTGTTATCGACGTGGATCTCCATGCGGTAGGGCCCTAGCTTAATTTGGCTTGACTTGGTTCTAAATTCCGATCCCGCTTCTAAACCCGCTATTAGCATTGATAGTATTGTATATAATAAGTAGCATATAAGCTATATTTAGCTATTTAAAAAACTGTTTCTATGAAACACAAAAAATATATGAAACGGGAGAGGTAGCTGCAGAGATTAGTGCATACAATATAGAAATTCTTCAGATTTTATAAATTAGAATAGATTAAAGTCCTATAGTAATATAAATACACTAACGCATGCGTATGTGCTTATATGAAAATCACAATGAAACCTTTGGCAAAACATGAGTCAGTCTTTGTCATGCGTCAAAATCATGCTTTGCCAAAGGTTTAAGTTTATGCTTGTGTCAAGTTATGTAACATTACAATGCCAACAGATGTTGTTATTATTAAATGTTCTAATGAAATAGTGTAATCACCATATAATTATGAATTTTTTGGTGTAATTTTCATGTCTAGATCAGTATTGATGTCTTTTATGCTAACATTATCATAATCAATACAAATTTATCAATTATTTTTATTTAAAATATAACAATAAATGTATAGAACCCATTTTTCAAAGATGACTATTGTTATGGATGATGATAATTGTGATATAGATTAATACAGACTGAAAACAGAAAATCTATATATGAATACATAATATTTATGTATCTGCATTACCTACAATAAACTTGCTTTTTCATCTTAATGTTGAACTGGCTGCCATTTAAACTTAATTCTTTATTTGAGGGGTCAATTAATATTTTTTAGGAGCAATCAAAACTGATTTATTAATTGGAAATGATGCTGGTATGCATTTATAAGTTCGTGTACAGGGAACTGTTGGTGATTTTTAATATTCAATCATATATTTTTTTTAATAAATATTTCTTTCATTTAATTTGTGTTAGCCCTAAACGCCACACTGTATTCTAAGCCTACAGAACGACTATATATACGCGAGACCAAAGACGTCGGCGTACTGATATTAACACAAACACTGTAACTACTGACTTATACTTACCATCTATATGTCGATATTTCTTCAGTCTGGTCCATTGGCCATTGTTGTAATTCATCTGGAAGTGCATCTCCGACAGCATCGTCAAATAAGTATCATCTGATTGGAGGACATTCTCAATGTTCTCCGATAGCTTTATTGTTACTATGTTGCCAAGATTCGGACATGGATTATCTGTACATGAAAATGATAACTTTTATTTTGAGTTAATATTTATGAACCATGATTTATTGAAGGCACTTCTGGATTCACCTAATGCTTTATGCGAATGGGATATAAATATTTTTTACAGTCTTTATAAATACACAATAATTATCAAATTTATACTACATAATAAAAGGCAATAAATTAATAATGGGAACTATGGTTTGAGCAAGTTGTTGATAAAATTCTCGAAAATTCTATTACCTCTTGATCCAGCCATAAAACCTAGTATAAGCGCCTTCTCCGGTCGGGTCACTCTATTTGCATTTCTAAACATATCTTGCGCTTCTAACATTTGCTCACGCTGAAATAAGATCAAAATACCATGTGAAAATAAATAAATATTACCACAAGACATTTTTTTTGTGTTGGCCTATTTGGCAGTATGATCTCCATTTCTGTGTATTACATACCCATACATACAAACAATTCTCTTATCTTTTATGTCATAATTTAGTAATCTTGAAAATCCTTTTAATATACTTATTTTTGCATCCCGGTAGTGAAATTTTAAAAAACATTTACCGTTAGGGAAAGACCTCGACGCGCCGCCAGCAATGGCGTCTGCTGCGTTTGCGCCGCCACCGGCTGCGCCGTCGCCGTTACCGTTTGTTGATTCTGCAACAATTATGAAGGCCCCTTTGCAGAATCAGCCAAGTGGTGCCGACACCTTTATTGATTTTGTAACAATTACAAATTTCGAATAATATTTCTGATCTGGATTGATAAGTTGTTGTTGATTCATTTATTTGCTAGCGAACATTGAAATGACAATCTGTCACTTGTGGTCAGTAGAGTGGGAAAAGCAGGGATTTAGTGTTCTATTATTTTTCGTCACTCTTTTCCACGAGCAGAGCGACAGGTTGGACATGGAGTAAGTTGCAATGTTGAGCTCGTTAAGTTTCTGATTTTAAATTCATTCAAACCTCAAAAATCTTTAGTTGTTTTATTGTGATACTTATTGGAATGGAAAAATACATCTTTACCAAAGGACTGATTATATTATTACAAATGTGACTAAGGGTGTACGGCCAGGTAATGAAATCAAGTACAAATCATATTCTTCTCTGTACAATCTCTTATAAACTTTGTACAAATATTGATTATTTTATATTATTCCAGTGATAATATAAGTGAAAGTAATGATATTTTATATCCATTCTATGTATACAGTGTACCTCTATTCATGTGAGGAGGGAAGGATTAGAATTTTTTTTTCTTTGACAATACTACAAATCATCAAAAATAATAATGTGACTGAATAACACCTGCGACAACTTAACATATTTAAGATGGGAAAGTCATACAATTGCATTGAAAATGTAAAAAAATAAATTATTATTATATCATAATAATAATTTAAAAATTTACTTTAGTATGTATTCTTTGGTTTACATTGATTATTCTTCGTTTACTGCAGTAAAGCTGCCTTGATAAAATTTTTCATCACACAAGGACATTTTGATATTAATTAATAAGAGTAAAGGGTAAATAGACAATGTAAGTTTTATAACATAACTATAAAGCTGTTTTCACAATGTGAAGAATTCAAAATGTAGCTTTTAAAAATAAAATATCAAACAATATGAAAACAACAAATCACTTTACTTTTCATTAAATATATCATATTATACTCATGCCTATTTTCCAGAAAGGTAGGCAGAGATTATGCATTTCCAAATAGGCAATCCCTGTATATCTCTCTTTTGATACTGCAACATCAATCAAATAGTAAATAAACAAACACTGATAGATAAAAATATTTTCATTATATAGTTCAAACCTGCACAGACTGTTGCTGAGTTTGCTGTACTTGTTGTACCTGCTGTACATTGGCCTGCACGACGTTCTGCGTGGATGCGGCGGGCGCGGACGTCAGTAAGCCTGCTTGCATCTGTTGCACTGGTACAGTAGGCCTCGGTCCGCCTGCTTGTTGCACTACTGTTTGCGTCATCTGTTAAGTATTCAAGGTAATAATTTAAATGTCTATTAACCATTTGACAGCGCGATTATAAAAGTACCCCCTCTCTCGCACGCGCAACTGTTTTCGATTATTATGACAGCATTTCAAATAATAACTGTAACTACATAACACACAATAAATATGTAACAGTGTATGCTAACTCAGATATATGAATATCAGGAGACCATTTTGTTCGAAAGACGCGTTTTTATATACAAAAATAGAGTGGGTTACTAAAATCAATTAAATTTTATATTCACTGATAGATGACAATGCATATAATTCTGTATAATCACATTACAAATTCAGTTTGCAATATAAGCTATAATTCATAGAACTCAATGGACTTTAATAGTTGTAGCATCACAAAGGGTGATACTTTAAATGGCAGGATATAATATCCAACATGTAGGCCGTGTGATTGGCACATTCCATATATAGAAATATCATGCCGGCTGTTAGTTGATATTATTCTTGACTATATTAGTTTTCATAATATATGTCGCTATAGAGAGTAGCAAGAATTTCTTTATAATGCTGTGGTCTATGTATCAATGTTGAGTGAATATTGATACATCCTTTAATAAAACTGGTTTGGTCATTATGTTAGAAAGATACAAGCTGAAAATGTACTCTTTATTTAATAAATTACTATTTGGACAAATAAATGAATGAATGCATTTAATATCATAGAAAATATTTGGTGTCATGGATGACTTGAATAATCCAAACAGTGGCATTGTGTTTTGATTAATTTAGATTTTTTCATAGTTAATGGATTTTAAGATTAGATACACCTATATTCGATTTGGGAATAAACACAAAAAAGTAATCTTGTAATAAAAAAATAATGTGGTTGTTAAAAAAATATACAGTAAATTAATCATCACATGTTGAACATTACTTCTAGAGAAGATATTGGGCATACAAAAAAAAATTGAATTAAAACGTGGTCTCACTGGTTTAACATTATGTAGTAACACAGCCTTTCCGCCAGGTTGCTGGAGGAGTAACGCCGGAGTCTGCAGCAGGCCAGGTGGGGCAATCCCCGTCACTAATAGAGGTTTTCCTCCAGTGCCCGCCAGCACCAATTTTGGTTGTTGCCCTAACACCAGAGGTTTCGGGCCTGTAGTCTGGAGAAAAAATTATACCGAGTTCATATTTTATACCAAAATTGGACATTGGGAAATTGGAAACAGATTAATCTAAAGCAAATTTCATGGGTTTTTCTGAGAATATTTATATCAAGATCTTTCTCAACGTTGAATTTGAAAACGGGATGGATTTCTTATGTGTACAAAATAGAATTGCATCATAAAATATTAATATAGAAATATTGGATGTGTTATAAAGTCTCATTTAAAATTTTTGTCAGTAATTTAAAAAATTGAGTTCTTTTTATTTATTTTGGAAATTGCGACATGTATTGTTAATATTATATATTATAATGAGTAACAAAATGTATAATAGAAAAGAATGATGCATGAAACCATTAGTATATGAATAAGTTCTGCATTGCCCACTTTTAGTCTAATTTTTGGTAATGTATTGTACAAAAAATTAGATCATGAAAAAAATATTAATAAGGAATAATATATTACAACATAACTCTTTTATCTTCCAAAAAAAAGATAGCACATAAACAATGTATTAAATCCACTATTTTTAGTTCTTATTTTAAAATAACATCTTTAATTATAATTTACAATACTTTTAGTGGCAATCTAAATGTTGCATTATGAAGCACAGTGGCTAAAAATTTGTTTTGCATATTTTACTCTGCTTTGGTCAATTTGAATTTATTTTTCTACACTGAATTATTTACAATTCAGTTTCGATCATAACTTGTTAATTTCTTCTGCTTTAAAATATTTTTTTTGTTGTATATTTATTAATGCAATTTATCTCGCTTGTATATTTAGCAACAGGTTTATGGATAAAATTACCTTTTGTGGCCTAGCCCAGTGAGTTGGCTACTTCTAAAAACGATATCTATTTGCATCATAATACAAATCCAATTGGTTTTTTTATAATCTAAAAAATAATACTCTTGGTATTGTTAACTGAACTGTAAGATTGTTCACATGGTTTACAATGCCCTCTTTGTATTTGGACATTCTTTCATTAATTGACCCACATCAAAATCGTTTGTGGGTATGTATCATGGAGCATCTGTTATGATCTTTTAAGTTTGATTTGGGTTCTCTGCAATATTTCTAAATATGAATTGGCAGAATTTCCTCACGATTGAATACCATACGTCCACGTTCATTTCATGAGGCACTAGCAAACCAGTAGTCTATTCTCTAATGATTTTCTGTCCAATATCCAGTAACATTTCGTAAGTTGCTGTCCAAGAGTTTTGCTTTACGGGAATGTTTTTCCACCGTATTGAGACTTCTATTGAATTCAAGATATTTACCTTTGCTTGAAGTATATTGATATTATTGAGAGCCAACAGGTGGGCATGACTCTTTTGTTAATGTGTATGTAACATGAAGTGATTTTGTTTTATTGGCTTTTATGTGCCATAACCTTGAGTCAGGAAGATATGCTGTCTAAGCTTAATAATAGCAAAGCAAAGGCTTTGAATACACTTTTATCAACAGCAAGGATCGCTAGACATCAGTAAATATACCGTTTCACATCGTCGGTCGCGGGTAAGTTCGACGTGAACAATAGGTAGAGCGTAGGGCCAAGGACACTGCCTTGGGAAACTCCAGCGTGTATTTCTTTAAGGTCAGACATGTCTTCGCCATTTTTTAAAAAGAAATGACGTTTATATAAACGATTTTAGAAAGAAAAATATTTTCAATTTAGAAACATATTTTTCACGAAATGCGATTCGCGAGCCATCTTGAAGGTGTGCTTTTAGCTATCTGTTTATAAATAAGAAGTTATACAATACCTGTTGTAGTAATATTTGCCTAGGAGGCGGTGGCTCGGTAGGCTGTGACGTCACTCCCGTTTCCTGTTCATCGACTGTCGTTGCTGAACCTGGCGTTGGTACCTCGATCTTCGGCTCCATCTTGGTGGGAGCAGGTGCAGTCGCATTAGGGCTTGTTGCTGGCGGTAGTGTCGTTTCTGTTGTGGGTACTATAAATTTCAAATCAAATTTAATCATATTTTCTAATAATTGTTGTCTACGGAACAAATATTATTATTTTGTATAATAATGAATTTCATTATATAATTTTGGGATACAGCATGAAACTTTAAATTAATTTAAATAGAACAATATACAGAACCAAATCATATTTGTGATAGAAATTTATACTAAATAAAATTTATTTTTAAACAAGTCATTGTGTTATACCAGTAACACAAAATTCTTTACTTCCTTTACTTCCATTTTTAGTGTCCACTGTCAAATAAAAAGCTGAAACTAATAAGACAAACTGATTTGCTAATGTGTTTACTGCACTTATGACATAGCAGTGGTTTCATTTGAGACAGTTATTTATTTAAATAAATACTAATCTCAGTAAAAAGATTCCATATTCTCAGATATCAAGGTGTTTGATTCTCACAAAATCATGCTATATCTAATTATGAGTGACAAAAATTACCTTGAACTGGATCTGCTTCGGCTTTTGGCATCTGGAAGTTGTTGAGTCCTTTGGCATAATCGGGCGGTGGCGACGGTGGTGCGGCCGGTGGAGGCTTCTTAACACCTGCAGCTTCTTCCATTTCTGAACAAATACAACTTTGATGTTTCAAATCAATGTCATTTACTTTTATAACACATTATCAATAGAAAATTACTCATTCAATTAAAGTATCGCACATATGTAGATAGTTACAAAATTTTAGACCAGATTTTCGAAAGTCTGCCGTGATGAAACTGTTTAAAATGGAACAACAGTTCCTTTGGTTACTTTAATTATTCCATAAGAGTTATGGGGTAAAGTGGACACTAACCACTTTTAAAACATTGCAATGCAATAGCACTTTGTAATAACAAATAATGGCAAAACAGTTTTAGCTTAAGAGTGATTACTTTGTACCAACTGGATAAGGTTTTGACACTGTGCAGCTATTACAATTTTATTAGAAAGCTTTAACAGCTTTTATGGTAGTTGCCATTGTTTTATAAATTTATTAAAAATATTCTAATGAATAAATCTTTTTTAGAAAAAGTTAAATATATGAAATTTTGATGCCTTAAATTATAGATTAACTTATGCAGTATATATATATATATGTGTGTGTGTGTGTGTGTGTCTAAGATCCTTGAAACTTTATGTCTGATTGACTCAAAGTTTGGCTTACTAAGAAAGGATTTTATGCAAATCTTATGAAAAAAATTGTTCATCATTTTATGTCTATGCGAACTAAAGCTAGTTAAATATAAATTAAATTATTGACATAATCTTCTGAAGTATTATAATACTTCTAATACAATTAATAATAAAAAATATTTTATTTAAACATACCCAGTTTCCTTCTCTTCTTTATTTGTGCTGGTGTAACAGGCTGCTCCGCAATGTCAAGCAGTTTGATTCCTGTACGTGGTGGAGCCCGCACTGTGGGTGCTGGCCTTGTCGAATTGTTACGTACAGCCCAACGACTAGGAAGACCCTTTAACGGTGCTAAAATATCCATACTGGTATTATTAACCAAAAAAAAAACTTATTTATTTCTCTAATAAGTTTTATGTCTCATTAAACTAATGTTAGAGTTAATTTCACATTTGAAAATGAATATGGGATACTTTTTATCCCTTTCAAAAGATAATTGAGTTAAGTGGATTAGTGAGGTAATAAATAGAATGAAATGCTATAAAAACATTTATAATATTACACTGTATAAGTTTTTACATCATAGAAGAGATATAGTTCAATGAAAAATTTGTATAAAATGAAATGACAATTACTTTTTCTACAATGACTAATGCAAAAAGATTTCATTCATTGTTGGTATGTACAATAATTTTGTTTTTCATTACAACAATTGCACTAATTATAAAATATGAAATTTCTACTGTGCTTTATGCTAACAATCATATTTCCACCTAGACACTAATAATTAAATAAGAAAATTAATTTAGTAATATATTTCCCAACCAGAAATGGAATTTGTTATTCAAGCCATATCAGCATCTTATTTGAAGTTTTTGCAATAACTTTTAACTTGCTATTTTTATCAGTAAAATTGAAATTATAACTTGTATTTGTAGAAAATAGTATCGACTTACTAGTGTCCGTCATTTTGCGGGGCATACCGCGACTGCGCACAGGTACGGTTGGCGCCTGCGCCTTTTTCTGATTTGCCTGCGCCTCAGCCGCCTTTGCCAGCAATTCACTCCTTAATGCTACCGATTTCGGTTTGCGTTTTAGAGTGAAATGTTTGACGGGATTTGGTTGCTGGCCTACCTGTAATATCAATGAATGAATAAAACTGAATCTCTTTCAAGCAATAAATGGAAAAATATTTGGGTACTTAAATGTTTGGAGTTTGCTGTTTATATAATTATAAACAGACTTCCATAAAAGAATTTGTAATATTAGTAGATAGATTTAATTTTTACATTTCTTTAGAATGATGAAACACAAAGCAGTCATTCAATTTTAAGTTTTTAAATTCCAACATTGCAAAGAGAATGCCCAGTATTTTAATTTGACAGAAAAACAGCTTCAGTTAATTATGTCAATAACAAATATCAAGTTGATATAGAACAACTTAATAAATTGTTCTATAATAGTGTAGTATATAATTTTAAGAGAAATAAGATTCATAAATTTTTCAATTAAGGTTTTTATATACCCTATCATAAAAATCAAATTGTTATAAAACAACCTAGTTGTTTAAGACATTTAATACAACCTATGATATACAACTGGTAGACATAGAATAATTGAATCGTTTAAATCAATCTGATAAATACATATCGTTGTGATGTCATATAATAACATTAAAAGAGGAACTTATAGAATGAAATGCAGTAAAAGATAACTCAAAAACAAGTAAAGTTTAATTCAATAAGAAAAACTTTACAGTACCTATGATAAATAACAACATTAAATAGCAGAGAAGAGTGTTAGTGGTGATAAAATACTTCAAAGATGAGCCGACAGAAATGAAAAATATGTCAATGTACCGTATGAATGGTGAAGTAAAGAACAATGAAAAAAATAGAGGTGGCTGATTTAGATATTATAAAGAATCGGATTGACATGATTTAAAGGATTAGAAGACATATTACTGAAATTTAATGATTAGCTAGATGCACATCATATATGCAGGAACATGATTTGAAAATTGTATGTGTATCAGGACAACGAAATGAGGTGAATGATTTTCTATTTATATACTCCCTTAGATTAAATGACGCGACAAAACTTGTGGAAAAAGAGATTGAATGTACAAAATTACTGTAGAAACATTAAATAGACAATAGGATGACGAATTTTCGTAGATGTGTATGGAAGTTGTAAAAAGAATGGTAGGAATTTTATATATAAGATGGCAAATTGGCCATATTTTTAAAAGATATAATGGTTTTACAAAAATGCATGATAGATGAAATTTTGCATTAGCAAACATAACATTGGGTATATGAAAGATATATAATTAGAAATAAAATAATATATTAAATTTTATGCATGACGTCTAGAAAAAAAAAGGAATAGTCAACGTTTAAAGTGCTCCCCTTAGAAATATTTATTTTTATTATTTAACTACTAAACTAAGTAATGGTTTATGTAAGACATCTATACTATGAATTTTACCAATATACATTTTGTAGTTTTTGAGCAAAATGGCTGTGACATATGTACAGACAGACGGATGGACAGACATGATGAAATTACAAGGTATCATTTTTGCTATTTTGGCTGTGAATCCTAAAAAGTAAAAGGGGATAACTGAACACCACAAATTATTTGGACTAACAGACTTTTTAATATTTTGTAATAAGACATTTAAAACTTACAACAGAAACCAATGCATTTTTATTCAGGTATAAGCATTCTAGTGGTAGTAATCCCAAATCAGAATGTTTGGCCAGAGATCTTCTAAGCTCTCCGATCATGTCGCTGAATATTGGTCTAGTTTCATCGAATTCCGCTATCTCAGTATTGAGTGTGCCTGCAGAAGGATAGGTCTTGAGGACTTCAGCTAACATAGCCACCCATAGATCAGAGTCCACAGCTGCAACCTCAATGATCTCCTCCAGTTCATTTCGCCACTGAAAAATTGAAGAAAATGATTTGATCTATTAAGTTCAATGATTCATTAATGATAAAATGAAATGATGTATTGATTATGATGTAGAGAGAAGTGACCAGGCAATTCTGAGCTGCCTGTAAATATTTTATAGGTTTCTAGTGGGTTTACATACTTGATTGGACATTAAAATGTATGAAAATATTGTGTGAATAATGAAATTTAAAACTACATATTGAAGCTATCAATTTGTATGTTAATAATTTTTATGTAATATTAATTTGTACCTGCATAGACAGAGTGAATTTGTTCATCGTGTGTGTACCATATGGAATCGATCATACATCTTTCTGCAAATAGTCATAATCTTCTTGTTTTTAGGACAACTTTGCCAAAGAAACCATAGTCATTGAAGTAGTCGTTCATGAGAAGAATTAGCCAGAATGTGAACATGTAATCTCACGAGATACATTTTAGGTGATGCGTGTACGTTGCGTCTCTAGGGATAGGTTAATATAGAGGTAGGTATGTACATATGTATGTACCCTTGTTCCACCCTTATCAGCGTATGTAAGTGTTGTTAGTTTTCTTTGAACTCATTTTAAGCCAGTTTTATCACACAGTAAGTAGCGATGTTTCCAGGACAATGATCAAAACTTATGATCCAAGGCTTACTTATGTCTTAAGGCTAACCGCTGCAAAGCTTTAAAGAATTTCGAAGAAGCAAACAATAGGTGACATGTATTGTTTACATTAACAATTTAACTAGTGAACACGCAAAGCAATAAATACCGAAACCTTTTTTTTTGCGCACATTAACAATTTAACTAGTAAACACTTGCATGCAATAAATACCGAAACCTTTTGTTTTGCACACTCTTTCAAAATGACTCATTGACAAACAATTTTATGTTATAAAGGTTGTGGAAACATTTCTTTAAGTTACTGAGGGCCAAACAGAGATTACTAATTTAAGTTATAGAGGTTGCGTATTTTAAGTTATAGAGGTTTTGGGCTCTGATGGGAAGGGAACATATTATTTTTTGAAGTTATAGAGGTTTATAAGTTACCGAGGTTTGAGTTATCAAGGTTATACTGTATATAACAAGATTATGGATATTCATGTATGATCGATTCCATCCTGTATACTGATCAATTATGATAGTCAATCATGATCCTGGTCTTATTCCATTCTCAATTTTGATCCCAGTCCTTGTCTTGATACCAAAGCCAAAGGAAAATGTTAATTGTATTATTTTAATCAGGTTTTTGTTAATGAAGTAATTCTTAGCATCGGTTTAGTAGTTCGGTTCAATAGTAAAAATATGCAGACGTCAGTTAGCTAGTTTCCTTTTTCAGAAATCTTCCCATTTACAAATACAACATATTACCCATTTCATAGCAATAGTATGAATGGTTTAAGTTCACAATAAAAACCAACAAAATACACACTCATTTTTATACATTGCAAAACCTCCTACTTCCTATCAAATTGTGAAAAACGTAGCACACCACTTTTTAAAGTTGTACCTTGTACAATAAAAAGTTGTAGACAAAATTCAACCCCCTTAACTGTGATAAAATGAAAATTACACACATACACTCACACAACTACATAAAAACAATTTAATATTCAACTAAAAAAATGAATGATTGATGTTTTATGGTTATCATATGGTGTAACGTGTATGGAAATAACATACAGCTTATTATTTTTGCATTGACAGATTCTGATTGTATACCAATTTTCATCGTGATCGAGTAAACCGTTCTTAAATTATAAAAAAACATATACACATACAGAAAGACAGACCTTAGCCTATTGCAGATCGGTGAAATAATTTTAAGTTGCAAAACGAGACATAGAGACAGATTGACACACAGTAGCTTATCATATCATGTTATCATTTCATTGTAAAACATGAAATACTTCTTAAGTTATAAAAAAAAAACAAAGACAAACAAACAGCAACTCTGGATCTAGAGGGGGCAAAGCGGGGCATTCGTCCCAAGCGGCAGTATTAGGGGTCATCAAAATCATAATTCTTGTTTTATGTTTGGTTGAAAAAGGGGACTTGCTTCACAAAGCGCCTAGCATCCAGCACACTTTGTACTATCAATCATTCATTTGCTTTGACGTATGCCCAATCTGTTTTTGAACATATTTTAAGAGTTAATTCTGAAATGCACTGAGAGCAAGTAGCAGTTTGTTGAGAACATCTAATTATGGCGGGAATTTTCATTTAAGTCAGTTATAAATTTTAGAAATAATTAACTAAAAAAAAATATTTAAAAAAATATATTTGATAATTTTTTTTCTAACAAGAAATTTTTTGAGTTGTTTTTTTAATAATAAAAAATATAATTATTTACAAAAAGCAAGAAAAAATTATTTAAATATCTAAAGTGGTAATTATATAAGATTAAAGCTTTACCTATTAACTTGAAAATGTCCAAAAATTAATAATACTTTTGACCGCTCAAAAGATACTGACTCCTTTTTTCGATGATGTTGTATTTTTTTCACATTGTGCATGAAAAATGCAATATATTGAAAAAAATTGTCAAAATCTCAATTTTTCATTTATTAAATTAATTTTTTTTAATAAAATTAATCTCTTAATTCATTTTCTTCAAAATTATTTTATTTACTCTTTGGAGTAGAACACATTAAAAAAAATTATGAATCTCAATTCTATGGAATCAACAAAAATATTTTTCCAGAAATTTTCCATGAAAATCGTTTATTTCAAAAAATTATTTATAAATTTTTTTTTTGAAAAACACATTTGAGACAATATTTGGATAAAGAAATTATTTTTCAAACATTTATTTAAAAAAGCAATTTTTTGAAAATATTTTGTCAAACAAATGAAAAAAATATTAGCTAATAGGTAATATAGAGTGTAAATTTATTAAAGGATTCTTATTGACCCAATCACAAAAATGCCATCCATTATGTTTGTTAGTTTCTATTAACAATTTATTTCAGACGTTAGAGAGAGGGGGCGCCACTAATAAATTTCTGTCCCTGTTCAAAAAAATAATAGATCAGGGAGTGACAAACAGACTGAGTGACCTATTATTTGTACAATCACATATACTTAATAAAGATTAATTTTTATTAAGATTAATGAAATCTTTTTTTTAAGTCATAAATGAAGATACATACAGACAAACAGACATTGTGATAGCAGCCTATCATTTGCCCAATCATATGTTCTTTTTGTATATAGATTTCATTAGTCGGTAATCTTTTAAGTAATAAAAGAACATACAAACATATAAACAGACAGTACTCTATCATTTCTGAAATCACATATTGTTAATGTGATTGTTACTGCGAAATCATTCCTGCGAATACATTCTCTTACATACTGTAAGATTATGTGATTGTGCACATGTTAGGCTACTGTCTGTCAGTTTGTTTATTCTTATACAATTAATATACCTGATTGTTGTCATGATCAGGCAAGCCATTTCTGAATACATATAGATCCACATAAATTTTATAAACAATAGAATTGGGGTCAGTTAGTCATAAAACTAATAGCTATCACTACATTTTACAAAAAATTGAATGTACAGACGGACGTTACAGACTTACATTGTAGAATAGATGGTCATTATTATTCAGAGTTAATAAGTACTATATTGCTATTAATTTCATTCAAATAGACTTCTTTAATGTACTTACAATAATATAAATAAAAAAATACAATACTGCATTTTATTCAACAATATGTAACATTCCACATCAAATCTAAGTTTTGCATATTAAAATATAAGCTATTATTATAAAAAACCATATATTAAAGTTTTCAGGTTTCTACTAAATGGTCTCTGAGAAAACAAGAGCTATAGCAAAATGGTAAATACCAAACAAATTCATTCCTCAAATCTGTTTTTCTAGTATGGCATAAGCAGTATAGAATTTTCATAAGTAAAAACATATCATGAACATAAGGGTGGTGTTTTAAAATGTTGTTGTACATTTTGGGTTTTAAGCTCCGTCTTTCAATTACACATTTGATATGGATGTTATGAGAATTCACAAAAGGTGTCTACTATTTATTATTCAATATATTTTATTATATAAATTAAAGTGAAAGCAAAAAATAGATAAGGAAATAATGATGAAAAAGTTAAAGATTATAATGGTTTTTTTTTTGACAAAACCAGTTGTTACGTCTTTGAGACTACTGTTATCATATGCAAATATATTTTTTTTCTTAATTACAATAAACTCTAATTATATTTTTGTATTTTATTTTTTAAGTGAAAAAAAAACATTGATACATATTGTGCAATAGGAGAATTAATGTAATATAATAATGCAAAAACTTATGAGGTTTCAGAAATTTCTGAATACCGAATCAAAATAATCGTTAGTCATTAAATAATATTTTACAATTACTACATTAAAGTGTTATGCCTACAATTTGATGATATCACAGTTTCGTACTTGTTAAACTTTTCAATATCTAGTAGTGTAAACAAAGCATATGTTTACGTTTTTTTTCTGCGTCTACCAATTACGAGGGAAATCGCATTGAATCAAATTATTTATTAAATACTAAAGAAATATTAGAAAATGACTACTACAAATGTTGCAGGGCAGTCAAGTATGCAGTTATTTAATAGAAATTTGTCAAAGTAAAATTAATTAATATGTATATATCGGAAATCAAAAATTAAATTTTCATGTAAATTACGTACTCCATATAACACAACAAAATACAAGTTCAACACAACATGTGATCTTTGTTCTCTTTTCTTCATAGATCACACAGTATTAGTTAGAACGAGAGACTCGATTTAATACAGTTACGCAAAACCATAGAACATAAAAGAGAAAAGTTACCTCTTCAACATTTCTGCGCGGGATATGAAAGAAACTTAACAATAATTTGAGTTTCACTTGCGTCTGCAAATCCGGGAAACAATCTTTTATATTTTTCAACACTTCGGCATTTAACTGTGTACAAATTGAACCAGTAGTCCACGAATCGTTCGATGTACCGAGTTTATTGTGGAGCCACAGAGAAGTATCACTATCCCGCACGTTCGCCATCTTGTAACTGCGGTACTAGTGATGTACCCATTTCTCTTCTATTATTGAGTATCGATGACGTGGACTAAATAGCATATCACGAAATCAATCCACATAAAAATGATGCAGTGTATGCGCACTGGTGCGAATTGTTTCGTGAATATAAAGTTTATGTTAAACAAAATGAGGAAAAAAAAAACAAATTGTAATTGTTACCCAATGATCCTATCCTTTTATAGTTACAAGTTAATCTACGAGAATCACGACTCATGTAAAACTAGTATCAATCATTTATAATTTGTATAAATATTAAAGCACAGGAAAAATTTACTATTCACAATTTACAATGATCAGTGGTCTATTCGTGTCTTTTAAAATACCTGTTAATAAAATACTAAACAAAAAAACAATTTGTGTACTGGTGCCCGAAAAACGTTTAATAAAATTCAGAAAAATGTCATACGAAGGATCCCGTAACTTCGATGCTATGACAATGATTCCAAAGAGCTATTCATTTAATGTTTCACATTATGAAAACAGATTATGATAATGTATTTAAAGCAAGAAGTATTACAATAAATGAGAAATTATTGTTTTGTGAATATGCAAGAGTATGAATTCACAAAAGTAGAAGAAGACTATATATATGACTTTATAACTACTAAGAGCTTATCATTGTGGTGGGCGTTTTGTTAAGAATTTAAGAAATTACTCAAAACTCATAAGCTTGTTTGCATCACGGCTAAAGCTAAGCACGTTAATAATAAAAAAAAAAGCGTGTACTAATGACCACACGACAAGTGAAAACTGCATTATGGCGAAAATAATAATATGAAAAAAAAAATTATTTTGTTCAATATTCATAAAATAATACTATTTACAACATATATAATTATAAATCTGTATAAATTGCTCTGGTAAAATTTGCACTGGCTGATTATCATTTGTATCGTATTCTAAAAATGATGAAATAGATTTATTGTAATTAAACTATGAAATGAATACTTTTGATTAAAGATTAGCTAAATATTTAACAAAACTTCGCCAATCATTGTTTCATATTTTGTTGTGCTTTCATTTGGATCATTCAATGTATTCAAAGCTAATGCTTATTGTAAAAATCCACCAACAGTTTTGATGTGTCTTTTGCAAAATCAACAATGAAATCTCCGCTCAAAATCATTAGCAACATACGAAGGTTTCGACTGAGAAGAGCAAATCCTGCTTCGGCATATATAAAGAAAAATTTGGAAGTTTGAAAGATAGATCGAATGAGTAAAAGAGAGGCATTGATGGATGCCAAATACTAGAATGCGGGCTGATTAAACTTTAAAGTTCAATCGCGTTTTGCCTCGAATCATCACATTTAATTTTTTATTTAATAGACGAAGCATATATGTATCCTAATTACTTTCTAAGTCATCCATATGATTTAAGAAATTATATAATTTACCTGAGCACGAAATATTTTTGTTCTTAGTAATAGACAGCAAGTGTTAGTCTTGTAATCTTAAACATGTTATTTTTTATGGCGATAGATAATGTCTCGTACACACACAGTGTATTTTACAAAGTATGTACATTTTATATATGTACACATGCGTACAAAATTAAATAACGTATTAAATAAAACATATCAGCATATCACATCGTATTTATGTCGATTTTGAATGTGACTGATTTGTTATGCTCATTCATGTAACGCTCGTCGAGCGAGTATACTAATGACGTGTTGACTGTATTTCTGTAGCTCTCTTAGTCGACTCGAGCCGACTTTACCCGAACGAGCATTATATAACTACACGTGACGGCTCGATCTTAATCAGTACTCGCAGTATCCACAAAAGAAAACGCTTAGCGCGCATAAAGAAGTTTTCACTTCAAAAATAGCGAGAACTTAAGAAAACGATTTGGAGTGTCACAAAGAACGAGACCTGAAGAATTAAGAGCCAAGTTATGAACTTTCGACTGATTTTAGGTGACAAAAGTTTGTATAAGGACAAGGACATAGAGGTTGATACGGTCTTCAAAAAGTTCTCACTGACACTCTTATTTCGATTACCAGGCCTCTCGACTAATATGTCGTTTTCGCCGAATCTTTACCGAAGAAAAGCAATCCGATAGTATTAATTTAGAATTTAAATATGTGAGTTTGGAAGAGGATCTCGTTGCATATGAAGAGGACTGTTAACCTTCATGGTCTTTTCATTATGATTGTTAGCTTCATCATTGATAGCATTGTATCACACCTGGTGATTATCTTTATCAAGTGTCTGGATAAAGGCGTAATTCCTTTAAGCGCCGTCTCTCTCACTATAAATTCATAAGTTTAAGAAATTGAAAGAAATCAGTCCAATCGCTCAGAGTGCTTCGAAAAAGAAATCGACAGTAAAAGATTTATAATAAAATAACAATATGCACCAGCATACTTTTTTATTTTATGTATTTATCAATCATTACATAATAAATAAAACCGTTACGGCGGCAATATTAATTTACAAAAAATAATACTCAAATTCCAAAATGTGCTCAAAATTTAGAATTTATATTTGTCAGATAGCGCAAAAAACATCATTTCAACTGAATGTTCCAAGACACTCATATATTTTTTTAATTTCCTTCGATATTACCTAGGACTTCGGAGCTTTGTTTTTTTACGTATTTTTTTCTTATAATAAGCAATATTTTTTTCAAATTCTCGTTTCTGAAAACGCAAAAATAATCAGTAACATGCAGCTGAATAGATAAATAATTAGCAAAGAGTATTAGCTTTGGTGTTTGTAAGGGTATTAAATATTCGTGGTATTCCACTACTGAGAAAACGTCACAAATGTTTACTAAATTGACATGACTGATGGGTGATTGTCTAAAAACGATTAGACATTCACTCAAGCGATTTGACTAACGGTTACTTGATGGAAAACATTCATAATTCTAAAATGTATACATCAGTCAATCAGTAAAACCGATTGCACGTTCAGTTTTATGCCAATTGTAGCTACCACTATGGTAAAATAAATTGACTGTAAATTGAACGTGTAACCCCCACCTATGATCTAATCGCATTGCCCGGCAACTTTCAAACAGCACTCAATCGTTTGATCGATTACGTTCTGTCATGTTTTTTTTTATGTGATGTTATATATCTTGTCTTTTACTGCACACATACTTTTCAGGAAAATTGTTTCATTGGTTTTTATAATGGCAAGCACTTTCAGTCAATCAATGAACTTATATGAAGAAGAATTAAATGAAGATAATATGCTTGATTATTCATCTAAAAATTTAGAAAACGTACCAGTTTTGAGAAACGATATGGTTTGCGTAAGTAAATGCATATACACTTTAACAGTGTATCATTCCGATTTTTAGTCTTTGTCACAAAAAGTAAAATTTTAATGTAAATATAAAGCAGACAATGCGGATAAAACCGTAATCTATGACTTGTTACCTATAGATAACAAGCCTAAGCTTAATACCTAAGCCTATACGCCTAAGCATAACTATGTGAGATCATATTGTTTGTATCTATATAACATTTTATATAAACTTATATCATATTCTTACATAAATTTAAGAGCATTATTAAACAATCACTCAGTAAAAAAGGGTATTACACAATTTCTGAATATTTAAAAGACAAATACCCAAGGGAGTAAGGGGCTCGATTGCTTAACAGGCTGCTTCATTCATTAATGGTTTTGAATTCGTTTGGGCTATCCATGATAAAATTAAAAAACAGCTACCCTTTAGTTTCTACTCGTTCTTTTTGAACTAGTTCTTCGTGCCTTCTGAACGAGTGGTAACGTGTAAATGCACAAAAAATTATGACGTATTTCAAGTGTTATTTTATAACCTATGAAATAAAAATATTTTGAATTTGAATCTGTATACATATATATCCAACATCTGCTCCATAAATACATTACTTAAAGTTCTCTGAATTGTGACACAAAACCTTTTCATAAGTTAACTTTTTTACAGGTACTTTATCTTCAGAACAATAAAATAAAACTTCTCCCCGATGACTTTTTTGAGTCTCTGCCGAACCTTATGTGGTTAGATTTGAGGGATAATGAATTGAGAGAATTACCAAAGTTTATTTTAAACCATCCGTCTTTGACACATTTGCTTCTACAAAACAACAAATTGACGTCGCTACCGCCAGAATTAGGCACGGTACATTCATTAAAAATACTACAACTATCTGGAAATGCTTTATCTTATCCACCACAAGAAATTGTAAAATCAGGGACTAAAAAAATTTTGGATTTTCTAAACGAAGAATTTAATGACAGTATAGATTTAATTTCCGAAGATACTGCTAGAAATTATTCCGAAATAATCGATGAAGGAGCATTTCAAAAACGTAGTTATGATTCAGAAGATGAACCGAAATCGGCACCGTTGACGGTGAAAGTCAACGAAAAGGAATCCGAGCAAGAAACACCTCCACCGAGTCCTAGATATTGCCCGCGGTTTGTTAACTGCAGGAGGAAGATTTTACCTCCTCATGCACAGAGCAGGAAATATGTGAAACCATTTGTTGTTCTAAGCGCTCAACAGCATGCAGCCAGAATTAAACACAATCTACGTAAGGAAGTTGACAGAAATAAGCAAATAAATATACTAGCGTCTAGAGAAAAAAATATTCAAAACCGCAAGTAAGCGAAATTTTACAAAAAATATTTAGGTATAGAATGTACACATACAAAAGCTTACACGTTTGTTTTCTATAAAGGTAGATAGGACCAGTAATTTCCACTTAATATGCAATATTTACATACGTCGCTTACGCAGTTATTCTCCATTAAGTTTAATTTTGATTTAAATAAGATGGCGCCTTTTTTTCCAAAATTGCGCTATTATCCAAAGGGACAATACACACAATAAATCATTTCTTTATTATATGCACTAGCTGTGCCCCGCGGTTTCACCCGCGTGGTGATGGAAAATTGTGACAATGATGATAGAAAGTATTTTATTTTTTTTGTCAATTTTTCAATGTTTTTATATTATCTTGCTATTCGGGACGAAGACAAATCCAACATATTACAAATCATGAAAATCGGTCCAGCCGTTCTCCAGTTATAAGTGTTCGAACAATTATATTGTGTAGTGTATATAAATTGGAACTAAGTATTTTTTTATTATGATCTCACTAATAGGTATTATAAACGCTATAGTTTGTAAGGATAGATAGGTACGGATGTATATGATGCTTGATGGTAATACAAAAGTTATAGGTAGCTACTGCAGCATCCTCCTAAACGATTTATTTCGGTCTATATAAATATGCAGATTTTGCGATTTAGAAACGTGTGAGCAAGCTACGTAGAGCTGGGCTGGCCATGAGAAAAACATGGCGTGCTGAAATGTATATATAGCCTGTTACCTTTATGGTCTGACACTGCCGCCGGACCGCAGCATAATATCGCGTACTCGCTTGTCTATCGTCATCGCTATTCAACTATTTGTCCAAATGATGTAGTGTAAAAGACAAAGTTTATCCACTTTAAGCACCAGATGCGATAAAAGTAGTATTTATTTTGATATAAGGATCAATTTGTTACTACCAAATGTGCGTTAGAAATAAATTATCAATTATTATTGTATTTATGGTTTACTATTTTGGCGTTAATGGCTTACACATAAAAGAGAGATATATGCTGTCGCGGACTTTTTTGTAGGACTATTTAAGATAAACATTTCCACTGTACATTATGTACGTATAATTTCAACGGTTTTCGCGGCGCACGCCAGAATAGGTCCCAGATGACAGATTTTTTCTACTTACTTGACATTTACCGTTATATTTTGGATAATTCAAACTATATCTTTATAAATTATAGTTTGTGCTTTAAGTTATTCTGATGTGTAAGCTATTGTAAAATTTAATCAAAACCTATTCAGTAGTTTTTGGGTGAAAGAGCTACAAACATACATCCATACATCCTTACCAACTTTCGTGTTTATAATATTATTAGGATATATAACAGTATGTTGTAGTTTTTTGCTCATTGATATTGCGTATGTAACTAGTTGTACGTATTGTTTGAATTTATTAACCGACTTCAAGAAAAAGAGGAGGTTCTTAACCTGACTGTATTTTTTATGTGTGTTACCTCAAAACTTTCTACTGAGTGAACCGGTTTTGATCATTCTTTTTTATTTCAAAGCTGGTGCTTCCCGTGTGCTCCCACTTCAATTTGGTCCAATTCTGATAATGGCATCCATGAGAAAACCACATAAGTCTTAAATTTCCATTAAGGATGTACGCGACAAATGGACGAATAACTCAATATCGCGTCAACCGATTTTGATGATTGTTTTTTTATTGAAAAGGATGTATTTCAAGGATAATTTGACGAGAGTTTGGTAAGGTTCTGATTATGGGATCC
This sequence comes from Eumeta japonica, assembly GCA_005406025.1. Taxonomy (NCBI): domain Eukaryota; kingdom Metazoa; phylum Arthropoda; class Insecta; order Lepidoptera; family Psychidae; genus Eumeta; species Eumeta japonica. The sequence goes on from BGZK01000260.1 coordinate 23,275, forward strand.
ATGACAAAGTAACGGCATCTTCAATTCTTAGGAGTAAATTAACGATACTCAGCCGTATCTTTTATAGGTTATCCAGATATTTAAGTCACCTACTATAACGTCAGTATGATCAAATAATTATCGTAGTCGAATATAATGATCAATGGAACTCCTTAACGGCTTACAGTAAGGGTGCGATCTATGAGCAGCACGTTTAATACGTCTACCCATATTCAGACAAATTAGTTAGTGTACTTCAGATTCACTGAAATCAAAATATAAATAAAAATTTTAACAAAAAAATAAAACCGACTTCAAAATAAAACCTATTCCAACCCATATTAATATGCACTAAAAAGTAAAAAAAAAATTGCGCATTCTTCTACAACTTAATAACCAATTTACTTTTTCTATTCATCAATATGTAGGTACGGTCTATGTGTTTACCTATCCACAAATTTAAATCAACACGTATCCATGAATAACAAATAATGATAAAAATGTTTTTTAGAGTTCTCCTAAGTAAAATAAATGAAAAGTATTAGGCTACTTAAAAGTTAATCAAATTCTTACGATAATATAAGATAGTTACAATTATTGTTATTTTTGGAGTCGGTGTCAGTCAAGGAACACTACAATATACCTAGCAATAGGCACACACATATTTTTTAAAGTTCTCTTAAGAAATAATTACTTAAAAGAACTCTAAAAAATATTTTGATCATTGTTTGTTATTCATAGGTATATGTTGAGTTAAATTTGAAGTGGATAGGCACCTACCTACCTTTTTGAGTGGTGAACACAGATCGTACCTACATATTGATGAATAGAAAAAGTAAGTTGATTATTAATTGTAGAAGATTACTCAAATATTTTTTTAATTTTTAATGCATATTGATTTGTTTTGGAATAGGTTTGGTTTTGAAGTCGTTTTTTTTTTGGCACAGAAAGAAAATGGCCACTCTGTTTATTCCGTAGGTACATCCACTAGTACTTTATAAATTGCATACAGTCTACTATGCATGCACATGTTATACAATAAAATTCTTTATCTTTCATCTCGTTCATTTTAGGTTAGCTCTTAAATTCATTAACGATTCTGTTTTTAGTTCCGGTTCTGCTATGTCTTCGATTTCGGTTCTGTTTATGCTGTCGGTTTCGATTTCGGTCTTCCTGTTGATTTCTATTCCTTCTTCGTTTTCAATTTCTATTTGGGTTTCGGTGCCGGTCTTGGTCTTCCTTGGATATTGCTGTCAGATATACCTAACCGATTTGAAAGGAATCTGTTCCGTTTTCATGTGAGCGCTGTCGCAGGTAAAAGACGATTATTATTACGTTTAAACCAAGAATGTCTTATATAAAGTATAAAATGCAATTTTCTTATGACACGTAGTTAATTGTATAAGATCTTCAGCTCGACTTATATATCGATATGGACTCTACATTGAACTATACTATATGTTTTTGCTGTATATTTACTGTGGTAAAGGCATAGTGTGGTCAACTTGGCTGTAGCACAAAAATGGGCTCACTGAACCGGTGAAATATCACTCTCACAAAATACGGATGTAAAGTAGCATCTTCCGCTGTTACTTTACAATCGTCCAGTGAGTGAGAGTCCCCGTGGCCCATTGTTCCTCTATCACACCACTACCTCCTTTCCATCAATGTCCCTACATCATTCTATTTCTAGCCGAGAGGTCGGCAACGCACTAGAGCCCACTGGGGTTGCGAGTGTTAATGGGCAGCGTCGACCATCTCCCTGTGGAAAAACTCCGATATAAAATGTTAAGTTCCATTAGGAATCCTGATCTATCTGAATCGAAAAATGTCCAAATAAAAATGGTATTGTAACGTATCAGTCAATACGAAAATTTTATATTTATATTGATACCGAAATGCTGATATATTCCAGATTGTCCTATCCGTTCCACATAAAATCCAATGAATTCATCACTTCTTCTCTCAATAATAAAGTATTTGGAATCCCTGTTTTCAAACACACAATAGTTTACAATAACCTCCAATCAATCATCGTTTTTTATTTGGATCTATCTGGAACTTTCAGCAGGGCTACTTTCTGATGGCTCGCCTGCTTGTTTAACCCTCTATGCTATAAAAAATAAATATATTAATACCATAGTTCAACACATATATAACATTTCTTAGGTATTTTACTTATTTATCACTATTATGGCTTAAATATTTGCTATGTTTACTTTAAAGAAAATCTTTCATTAAATTCTCAGAACGAAAGAGCTGCTCCAGAACTGGCGCATAAGGTACAGGAATTCTCAGCTTCATCTATCTGATCATGTTAAATATTCAATGGATGGAAATCAATTACCATATGATACAGATCCCGAATACATGACCCTCCTTTCAAGAGATGATATCGAAAGAGAGCTTCCGGATAAATATAAAAAGAAATTGGTAAGAAGGAGTAAACCTTCAGTAAGAAGAAAGAATCCACAGGATGTGCAGTTGGCAATGAAAATAAAGGAGCTGTTCAAAACCTTAGAGGCCATTGATTTACACAGGGAAAATATGACACCAAGAACGGAACAGAAGGTTTTGAAGGAAGAAATAAAAAAGGTAAAGAACAAAGCATTTTGAGTTACTATTTGATTTCATTATAAATATATAATAAAACCCTATTGAGCATTGAATAGAAAAAAAAAAAAAAATAAATATATTTAAGTTAAATAAAATTACATTAATCAAAAAATGTATACTGGTCTAATAAAACCTAATACGTTTTTTTACAGATAACGGAAATAAAACAGAAATTGGCTGAACTATCATCTATTAATGTTCAATCTTTTCTCAACTAAATAATACCAACAAGACGTTAAATAAATAATTTATAATTAATTTTAATTTTAAACGCGTCTACTTTGACACCGTAAGCTCTTCAAGTAGTTGCATCAGACAAGTTGGCAGACAGTCGACTCGAAGCACTGAGCATATATGCTTAGTGACCTTGAACTATATGACTAACTTCATATTTTAGCCAATCAAACTAATCAGAATGAGAGTTGGCTGATGTATTGCTATCGAATTGCGATACTTGCATTTCTATGTCACCATTATAAAAATGTAACAAAATTGAACAACGCTGAATAAATGGTATGTTTTTTTTTGGAAAAGTACCCTTTTTCGTTAATAAGTCATGCTTATTTAAATAGATGAATTTCGTGTTCATTATCGAAATTTTTAAATTAATTAGTATTCATAGACAAATAGAAAATAAGAATTTTACACCATAAACATTTTTTTAGCATTCATCTTATTAAAATTGATTCTCGCACATTTAGTAAGATAGAATATTATGAATAAACGTTGCCGACAGTAAGCAGTGACCACATATCTCCGAAAGATATATGGTCACTGTGTACCATTACACGAGTATTACTCCTTTAAAATCGATCGATCTTTACAAGCATGCTTGTCGATTTTAGTCGTTTAAAATTTTCCCTTTCTTTATGTTACCAATATAGTTTACAAACAATTTTAGCAACCTCTTTTACAGACTATCGCTTTTCGTTTAGATTTCTTTGGAGAGTGTACGTTCTACACTACCTTTACATACTCTTTTCTACCCTGAATGTTGCGTATTCTTCCACATTACACCATGTTCTACGCAAAATAGAATTTTAATAATAAAAAAAAGTAATATCAAAAGCGCCGACTGAGGTGAACACGGCGCGTGCGGTGCGCAGTTAATGCGATGTAATATTTAGGAATATATTTTTTCTTATAGGAATTATTTTGCACTTTTAATTTGCTTTTAGCTTGCGGGCGCAGTCCGCAACAATAGCACATTTTGACACCTTTCCACATCTTCATACTTTTTATTGCCTTCATAATGTCTACTATACTAATTTTATTTCCATAATTATTCGAATATTTAGTTACTGTAAAATTGTTGCCCTTTACAATTTTCTGACATGCAAAAAGAGTTCCAAGATAATCCTTTTAAAATAATTTTACGTGATTTTCTTTATTCTAAATACACACATCGTCATTAATCACTTTTACGCAGAATGTTTAGGAATTGCGCCGGAGATTCACTGTTCGTTTAAAGAATAATGTAGCATCGGTAAAACATTAATGTTGATTTAAAGAAAATGAGTATTGTTATTTTTATTGTACTCGAGTTCTGCAAACACAGTAATAGATTATTTTGTTCTAGTCATGGTTACAAAATACATGGAGGTGGTGTCACAATTTCTGCTACTTTCGGAGCAATTTGCAAAGTTTAAAATTTCCAAGGAAAATATTGCTTAGAAACTTTAAAGTGTTTTTAAAAGAACTGTCGAAATATGTCTCTCGTTAATGTTTGCTGAAAAAAATTTTTTTTTCAATGTCAATCATATGTCATCAAGTGTATTAAAAGTCAGCTTTTTATTCTTCGAGCGTTTACAGTAAAAGAAATAGAAAGCGATTTGTCTAGCCCTGCAGTCCTGATTGAACTTCGTATATATGACTCCTTTGATTCAAAGATTGGATCCGCCCTTGAGATTATAGCAAGCGATACAATTTGTTTATAGTTTCTGACGAGTGACGTTATTGTAAAATGTCAAGAAAATTCTATGATTATCTTATGTAGTTACCACATACTAATTAAACATCTCTCCATTTAAAATTTCAATAAACTTTGTACACAACACAAATGAAATAAAATATAATTGGTATGCACATATTTTATTTTCAATGAACATATAAGAAAATGTTACATATCATTAAGCTAGGGTAGATTCTGTAAATAGTTACTTATAGGCACTATCTATCCCTAAAAAAAATGACTGCCAAGTAACAATTGTCTAATTATTATAATCAGATTATTAAAAAATGTATACTGTTCACATAAAAAAAAACAATTCCAGCTTACTATGAAAAAATATTAAGACCATAATTGTATTTCATTTGACACAATTAAATAGTGATATAAAATCAAAAATATCGAGATTAATTGAAATGGTAATCCTTCATTTTTTTTTAAAGAAAATCAATTTATAATACATAGCTATATTATTATATGTGAAAAATTGATCAAATAATGAAGATAAATAATAAGAAATTACAAAATATGATTTATAAGTACAATTCTCATGTAAATATTTGTGAATGTTTGACAGAATCTATAAAATCTTAATCTTTTATATAGTTAAAACATAAAATGAAAATTGGAAGAATTATAATAATGACAAAGCATTAAATTAAAATATTTTTTTCACAATTCATACCTTCACTTAATGTGAGCTAAGCTTTAATTTACTATGTTAATTAGATTGCTTACACGACTATTGATTAATCACGAAATACTAAAAAAAATAAACTATAGGAACTAAATATCAGATATTTACTAGTTAATATGGATTCATCATATTGAAACTGCAAAAACCTACCTATTTTAAATAGGTTATGCAGATGTTTATAATACTTTAAAAAAATTAATGAATGTTCATTATTAAAAGCATATATCCAATAATGTCCATAGTTTTAAGTTTGAATTTGTCGTCTGATATAGTTTTATAGTGTAGTTTTACACGAATTTCATATGGTTTGGCCCGTGTTACGACATGGCGTAGCATGACGGCGTGACGTATATTGTATATGGGAATTTAATAATTTATAAGTCATGAATTTACATAGAGCAACAATCGAATCAGGTGCTGATTCTAGACCATGTTATGATTTAAATCAATATATGGTTAGATTTTCCTAGGTTCGGCATGTCGGGTTGTTTTTTGTGCAAAGGATAACTTTTGTTTTGACTATGATTGGAATCTTATTTAGACCAGAAAGTAACAGATGAACTATTTTATATATGAAAACCATTATCGGCCAGAGGTAATGGTAATAGGGAACTATTTCAAATGCACAAGTGGTTTGGAGCACTTCCATAAGTGTTCATATTGAAATAAGTATTGTATAAATAATCATTATGACAGCATTTTCACAAATTAGAGAAAGTCAACCAGTGGTTAATATTGAAGTCTGCACACCCCGTAATGTTTTTCAATGGAAATGCTACATTAATAAAAAAAAGATATATGTATAAGAATCGATATTTGGAAAACTAGTAAATTTAATTACTTAAGTAAAATTACCTTACTTAACGAAAGGTAATTTTGGCTTAGCATCATAAGAATAATTGTGTATACAAATACATTTCACCAATACTTACAGTTCAAAGCTTTAATGAAATTTAAAATATAAAATATTCGACTAAAAATATATATACATAGTCAAAAACAACCTCCTTATACTAAATAGCACATTACATCTTTTCTTGAAATCTATTCAACTTAAATTTTTGTTCAGTCCCCAATACACACTAACCTAAAAATGCATAAAAGGTCAATGAACTCCTTTATATTAAAATTATGCACAATGTCAAGATGTGTTTGTCAAATATCCATATAAATAATGTTTATCACAATATAAAATAATATTAATGGAAAATTATTGTCAACAATAATTTAGTCAAGTGATAGCCATGCCTTGGCAAATTGATACTCTGTATCGACTGTAAATGATGATAAAATCAGTTGTTGTTTGATTATTAAAATGTACAAAAATATTAATTTTTGTATGTTAATAATGTTCTATAACTATCTTTCCCATAAACGTGAGGTTCATTACAATAAAATAAAGCCATATATAATAGTTTAAATTAGGAAAGAATTGAAAATTAATTAATACACATAACAGAGGAACAACTTCTTTTAATATTATATGTCTAGGGATTTAATTCAAGGTAGACATAAAATTTGTATATTTTCGATAGATGGATTTCAAATCGGATGCATCCAGGAACATTCTGATGAAATCAACAAGAATAACGAATTATATTTAATGACGTACAATTTGTTTATGAATAAAATATCATTTTGCTTAATTACATTGAATTTCGTTCTGTTCTAGTGGGGATGCACAATCGGCTTTATAATGCAAACTGCATGTTTAATAAAATTACATAAAAATAATATTTTTAGTGCTACTGTCAGATAGGGAACTATGTAGTGCAGCCTAAGCCACAGTAATGTAAACTTACTTAAAAGATGTCATAAGTGTTTTAATTCACACTATGTAATAAGATTTATAATACTGTATTATAATATACAAATAACTATATATAACAAATTATTTGTAATATGTATGTATATTGGCATTTAATGTTTTTGTATCTAATCACATTTTACATAAATTGAAATGTAATTAGATACAACATAGCAACATTTGTTGTTATAAATATGTACCTATATTTATTATTACTAGGAGATAGGCGAGTGGAGTACTTCTTAAAATGTTAGATAAAATATTAGTTTTCTACAACTGAAGATTTAAAAAGTATAACTCAAAAAAATGGGAATGGTATTTCCAAAATAATGTAAAAATAAACATCTAGATACTACATACGAATAACAATGCTAGAAAAATCATATTTATTAACACCACATATGAAATTAATTATGTATAATTACAGCGAATAATGATTTAATATTCACTGTAGTGTTTACATTTATCTAATCAACAATTGCAATATTTTGATATCAACATTATTTTAATGTGCTATATGATTATACGTCCTAGCACTTAGTTACCATATCTGACAGAGCTTATACAATCATATTATAAAGAAGTATTAAATATGAATAAATTACCTTCCATGAGGGAGGGTAACTACATTATCTTTTTTTTCTACCAAACTTCCGTCTACCTCTGGTAGATTCTAGGGTGGCTTTAACATTTTTTGGAGCTAGTCTAAAGAAAGAGCAGGGTAGGATATGTCCAGAGACGAGGGCGCCCGGTACCAGCATTATGTTCCGCTGCTAGAACGTACGGCCTAAATACACTCTGCCGTTGATGGGGTCATGAGTAATCTCCGTAAAGCCGAGCTTCGAATAGAATTGGTGTAAGAAATGATCAGTCCTGTTTATGCAGACGTGGATTCCGTTCGCTCCTGAAAGGTGATGTATTAAAATGAAATACTGTTTCTCATTAGTTGATTTCAATAGCTTTGTCATTACGTGGAATAAGCTGTACAATACATTTTCTAGTTTGTTTTTTAAGTTTATTAAAGAAATGTGCAAATGAAAACAGAAATAACTATATGTTTATACAAACTGAACCACTGGCAGTCGCTAATAGCAGACGAAAGTTAGGAAATCTTGAAATAACAATTTGAACAATCTGGCACTCAAAATATGGTTCTGTGGTCATATTTGTTGTGTATTAATATATACAGGATGTTTAATAGACTAGGACATAAGTGATGATTAGTTTCTATTAAGTTTTGTTATGCCACGTTTTATACACTTTGACTCCAAGTTTGGTTAATGTAGTAGGTAATAAGTAAAGCTGCATTTTTTGTTGGAGTCTGCACTGGCAGCATTTGAAATTTGAACCAGTGCCAACCCACCATTTACACATTTGCTGTACATTCAATGGTTATTCAATACAAGTGTTGAATGATATGAACTAATTACTACTATATAGTTATTCCATAGATAATGTAAGAACAGTCTGTTCTTTTTTGGAGCAATGTAGTAATTTTAGATCATTGAGTTGAATACTATGCATGTAGCAATTGAAGTATCGAATTTTGACATGTTGTTGCGGGCCTTTTTCGATACAAAAGGTTTAAAAGCTCAACGTTGCCGTTTCGATCTCCGCAGTGGACGCCTATAGCCAACGTTGGAGTCAGAGCTGATGTCAATGTTATGCTGTATTAAATGTGAATAAAATAGTAAGGCCTAAAAAAGTTTTAAAGTGGGTAATTGTCAAGGAATTCATTAGTAACATTGCCACTTGTAGGTTTCACCTGCACCGTAGCAAGGATCTATGTCAAGAGTATGATTGCCTTCATTATGGACATTTTATTACTCTATGTATGGAATATGGATAGGCTATATCCTGTTATTATATATATATATATATATAAAAAGAGACATTGATCGCCTCGTTCAATTACTAGTATGAGTATTGACCAATATGTAAATACGGTTTGTCCGAAATTGTTAAGTGCTACTGACCGTTAGCTCGTAATGCGGCAAGCAGACAAGTTACAAGTCTAGCCGGTGCATAGGGATCTCGGCACGCCGGCAATACGCAGCAGGTAAGTAGCGCTGGGTGACCCGCTGTCACTGAGTCTGGAGCCCTAGAGTAGCTGCCAAAGGAGTGGAACTGCCGGATGCAATCCTGCCAACAGTATAAAAAACATATACATATATAGGCGGGTCCAACCTTCGAGTCAGGCGGGGGGTCGGGGGCTGTCAGGCATACGAGATTCAGACAGGACTGGCTCTACTTCAATTACAATATAAAGCAAAGATCCAGTTCAGAGGGGCCATGACCTCCCATGATCGCCTTTGGATACACCTTTGCGTGCATATACATATATATGATTATAACAATACCTACATAATATTGAATCATACATGATAAAGAGATTGATGTGAATAAAATACAACGCGACAAAATTTTATATAGGAAGGTATTTTTCATAGGCCCAAAGCAATTGCTTATAAATCTTGATACATTGCTAAAAACCAGACCTTCAAATTTTTTCACAAAATAAAATAAAAAAATAACCTTTCTACGAGACTTTTGAAACAACACATTTTTCGTGCCATATTTTTGCTTAAACAACCTCCAAGAATATTCATTATTACCATGCTAAGCATTAGATTGGTTCGAGGAGTAATGTAGATTTTAGTTTTGTATATTTGAGTAATTAATAAGTTAATTAATAGGCCGAGTGATCCGGTTCACTCTGCTGTACACTTTAGTTTCATTGATGGAATGAGGACACTCATGTTAGGCTAAATTAATTACTGAGTAATTACATTTTGTGCATTTAATTATGTAAATGTACAATTTCAAATTACGTAAACAAGCATCAATCATGACGTTGATGAACAACTAAGCTGTTTTGACATTATCAATGTTGACAACTTACAATGGTGCCACAACTGGTCACAGAATTGTGATCATTCTATGACTAGCTGCTGTTCTAGTACAGTTTATATCTTGGTCATTTAATATGTTATGAAAAATCTTAACAAATGAGGTATTAGGTAAACTTAAGTCACTTACCTATCTCTAAATTCTATAATCATCTATTATTTTTGGTAAATAATTTAGATTGTGTTAGATAACATATTGTATTATTACACAGTATGTATGTATACTATATGGACTGGATAATGCATCTTTCCTCAAACATTCATAATCTCATTCTTTTTAAGAACAACTATTCCAAAGAAACCAACCGTGTTTGCATATTTGCAACCAAATATGCAAACACGATTTATTGTAAGGGAGTTTGCAGATTTGCTGTGGATCTAAGACTATATAATGAAACTGACCCTGACAGGCAACAACCTGCGAGTTCGGAAGTAATATTGCGTGCTGTGTATCGTTTACGTGAGAAGTTACCTTAGTTAGTCTTGTTTGTTTAGAGGTGAATAGAATGTGGAAAATCAGAAATTAATGTAATATTACTTTCGGCAACCTTTACATCACTGACAACATCAAGTATCATTTAGAGGTGACTAGATAGATTCTTTAAAAATAATACATCGTATAGCTCGAGCGTGGCACGAAATTCGAGTTCGCCACGTACTCTCACCAACCGAGGACCTTGCTCGCGTTTGCAGTTTGGCCGAGCATTTAGTAGCATTGTGTCTATACTATTTATAAATATGTTATCAATGACATATTTTTATTATAGTTAGTTTGGCAAAGTTGTTCTAAAAAAGGAGATTACGAATATTTGCGAAAAGATGCATATTGATTCCATCCTGTATATGGCGTTCAAATCATAAACCTTTTTTGGCTTAGGAATAATTAAATTAGAGAAACTATTAATCTTGTTCTCATAAATATATTAATCTTCCTATACCCAACGAACTTTTTTCTATTCCAGGCAACTTTAAAGAAATATCAAATTTTTCATAATAGTATATTTGTAATAGGGTTGAACAATGTCTGATATCTATGATGTTATTTATTACCTATAAGTGAATCAAAAAGTACAGTATAATGGATTGTTATTAGAAAGATCGAAAAACAAAGGAAAAATCAGAACTCTAGTTAATTACAGAAAAAAAGATGATAAAAAAGACGTTAGATGATTTTGACAGGTATGCAATACAACAGAGACTTCATTTCTAGTATATATTTTTACCTTTACCATTAGACAAATATAACAAAACAAATCTTGTAATGTAAATAAAAAATAAATAAAATAAAAAGCCAAATAAATAGTCATTGTTTAATAAAACCTTTTTAATTTACTCTTCACCAGAATATAGTGATAGTTATGTGAAATAAGTAGATATATTATTTTTCTGCACAGAGGTTTACTCAAAATATTATGATTAATAGCTTGTATTAAGCTGGTTGTTTCATAGAATAAAGTGTTCCCATTTAACAAGGGTGGCGCCCTCATTTTTAGTCTATTCTTTTTAGACAGACTATACACCTTTGTTTTGAATTTAAAAAATAATATTAATATTTAATTAGTTTTTAAAATCGCACTATACCTTTGCTGCCTGTGTAAGATCTGCCCTCTCAATCAGCTCTTCAGGGTATTTTTTACACATTTCTGGTATCCAGGCAATCTCTTGTTTTTTATAGAATTCTTTGCTGTTCAAAGCAGCACACGCGTATCCCACTATTTCCGGTTTAATGCCATTCATTCTGTTTTCCATTTTGTCTTGATCGCCATTTTCCGTGTTATCGTCGCCATCTTCTTTTTGAATGTCAATAGAATCATTGTCGTCTTCTATTAGCATACAAAACTCTGGTGTCAATGTTAAGAAAGGTACTACGAGCCTGGAACAAAATTTTGTTTTAACCATATTTTATCATTCATATAAATATTATAACATAAAAGAATTTTAGATTTGTCTGCACATTAAATTACGTATGATTTTATTCTTTATGAATTATTGATGTTGTCATAGCATTCAAGATTAGGCTTTCGAAAGTCTTTCTTGGTTGCGTAAAAACCCACAATAAATATATAGGTTCATTAATTGAATGCTACAAAGAAAATATGCAAGACTGCTTATGATAATTCTTAGATATAAGTCCTTTAAACACTAAAGTAAAATTAAATATAACAAAACCAAAGTGAAAATAAGAACAATTTTAAATACCTGTTTTATTTGATCAGTTAGATCAGTTTTAGTGATAAAATGACCTACCTATCAGCTGGCAAAGTCTGAAGATCGCTCGGGAACAGTTCTGAGCAATCGGAGCCATCCCGGCACGTCTTGTGGCATATTGCACACACCTACCAAAAATGAATATGTCTAAATCTATTACGAATTACATTTTTTGCTTGCAGAGTAGGTGGTTAGTAAGCAAGAGGTTAATATGATTTAGAAATAAATATGTTAATAAATGACTTTTAATAAACTAGGTTTCATTAAAATTGACTAAAAACTCTAGAACACTCAAAAATCATGCAATTGAAATGAATTAAGACAGCCTAACAAAAAATATTTTAAAAACAAATCAATTTTATAACAAGTGCATTGTACAACATTATATTACATATATGATATTTAATATAATGTTGTTTAAAGAAATAAATTACCAACATTTGAGAGTAATTAAATGATAAATACAAAAAAAATATTGCATATCACTCGACATCATTTTCAAAATACATATAAACATCTTATCTTGCATTTTGACACTGAACTATTAATATTCAGAATAATAAAAAATACATATACTTAATAAATAACCATTTTAGCTTTATTAATGACTTTGTTAAGTTTGTAAATCTGAATGATTATGCAATTTTTGAAATTGATGATAGATGTTACTTTTAAAATTGAATAAATATCAAAAAATAATCATAAAGAAACAATATCAATGACTTCATTATTCATTGCAAATGCATATAACATGATAACAGATAGATAATTTTGTCAAAATTACTGGTTTGACTAGTGTGTGATCTCTTTGAATCGAATGAAGAGGGTATAATTCATTTTTCTAAGCGATGACTTCTACCAATTGAGACCTTCCACAAACCGTTTAAACTTTGTGCCAAACTCACAGCGTTTTCGTCGGCAGCGCAGTACGGCCGGACGTGCAGAGGCGGCGCCAGCGGCGCTGTGGCGGTGCGTACCACCTCTGTTGTGCACTCGACGGGCACCAGGCGGCGCAGGTCGGCGGTCAGCCCGCCGCGGAACACCCACGGCTCCTGGTGGCCGCTCTCGAACGCTTCACGCCAGCCCTTCGAGAACCCTGCGATATGTTCACACTGGCACATTTACTCAATGTTACACGTAAAAATATAATAACCTTTGGTGTTACATACGAAACTAGAAAAAACTGAGTGTTAATGGCACATTTCAATGGCTATTTTTCTTTGATTAATTTTATAATTTTGACACCAGTTATAAATAAATTATAAAACAAAACCAATTTATGTTGAAAACTTCATTTTGGAATAATGAGGATCATTACAGTAGGTGAAAATGGTTTCAAAAATCCCCAGATCATTAAGTAGGGTAATAAATAAAAAATTCTTTAAATCTTAAAACAGAAACTCTAAAACAAGAATAGCTAGAATGGAAACATACTTACATGTGTAACTCCCTTGGCTATATGTGGCGATATTGGTTGGAAACTTTCCAAGCTCTGAAATTAATTCATAAATTTTAATGCATTATTTTTGAGAACTACGTTTTCCACACTATAATTTTTCAACATATAAAATTCGAAACCTCTGGTTTATATTATCTAGTAGTATGTTAGGCATCATATCATACAACCCAAAAATCTTTTTTGATAGACGTAGGTCTTCATTTAATTTTTTAACTGACTTCAAAATTAAAAAGGAGGAGATTCTCAATTCGATTGTATTTTTTTTTAATTTGTTACGTTTTTTTGTCAGCCAAGAAAACACTACAATATATCTAGCAATAGACACAGACTCCAAAAATAACAATAATTGTAACTAATTATATTATCATAATAATTTGATTTACTTTTAAGTAGTCTAATATTTTTCATTTCACTTTACTTAGGAGAACTCTAAAAAATATTTTGATCATTGTTTGTTATTTATAGGTATGTGTTGAATAAAATTTCAAGTGGGTAGGTACTTATCTACCTTCTTGTGTGGTAAACACATAGATCCTATCTAAATATAGATGAGTAGAAAAAGTAAATTGATTATTAAGTTGTAGAAGAATACGCAATTATTTTTTACTTTTTAGTGCATGTTCTTTTGGAATAGTTTTTTTTTTTGAAGTCCGTTTTTTGACGTTATAACATCTTATAAATCGATGAACGCCGGCTCCACGCACGAAAAAGCATGACTCATTGTCGCGTTTCGTCTCAACCGAGCGTGCGAGCGAGAGTGCGGAACGAGCGAAGCACGATCGGCCTAAGCGTTCGACTTGAGACGCATCTATGTCTCTTCCACTCCATCGGCCGATGCGTCCGAGTAGAAGAGAGACAGCGGTCGCACACAACCTACACGTGAACTGTTTTGTCAACTGTTTATAAAGTGAAGTGAAAATTTAATGTGGTTTCCATTGTTTATTACAACGACAATTGCGGCAAATGATAATAATTCAATTCAATTTATAAAAGTATGCAATTTTTCATCAATGTTTCTTATGACGTTATCACGTAAAATTGCGTAAACCGACTTTACAGACAACCAATTATGTCTATTATGGATTTCCGCGAATTAACACCTCACACAATACAATAGACAACCAATTTTTTTGTTAAAATTTTTGTGAATGTAAAAATACCTACTCGGTTACCAATTAATGTTTAAACCATTGTTTGATTGTGATCTACAGAATTTTTGACAATCTCGCTATTCTAATAGTTTTTTTAACAATCCTGTACCATTATGACTTCAGTTTTAAATATTGCTAACTGACCTAACCACCGAACAAAACCATCGAGTAAAGCAAGCACGGCGCATAATTCCCACACGTATGGGTGCAGTTCGGCATGTAGCTCTCTGTTGCTAGCGGCTGCGAGCCGGCGCAATAATCGCCGAGCGCGTGCGCACCACCAAGCGAACCGGCAGCGTCGACGTCGCCATTCGCACACCTAAACATATACATGTTTCACTTTAGATACAACTTTATTTCCATTTATTAAAATCGTTTTGCAGTCACAAATATATGAATATAATGGACTGATAACCACATAATAAATCCTATTATATGGAAAGAAAAGATAGGTGTCTTTGAATGTTTAAAAACGTAATAAATCTTTTAAAAATATTTTATGAAATCATATTTCAACAATTCACATGAGATCTCAAAAGTAAAAAGAAAAATATTGATGAATCATTTTTAAATTTGATGCTTTCAATTCTTGAAACACATTTTTTATGTCATAATAATTAAAACAATGGCTGAAATGTGACACCCCCTTCCATCTTCCAACTCTTGTCCCTCGAGCGTCTATTGCTACTCAATATTCCTAACATTTCTTTCTCTCTCTCATTAGTACTATCCCATATGCACAGATTGTTGACATCTACATTTCTGTTGTCTAATTATTGTAACTAAATAGTACTAAAAAGTATGTTGAGCATTTAATTTGGTACATATGCCTGTTTAAACTGGAACCAAATGAATCGTTCACAAAAGCTGAAATATATACCTCCGTGTTAGCCCGTTGTAGGACAGTAGCCGCATGCGTAACTAGCCAGTGGAAATCATGTAACATTCGCAATCCACGTGACCCATGCTCAAAAGGTAGATAAAATAGGTCGCATAGAAGAACCAAATCGTCTGCAGTCACCACGCTCACGTCATTTGATGAATCTTCAGTCACTCTAAAAGAATAAATATATCTGTAATAGTTGGCCCAGAATATATTTTTTTTGCTTTTTCAGGTGAGTGGCGCGTGGGTTATGGCATTTTTATTGCATTATGCACATTTTTCTTGACTATGCAATAGATTGCATAAATATGAATCATTTCAGTTAATAAATACAAAATTTATGACAAACCAATCACAACGCCACCTAACTGCTCCAAATTACATGAATTATTTTTGACATTATTAATACATTTTGTGAATATTAATTTTTTGATAGATAAATATAGAATTTGTTAATAAATCGTCAACAGCGCCACTAATTCAATCTTACAAGAATATGACGTGAATCTGTGAAGTTGTTCCGAAGTTAAATAATCACTACTAAACATTATATCTAATACCTATAAGCAAGCAGTTCTTGTGTATATATACAGTGGAATCTCAATAACTCGAATGTCAAGGGAAATGCAAAAAAATTCGAGTTAACGAGTTTTCGACTTAACAACAACTTCAAGATACATATGATCTAAAATATAAATCTATAAACAATACTAAAATGCTTATTTGAATAAAAAATAAATTTAATAATATTAATATTACTTTTATACTGATTTCACATTTCTCAATAGGCTGAAATTACATGAAAACTCACTCATCTACTGTTTCCGATGGTTCCACAGGTTCTATCATCATGTCAGAGCCAACCGGGCTGTTGCTTGGTTCCACTTGCATAGACCCATTCTGTAAACAATATGGAAAGTGATTTATAAATCAAAATTAGTAAATAAATATACATTCTGTTTATGATTGATAAATTCAGTTTCTCAATGATCCGTCACCTTGAAAGTTGACATAACAAAGAGGTTTTTGCAAGGAGAATATTTTTATGCTGTCTAGTTTGTTTTAACTCGTCACTAGATGGCATTGCAGCACATCAATATCTACATTATACCATCGACATCTACATTTCACTACAGAGAATATTATTGTGCTATCCATTTTAATATAACTACTAAGAGGATATGGTTGTAGTGCATATATTTTTATACTGTTCAACTGATCACCAAGAAAATTTGTACACATAGGTATTTAAACATGGAGAATGTTTTTTTTTTGACTTAAGCATGTATCAACGACAGGAGTCCGGCCTTAATAAAAAATATTATTCTATTTAGACGCGGTGAAGCAATGCGCATATATTTTACGGGCAAGAAAAGGCAGAATAACATTTTTCAGAAAGCTAGAATTGCATAAAAATGTTCAATGAAATAATACAAAAAGTCTATCATATTTCTAATATTAAATGCCTACTTGATATAATTATGAATTATAATTTTATTACTATCAATGGCATGTGTCTATGGCATATGCATCTATTGAAATTTCATTATTCATATGTAATATCATTGATATTAAAGAGCCCCTGTGGTCACATGATATACTATGTAAATGTTTAATTGCTTTTTACATAGATACACACATGACCAAACGATATTGCTCTACATGAAAATGAGTACAAACTTGAAAAGACACATATTCACATAAGGTTGAGGAAAAAGTTTTACCATATTTTGTATACAAATAGTTCAAGACAATTTTTCATCCTATTTTATTTACATTTAATTATTGCCATATTGTAGGTAGTGACATAATCTCATTACTGAAAAAAATAATTTTGGGACTTCTAAACAATAAACTGCGACAAGTAGTTTTGACAGTCCTCTCTTGATGCTACCCTAACACTACCTAAAGAATTCTGAAAAAACCGAAATAGGTGAAAATCTGAGGGTGCAAGGTCTAGGCTATATGGTGGATGCATTAACACTTCCCAACCAAACTCTCAACATTTGCCGAGTGGCTAAAGAAATGTCTGGTTTATGGTGAAAAACCAAACCCCTTCTATTGAACAATTCCAGCTGATTTTTGTTTGGTTACTTGTTTCAGTCTCATCAGCTGTTAGCAATAGAAATCCAAAATGATGGTTTTGCTCGGCAGTAAAAACTCGTAATGAACAATACCCGTCAGATTCCACCATACACGTAGCATCAACTTATTGCTAGTTAATCCAAGTTTCACTATAGTCTGTAGAGCTTGCTTAGCTTTTGACCATAATTTTTTTCACACATTTTTGTCATAGGTAATCCATTTTTCATCACCAGTGATTGATCTTTTCAAAAACGGTTCAGTTTCAATAGAGAATTGCAAATGAGTAGACAACTCATTAGATTTCTTTCAGTAAGCTGAAGTGGGACCCCAAGTATCGAAGCTTTATGTATTGTATATCCAGCTCTTTATTTAATGGATCAAACCTGTTTTGTGGTTAATCCCTATTTCTTAAGCTATGTCGTAAGAACTAATATGCCGATCTTGTGCTACTTTTTACAAAATAGCAATAACTTTATCCATAACAGGTCAAACAGAGCGAGGTTCATTTTTGATATCAAAATTACTGGACGAAAAACGCTTGAACTAGTTTTTTGCTACTCTTTCCTTTCCTCCTCCTTTTTCCTTTCCTTTCCTTTTTTGTAATAAAACTTCAAAATGTATCGAATTTATATGTAAGAGTCACTCATTTTGGTAAACAGAAAAACAATAGTAAAATCGCCGGACACCATTTTTACTTTATGATTTTCTTTTTTTAGAATGTCATCCATTTAATGGTATTAAAATTAGCCAAATACAAACAGCATATACATAGAGATTTTACTGCAACTTTTTACTTATGAAACATGAAAAAAAATTTCTCCAACCTAATATGTTGCAGAAGAAACAATTTCCTTTAACATCTCTTTATATAAAAATTTTAGTAGTAAAATAACAAGTAATAATTTGTTATATTTCATTTTCCATTTAATACAAAATACATACTCATTTATTAAGTAGTAATGAATAATCCAAAAAGACTCTGAATTCTTCTAAATATTGAGAATACGAAACCTCTTTTTAGACAAATGAAGGTATTTTAAAAATTGGAAAGAAATACTAAGACACATATTGCGATTTTTACCTTTTGTAATAATTTATGACCCGCTTGGTAATATCAGTAAATACAACCTTGTTTTATTCAGTTTCAGACCATGTGACCATAAAGCCCTGTAGAACTAATAAATAAAAATAATATTTATCAGCATAATGTAAATATTTTATTTATTATTCTGACTCATAACATACTGATACAGGTATCCAAAAATGTACTTGTCTGAAAATAGTCATTTTACAACAAAAACATTCATGCATGTTAATCATGTGCAAATAGCGTATGAACCTAATTAAATTCATAATTAAACAACATCACTAATGTTTCTGGTTAAATAATAATAATACCATAATTTTATTAATGATGTTAGTATAAAATTATCATAATATATAAAATCAACATTAACTTGTGTAAATAGTACTAATTATTTAGTTAGTTCAATTACAGAGTATGCTGTTTAAAGATCAGTTTATCATCATCTTACTTCACTGCATCCGTCGCCCATAATAATGTCTGAATCCTGAGCGAGAGACTCCGAGTCTGGCGGTTCCGTAGTGATGGCGGGTACCAGAGGTGGATCAACATCTAATGGCTCTAAACCAGTCATCTCTGGCACTGCAGCTCGGGATGGACTCATCGTTTGTGGAGTGTCTGCGGTTAGTGAGATTGAAAGTTTAATTTAATAAAAAGGTAATTATGAATCAGACTTATAAATTGTGGATTTTATTGCTCAATCATACATTTAAATGAAAATTACATTGAATTTCCTTTCGGGTTACAAAAGTTTATCTCAAGTTCTTCAAACAAGCAGCAAGACACGAATATCAAAATAGTTTTGTATCTAAAGTATTGTAATGTTATTGTTTTACATAAATCAAATTATATGGTTTTATGCTCTATGAATTTAGTTATATTATTTATTACTCAAAATATATACCTTAGTGCATTCTGTTCGATTTAAGGGGTCACATGTATTCCTGCCTAGGGACACAACCATCAAAAGATTTTTTTTCCAAACGCGATCAAGCCTTCATTTATATCTAAAAAGTTAACACTTAAGGCCTTACCTTTACTATCTACTACTTTCGCTTCTTGGTTTTATTTTGTTCATATGGTAATATTTATAATTAAAAAACCAGGGTGTGACTTACCTATTAGTTAGGAATTACATTAGAATAAAGCTCTCGCAAATCACATTACATTCTAATACTATTAGAAGATTGTAAATAGCAAAATTTACCTCCAATACTCATATTGCCATTCTGCATGGGTTCTTTGGTAGGTTCCAAATCGTCCACTACAATAGGCTCGATGTCTTCAGTTACATCAGATTTATCTTCCCTTTTCATATCTTCAATAAAACTTGGAGTTTCTATTATGCTGACATTAACCAAACTCTCATTTTGGTTTGTATTTTCATTATTTTTTTCAGTCATGGCATGATCAATTTCTAGTCTAGGCTCGCATTCTTGTTCTATGGTTTTCAAGCCCAATATTGGCACAGGTAACGTTGAAACTGGTATTTCTGATGGTATTGATATGTTTGAACTGGCTATAGGTATTATAGGATTTGGTATTGACTCATTGAGAATGACCTTTGTTGGTGAGACAAGGGAATTCATCACCGGGTTCTGTACCGAAGTGAATGTTTCGATTGGGGATATCTGAAAGTTAACGAGAGTATAATAAATATACTAATCCATTCTTGACCAGCAGATTTCTCTATAGAATGATAATCATAGGACAAATAAAACAGAATGAGGTGCAATGCTCTTTTAGAATGATGTAAAATAATTTTAGACATAAGACTATTTACTTTTAAAATGTAAAACAAAGTTTCACATAATATGTATGTAGCTTTCAAAAAATAAGCAAATATTGATTTATAAGTATTATCATACATTTATAATTTCTGGAAAACAAAGAAAATATTATTTTTATAAATATTGCTATTCACACTTTACATATGTATTTTGAAAACTATAAATATGTGAAATACATAAATATTAATAGCAAAACCCTTTTTAACCAATTTAATGATTTTGTTGACTATTGTACAAAATCAAATGTTTCATTTTCAAATCTTACCACAATGTCGGTGTTGTTTTAGGTCAAAGTCGTCAGTATAGTGACATAGCAATTTCATACTTGTTCATTACCCATTATTTAATCCTTACCCCAGTGGATAAGACAGGGCGGTCGGTCGTTGTTGAGCATACATCCGCCAGAGCCTGGAGCTGGCTGGTGTTGACGGTAGGTATCGCCGAGCTCATGTCGGCGGCGCTGACCGTGGTGGTGTTCGAGCTAGGCGTCACCAGGGACATGCACGTGTTCACCGACGGCAGTATCGGAATAATGGGCACTGGTGGTACTGCGGTCACCCAGAATATATAGAAAGCTTTACATCCATTAAATATGAATTCAACTTACACTGTTGGACAAATTTGTTAGAAAGCTGCTTTGATATAATTAAAA
Organism: Eumeta japonica; assembly: GCA_005406025.1. Taxonomy (NCBI): domain Eukaryota; kingdom Metazoa; phylum Arthropoda; class Insecta; order Lepidoptera; family Psychidae; genus Eumeta; species Eumeta japonica. The sequence goes on from BGZK01000260.1 coordinate 44,543, forward strand.
ATAAACAAAACCAGAATGAATTAGTTTATTGATCACAAACTCCAGATTGGATTTATTCATGGAAATACTTCACATTTTTGCATATTCACAATGCGCATTGTGTCGAAAAATTGGTGCACATTCTAAATAATTTTGTGAAAAATAAGGAATCATAGACAGGTTAATAAAATAACATGTAATTCTATTATTATCATGTGTATTATTCCTTTTATATGGACTATGTAATAAGTTCAATGGTCAAGGAATGGATGAAACCACATTAAATGCATTATAAAACCTCCTCCTACTAAAAGAATAAGCTACTAAGCCTGTCTGGTTTGGTGAGATATTGAAAAAGTTGTGATCAGTTTAAATCACATGATGCAATATGCGTTAATCTTTGCACTATATAGTATATTAATTAGGATGGAGTTATTTGTCTACCATATACTAGCATGCAGCAACCGCTAACTTAAGTCGGTTGCAATCTTGTGCTGTATGTCACTCCTCTCCCAAGTTAGCAATCATTATTGTAGGTACCTGTCTTTTTAAGCTTACTGTGTAACGTCTTAATCAAATTTAAAAATGTAGATTTCACCTGATTTAATTTATGTAGACTTAAAAGTAACCATAACTTCTGACTAATATACATTAATCATAGTCATGATGCCAATCTATCTCCACATGCACGAATAATGCCAATATCTAACATAAGTAATCTGTATTGGTGAAATCCAGCCACATACTACAGTTCACAGAAATGTAATACAGAAAGTATAGTTCATATTTTTATTAATAAATACCTGGAATGGATGGCTGAGGTTTAATAACAGGCCCTTGGGCTATTTTTGGTATAGAAAATTCGGGCAACCATTCATTAATTGCTTGCCTATAAAAAAAAATGACATAATTTTATATATAACATATGTATAGAGAAAATAATACTTTAACAATAAAATTACTTTTGTACAATCCTACCTAAGATGTAATAAATAAATCGTGCTTTATTTTTTATTTTTTCATTAATTATAATTTAGTATTTATTTAGAATTCAAAAAAATTCAAAATATTTTTACTTCCTAGGTTATAAACACTTGAAACACAATGATATTTATTTACAAATTTACACTTTACCACTCGGAAGTTGTATAATACTCTTTTTGTACAGAATGATAGTTTAATAATGCTTTTACATGTGTATAAGGGTAACTCTAGTATAACCACAGGGACCCTATTCAACATGCACATACAGAGCCTCCTAAATGAATTTGTGACTGTATGGCCGACTAACATGTAAACACAGTTTTTTATTTATTTCCAGTATTAAGTTTATGTTGATCACTAGTTCCTTAAAACATTTTAAATTTTTTTTGCCCATTTCAAATAAAAACATACAAAAAAAAATTGACAAATTAATAATTTATTGATTGATTCCAGTCAAGCTATAATTATGTATGTAATAGTTGTTCTATTAAGTCATCATTGGTTCTAAAATTCATATTATTTATAAAGTACTCTATATAATTAATGATATTCAAGTAACAATATCTAGAAACAAAGAAAGCTACTGTAAAAGATATAATTATATATTATATTCATACAAGTACTGATCTACCTTAATGCTTGACGGTGATGGTAAATGTGTTTACCAAGCGTCAAGGGTGCTTCGTCTTCACATATGCCTTGTTCGCTTTCTCTCTCCAATTTGATGTCCCACGACACAGACTCCACTGAAATCCATATTTAAAAAAGTTTTTATATTAAGTTTTAGAGGGTCATTAACAAAAATTTTGTTCTATATAGTAAAAAGTGATTAATTATTAGAGTATGTATTTTAGTATAAAAAAGAGGTACAATTCAACAAATAGAATAATTATAAGTAACGTTTATATAATGTAATACATGTAACAACTTTCATAGTGATTGGTCAAATGGTGTTGAATTCAATGGAATACAAATTATATGTCCACAACAAATGAGTTTCGGACATATAATTTGAATAAATTAATTTCGAATAGACAGATTTATCCATATGTATAGGTTATTCAATTTCCAACTTTTGAAATTTCTCTTTTCCAATTTTTTTTATTCAGATTTATAAAGTGAGTGACAAATGGTAATTATAGGCATTGTTGTATCGTGTAAGGTGTTAATTCGCAGAAATCCATAGTAGACGCTTGCCTGCAACATGCATTAACATGCAGCATGCAACCCAGAGCAGACCCTCGAATCTGCCTCTCCACTACGAATCTCTATCCGAAGAATTGACAGATATCGAACACCTAAGTAAGTGTTATTTATTTTTATAATTATCTTAGTCTGCTAATCGTTATATTGTTAATTCTACATACATTTCATGTCAACCATTCCTGAGGATGTGCCTGATTGGCATGTAACATATGTAGAATTAACAATTTAACAATTAGCGGACTAAGATAATTATAAAAATAAATAACACTTGTTTAGATGTTCGATATCTGTCAATCCTCTCGAATAAATATTCAATCCTTTATAGAGATTCGTAGTGGAGAGGCAGATTTAAGGGTCAGCAGTGGGTTGACTGCTGCATGTTAATGCATGTTGCAGGCAAGCGACAAATAGATATTGATCCAACACCATAAAAATGCCACCAACTTTACACAGAAATCAATCACAATGTACTATAATGTATAGTTACGTTGAGAGTTTTCAACTGTATGTAGCCAAATAGCTAAGCAAAGGAAATATTTCTTTTTCTTTTAAAATACTGGAATAAATGGTCAAATTTTTTATAACAGCATTTAAAATAAATAACACTAATAACTCATCTAACATACTTCAATTTCAGATTAGTAGTCTTGAAGTAATGACAAAACATACATAAATAATGTAATAATTGATGCCCAAATAGTTCATAGTCAGCACGGTATGTTAATTGCTAAAAACTACACAGCAATCGTATGTATATATTTTACTTCCTATAGGAGTTTCTAAGTAGATAAAATAAATACTACATAATATTAAAAAAGAAATGAAATAGATTGCTGTAATGGAAAAGTAATTAGTAGTTCTCGTCTTACAATATCAATGCAGTATGATAAATAGAAATTGTTTTAAATCAATGGAAAGAAAATTTCTGAATTGTTTCAAATTATACAGTTATTTAAAAATTTGACTTTATTGAACAATATAGAATATAATATCAGATATTTGGAATACCAATATACATACATCCAGGTCGTGCGTCTAAACTGCAACTAGCCCAATGTGCTAACGTCCAGATTGGGATCATATTGGCGTTGTATTCACAGTTAGGGTTAGTCAGAACCCCACGGAGTAACGGTATCAGCTCTGGGGATCGTCCACAATATGGTCCTAAAATTAAAATTAAAACTGTGACTTGTATGAAATACAATTTACACTTTAAAGCATAAAAGTTACTTTTTACTTTATATCATATAAGAATAACCAACATCAGGACTATCTATATGAACAATGAGAACATATAGGATGATAAAGACACATACATGGGTAGAGAAAAGAGCAGGAGTAATCAAACAAAGGAAAACGAAATGGAAATAGAACATAGAGATCCAGATAATCATCATTGATATTATTGGATTCTTGAAGCATATTTCAAATTTTTGTTTGTCAAATTTATTACAAAATAATGTTATTGTAACGGTTTTCTATTAATCTAAGGTAGTGTTACAGTATTGACAAATCTGTGTATGCAAATTCGGAAAAAGCCTAAAAAAAATTATTATAGGTGGGTCAGTATTTAGAATGAAATATATTAGTAATATTTGTAATGGTAATAATTTTCTTACTAAATTTCATTAAAACACGTTTAGTAGTTAAATTGTGAAGTGGTGATAAACAAACACAAATATTTTGTTAATTGTATTGCAAATACTACTACTGTATGAATACTATTAGCAGCTATCACAGACCTGCTGGGTGTTACGAGTTATGGAACTAAATGAGAAAATGGTGACAGATGTAGAGAATTAAAAAAAATAGACAGCCTAAAACCGTTAACAAACAATTCTGCATCAAATGGTTCAAGTCCCCATATTAATATGTTTAGTAATTTATAATTGACACCTAAAGAAAAAATTTTCTTTTCATATATACAAGATATTTTTGATGTTTTACTTTAACTCCAAAATATGACTACTGATGATAAGTGTAAAAAATCGTCAAAGACCATATTATGTATATGTATTAAATAGCTTGGTCATTGAGATTTTTGTGTATCGATAAAACCAAAAAGTTTATTTTTCGTTTACATGTCAAATACTTTATAATGTACCAACTCGATGCTTGTCGTAGTGACGATACGATGTTGACATTTTTGTAAAGCGCCTCATACACTAAACATATAATTTATTATGAACGAAAAGTTTAAAAAATTGAAAAATTCATTTCCAAGCACAAGTTTTATGACAGCTCTTAATAGTTATCATCAGCTAGATGTTCTCTAGCTTCAAAGCTAAGCATAATGTGGAGTGGTGTAAAAATTAAAGAATCACTTCACATAGTCATACCTAAAAACAATCGTTTCTGGTCATAATCATTTGCATGCAGATTGTCCCATATGACAGGCGGGCGCCGAAGCACTTGAGTTATTTCTTCTATACATTCTGTGGTCAACGTTTTTGATATCACTTTGGGACCTATGAAAAACAAACAACCAATTCCTTGCAATGGGATAAAAAGATGGTTAGAAAAAACAGAATTACTTTTTATTTGTCATTATTGTTATCATACAGCTAATTTGTAATTTTTCGATTTTCATTCATAAGTATGGATTTGGTCACATAGTTATGAGTATCTGCTTAAATTTCAATGCAATTAAATCATATGAAAATGTTTATTTATTTAAGACAAACATCTATCGTATGTAAAAGTGATTTTGATTATTTTAGTGATGACATTGAAAGAAACTACTTGAATTGCTAATATTTAGTTAATCCACTCATTTGTGAGGATAATTATAAGTGGCTGAATGAATTATCAAATAGATCTATCAAAATCAATAGATATGACACCTTCAGGTTTACTTCAACATTATTCATTCGTTATTCAATTGTCGCATATGTAGTAAAGATCTATGCATACAATACAATACAACACTATATAACATGATTATTCTTTCCAATATCAGATTTTGCATTATTACAAAACATTTAGTTATGCATACTACAAAAAAATCCTTTGAAATTACTATTGATAGGTGGCCACCAAATTCATAGTCTTTACACTGAAGTTTTTAAGTTTTTTGATGATAGTTGCCATATTTTTTTAAATATTTAATTAAAAATGTATGGAATTACTAACACAACATTTCCAAATACAGTCTATTTGTTTATTTTGTTTCGAAACAATACATATTTTAAAACATTGATAAAATTTATTTACCTGTCCACATGATATCAATCTCATTGGCTAGTTTAGAGCCAAGTGTGTCGAGATATTCAGAGCTGTTTACAGTAGGAACAGCTCGAGTAGAGCAATATTGTGTGGGGCAAAGAAGAAATCTTGGACATCCAAGGTGCTGATGAATTTCATTAGTAACTGACACCTGAAATAACAACATGCTTGTAAATTTTATCTCTCAGAACCATTGGTTTCAGCACATAGGAGAGTAACGTGTATTAATAATGTGGATGCCATCACCAAATTGCTGATTACCTGAGCATGTGCAAAACTTTGAAATATCTGTTTGTCTGCTTCACTCATCTCCGGTTCTATATCATCAAATAACAGAGCGAAACAAGTACAACCAAACTGTGATACCTGTAAAGAATTTTCCATATTATAATAAATCATGACTATTTACCAATTAGTCATTACTTATTACAAAAATGAAAATATAATGGAAATATATTTGCAGATGTGCAGTTTCATTATTTGATTGATTAAAGTATTACTTTTACGAATAGTATAAAAAAATAAACAAATATAATACTTTTATACCATAGCATCATATTAAAGAAAATAAACACAGAAAGATAAAATACATTTATACAACAGTTAATAATTATCTTGCAACAATTGTCATAGCTCAAAAAATAATTTGCAGTATATTTACTTTTACATAAATTCAAAATGGTCTATTCTCTGATTTAAAGTGGAATTATCATAATACCATAAATAAAGAACAATAGCGTAATTTTATATTATTTTAACAGATAGTACTGTTGCATTATTTGCAGAGAAAAGAAAATGATATGTTGAAATTTGATTTAAATGATTAAAAACCTTTATATAGAGAATTACATATATAAATGGCATTGGAAGATAAGGCAGTGGAATAAGAGATCGAAATATGAGCTATTTTATTCAAGGATTCAGAATTCTGTGAAAAACTATGTGTAGTAAGTCAGTTACCCACAGCGATATGTGGAGAGCTGTAAATAGTATATTTAAAAAAAAGGATTCAGTTAGAGCAGAGTAAGTGATATACTACATATATTATTTAAAACTATAACTGAAGTGTATCTGTACATAGAAGGTATAAAAAAAACCTTTTAAATGAATATATACATATTAAGATAAATGCAATACTCGGCACAGCATATTTTTTTTTAATCAAATACTTATTGTCTATATAGATGACGACATGGGCAAATGCTATATGTGTTAGAAAAATGCTATAAATTTCTCCTGTTATGTGAAACTATTGAACCATTAAAATAATATAGGGCATGAAACTGGGAGCACTAGCAAAGGCTGTAGAAAGAAGGTCTACAATGCATTGGGCAGAGCAATGGGTGGAAGCTATATTAAATATTACTGGTAGTAGCTGGTAGTGGCTTTCTTCTTACTAAATACTTATACTATTCAATATATTCTTAGAAAATTTGAAAGAAATCAATATTAGAAGAAGAACAAAGTTGTTTTTTACACACTTTAAAATTTGTTACTAATTTGTAGGTTTAAATTGTTTTAAAATTATGTCATTATGAAAACATAAATACAATGATTACTTATGACGAGTCAAAAGTCCTGAGACCAGGGATTGAAACAGTAAGCAAAATCATATTATTTAGTTTGTGGATTAACATTTGTTTTCATTGATATTCCATAACAATTATTTTGAAAGGTAAAATTTGATTTTCCTTGAAATATATTTTAAGAACATTAAATCTATAATGAGGAAATATCAGTGAGTACATTAGTAGTTATAAATTATTTTATTACTTAGTAAAAAATTTACCCTTTTGAATTTATTGGTGTAGGTAAAATTAATAAAGTTGAACATTAATTTTCTGGGAGATAGCGGTGTTTACTCGATTTCATACTATTGAACAACTATATAATTTTAGAGGTCTTGGTGAAACATTACATCAATAGCATTCCTTGGATCAAGATATGCTACATTGGCATTTTATTAAAATAAAATGGCTTGATGATATAGATTCTGGAAATGCATTGGTAGGTAGAAATAACTTTTTTCCCACAAACATGAGAAAGATTAATGTGCTTCTTACTATAAATGCACAAAAGTGACATAAACAAAAAATAAACAAAAATGCAACTTTACTACTCAACATATAATTTTTTTTATGATCAACAAAGTATTTGACCTCAATTTGAAGTGTTGTAATTTGATTATTCTTCACAATGCTCTGTGCGATTATACGATTTAGTATTCCGTGAATGTGATGACATCATTGCTCATTGTTTCTCATGAAATGAACTCAACAGCAAACTTGCTGGTAACAAAAATATATAGACTTCTGGGATCTAAGTGTTTTAGCACAACTTACTATTTCTAAGAGAAGCATTGACAAAGTTAATATTAAAGTCACACAAGAAAGATGACATGTAATGAACCCATTATATTGACATATAATAAAACAATAGAATTCTGTGTATCTGGACAATGATGGTATGTAAGAAAAATGAAGAGGGTTCGAAAAGAGAAAAATAATATTTAAAAAAAAAACCATTTTTAAATTTTTTATGTCTGTCCGTTTATGCATATGTCTAAAAAATTAGTGATCAGATTTTAATGCAGTTTTCACGGAGAGATAGAATTTGGCTTGGATGTAATATAAGTTTTATTTTAAATTGGATGTCAGGAAAGAGAGTTATCTATGGGTTGGGGGGAGGGAAAGGTTTGTAGGGTTATATAAAGTATAAAAATTGTTTCAAATATAGACAGCTACGCTACTTCAGAGTAATACAGCCTATATTTTATTTTGATTTGTCTTGGCTTTGTACAAATTGGAACAGTGAACAGTATCGGAATTAAAAACGTGATGGGGAGCACAATCCATAACCAGGACCAGAATCAAAATTAAGAATGAGACCAGGATCGAAACAGCGTCGGATCTGGATAAGAATGAAGAACATGACTGGGATCGAAATAAAGAACAATACTGACACCAGAATTGAAAGGGTTTGGTATTGACGGCAAGGTCTTTCCATATAAAAAATGGAGGGATACATTCTATGCCTATGTGGGCAAAGCTGCCAGTCGAAAGCTAATACATATATAAATTAAAAGCAATGAATCAAAACCCATAGATTTAAAAATGGTCTTAGATAAATTTATGTAAAAGCATTTTTCATATTCAGCATAACTAATGTTGAATTACCAGCTATGATATTGTTTTATTAGAAAATAAAGATAAATCGACAATATTTAGCTTTAAAAGAACAAATTGTTACAGTCACACATCAAGTATTTTCTGGCTACAAAACCAAATTTACTACTTCTGATAGATTAAAGTGAAAATTCGATTTGAAAATTCTTGAGTGAAGATTTAAGGAAAATAAATATATTTCCATTAAAGACAAATCGAGACGTAATGAAATTATCAAAAAATAATGAAGATAATATAACAATTAAACAATGGTATATAAGTATTTGATTTAAAAGTGTAAACATAATGTTTATTGAGTACAGGTTTTAAAAAGCTTTAACCATGAAATGATTTCTCAAGGTAGCTTTATGGTTAATTATTTTGGAAATTAGATTTTGTTAATAAGTTCACTGGCAAATATGTCCAAACTAAGACAGTAATAAAGGATATCTTAAGAAAAAATCTATGATTTTTAGTCATATTTTACAACTGAACCAAATAAAATACTGATCATGCTGACAAATTTGCCAGGTAATATGGCATCAAGGTAATATCAAAAACAGATGATCAGTTGGAGTGTCAACAAGATATTTATCATGATAATAAATATATATTAACTGACAAAACAAGTTTGTGTGAGTTACTCCATTCTTCAGTTCACCTTTGAAATTAGTGTTACAATTGTAATAGCAATTCCATTGTCATTACATCTTTTAAAGAAAGATTGCCTAAAGCATCAAGTACAAAGAAGACGATATTTCGCCTCACAAATACAAAATAAAATCTAATATCTGTAAAAAAAACTGTCATAAAACAGTACATACAGATCAAAAAATAAAACTGCTATCCTTATTAATATCCTTGGCATTAAAAAAATAAGATTCAATAATTTTTTTTATTTACCAGTTTTATTATTTTTGCATAAAAATTTCTGATTGAATTAAAATAAAAGTACTAAGTAAATATTTAAATAAAGATGTTCTATTAGAGCAGCAAAACTAACGATCTGATTTAATTACATATAAACTAACCTGTTCTAATTTCCTCTTCAATGCTGTAATTTCTTTTTGACTGCTGTAAGTTATGTCTAAGCCAGGTGAAAGGGCATAGCAAAAAGTTATACCCTGAGCTCTTGCTGCTGATATCAATGAAGTTAAGTGTTCAGCTTCCTCCACGGTATACAATTCTCTCCAGTATGCTCGGTGCTTATAATCATCTTTTGGAGCGTATACATACATGTCCATGCCCCATTTCTTGAGTCTGGCATGAGAAAAAACAAAATTATAGTTAACCAAATTTTTTTTTGGTCATAATCCTTTTTAAAGAATAAAGTGTGTCAAACATATGTTCATAATATGATGTATTTTATGTGATGTTACTACTGAAAAATAAACAAAAAAAATCAACTGTCATAGAGAAAATAGTAATTATGATTAATAAAATTTTTTTTTAAAGACCTCTTTAACAATCCCAATCATTCTTGGAATAATTATAAAAAAAAACTCATAATGCTACATCCCAAACACATTAGCACATGAACAAATAATTACATATTTTATAAGTAGTAATAGATATAGAAATTAGTACTTACTTCTGAAAGAGATCTTTTCTTTGTTCGGTAGTCCATGGTCGACCGTAAAAACCTAAAATTGAAAAACATAGGTCATTCACATGAAGTCTACGACCTATATACATATATCTAGAATATGCATCTATAATTAAAGAACTATACATCACTTTTGACTTCTTACCTTCTACAACACCACATATGAAGTCTTTACGTTTGGAAGTAGGTTCATCAGGAGAGCTTTCAGTCATTTTAACAAGAATTCTTCAGTTACTAACAAATGTGCAACGTGATTTCCAAAATGTTTGTATTGATGTTATGTACGTAATTATTCTATTGATATTTGGTAAGGTATTTGTGCAAACAATATTTTGATGTTTCGGAATTTGTATCAACAGCTGATCTGTATCTTATTATTATTTTCCACAATTACTTTTACACGACACTACAGCTTCTCGCCGAAAACGAAAGGAAATGCTAAACCGGGGGGTGCAGCTCGGAACAAATTTACTTATTTAAAATAAAGGCGATACGCCGCGCCATCTATATGAGAGCACAGCAAGCTTTTTACCAATTTTTTAATAAAATGTCGACAGATAGCGCTTTAAGCTTAAAATAAATATAATCATATAAAAATTAATTAATATACACATTACTTTTCTAAAAAAAATATGATTAGTTGCATTATATAATTATACGTCCTTAAAATAAGATTGAAGTAATTAGATGGATTTTAATATTTTTATATGATTGCAATAAAATAGACATTGTGATCATATGTCTATTGGTAACACTGTACACTTTCATTGGCGTCTCGTGTTATGAAGCGTCTTTTACCTTTAACCTCTGTTAATTTTGATAAATATCAATTAATTATTATTGTTATTACTAGTTTATTGTTGTTATTTAATATTTTTATTGTTTGTTTCTGTTTTCGTACTTCATCTTTAAGTGAACGTTGTTACTAACAATGCCTCAACGTCGACGATGTATTTTTGAATGTAAAAAATTTGGTAAGTAAATAATACAGTATGGTTAAGATAGGAATGTTTAATTTTTACTATACTGTTAGAGGTAAAATATATAAAATAACTTAGCATTTACTAAGTACTCAGGCATAACCTTAAAATTTTTCCAGATATATCGTTTTCCAAAACTAAAATACTCAAGTTTGGATAGATTTACCGATTGGGTGAAGATTGTTGGTGTAAGAAAAGAAAATGTTGAAGATTATGTTTACGACAACTATAGTACATGTGATCGACATTTCGAAAACGATATTTTCATTCGCATTCCAAGAGATTAAGCAAAACAGCATTACCATCTTTAAAATTGTGTAAGCATAATTGGCATTTAATTTCATAGTGATTTAAATTGTAAGAATAAGGAGTGCTATTAACTTAGAATTTTGGGAAAATATTTTAATGAGTTTAAACTTCAAAGGGTTAAAAGAAGAAATCAAATACAGAAAACAAATTAAATTTATAATTTAGTAAGAATTGGTCAATTTTATTGTTGTTTAATCTCCAGCCTTATTTTGCCCATTTTTGCTATTGCACCAAGTAATTAAGTCTAAATTATTTCTTTTGTGATGTGTTCTAGATATGTTTTCAATTCATTTTAGTGCTGTACTGTTTCATAAATGTTACCACAGCCATTCATTAAACTCGACATTAAGTTTTATGCAAACTTTCATACTACAGTTTCTAACAAATTCATTCATTTTTTGATAAGTGTTATATGGTAGGTCTTTAGAAACAGATGATATTAAATAATTTAAATAAACATTCCTTAAAGGATTGTTATATTATTTAGCATTTAAAAGATGTTCACCATTTTTTTTTAAGAAATTTACTAATACTTAATTATGCTATATCTATTGACAAATAAGAAATCACTACTTTTAATCTGCATTTGACTTATTCCTTTGGGCTTTATCTAAAGATTTGTTTAGGTAGCTAATTAATTTCACAATTAAATAAGCGTTGAGTAAGTTGTGTAACAAAATTGCAGCTATGCCATGCTTCCTTGGCTCAGGGATTCCTACATGAACTTTTAGCTTTACATTAGTATGATATACTGTCAGTTTTGAGGTGCTTATTTTTAATACATTATTGCAATTCGTTTTATTAATATAAAACCATCATAAGAAATTTAATCTGATTTAATGGGATAGGAAAATAACAATTTATATCTTTTAATATTGGGCTTTTCACAATTAAAAATGTTGAAAACCATGTTTAAAATTGATAATTTATTGAAAAGTTTGCAGCTATTTGTCTTTTAAAAACTTTCCTTCACATACTCCATTAAATAAGTACAAAAATTACAGCTTTACAAGATGCTATTCATGTTCCTGGATGTAGCAATTTTGATTGTGTGAATTGCTTTTAAGTTTATACATTACTTGAACTAGAGTATTTAAATGTATGGTTTGGTTAACAGTGTGGTTTTGTTACAACAAAATTTTTCATGAGTACTGTATACAGCAGAATTGTTAAAGTATCTATCTTAATAGTAATAAGTCTTGTTCTTTAATTTTTTGTTACAACAGATGTTTCAATTTATATTTTAATTTTTCAGATCACAATTTACTCCCGAAGAGCGTTTGGATACTGCAGATTTGTTATTAATCTTTGACAGACTGTTTGACTCCTATAATGGACATAGCTGCAGTGATTCGTCTAAAATATATAAAGGTTCTCTATAACTCCATTCTCCTCACTTCAAATCGTAGCGAAACATTGCCTGTATTAAAATCTATGAGGTACATTGAAAAATAAAAGAATGATAAAATCGATTATCTGCAAGTTCCATCATTCAAAAATTGAATACATAATTTGTATACCATGCAGACGTGTTTAAATACTTGCATAAAAAGAAAAAGTATGAAGTTTGTTGACTTTAATCAAGATCCACTGTGAATTTTTTTATTAGAAGTCAGGGCTATAGAAATACATCCCCAACATGTAGCCAATTAGAAAAACATATAAAGCACTGTTGGTGAATTGTATAACATAGCAAATATCTACAAATGCAAATTGTGAAGATGATGAAAATAAGATATTCTTTCCATTACAATGTTTATAGCAGAAGGGGTCAAAAAGGTACATGGTGGTGAGGATGTGAATATAGAGCCATTATTAAATTTATTAACAAATAATAAGGTATAAAATGACAGTAATATTATACAATGCCAAACAAAAAGTTATGTTGCAGGCTACAAATGTAAAACAAAAGTTTTAAAATCATGTGCATTTACTGATCAAATTGCTTACAAGGTCAAATAATTTGTAGATCTGTCTACTGATTGTTGTTTTTTAACATGTGATAGCCATAAAGAAAATTTAAAAGATTATTAAATGGTAAGTATGTAACTTTTGATGAAAATGTTAAAATTACAAGCTTTTAATTATTATGAAAAGAAAAGTAAAAAATGAGATTCATATCAAATTTAGATGGAACAATGTGGTATTTTTAAAATAGTAAATATTTGCATCTTTTATATTTAATTATTATATATTATTTTCATAATGCTTATTGAGTGTTTCTCAAATTCCAATTAAAGAATACTTAAGTTTTCCTGGGAATGAACTTAGAAACATTCTTGAACTTGTAGGATCATTGGATAGTGTAAAAGAAAAACTTGCTAGTGCATATTACAAAGTCAAAAGTCAGCCGAAAGTAGCTGATATCCTTGTGATTCAATTACTTCTCAGTTCTTAAAAGTATATTGTGAAATGGCTTGAAAATTATTAAAATTTGTTTTTAAACATAAAGTTCAAATCATTCTTGTTTTTAATTTTTGTTGTTATATTTTAATAAAAATCTAGGAAAACATAAGTTGTTAGATTCAGAAACTAAAAGTGATAAGATGATTATAATTATATCATGCATTATTTAAACCTTGTGTAAAATTATTTATTGATTTTATGTATGAATATAAATCAGGTTTCCAAATGGTGTAAAATTTGGCACTTGTAGTTTATCATGGAATCACATTACTGTATATTGTATACATTTTGCTGTAGCTTCACCCTTGTGGACACAAACCTGAAACTAACTGAATTAATGCAAGGTGAACAGATTGTCATGAAAACACGCAAAGGTTTTATAATGTATTTGCTGGTAGCTACTCCACATTATACAAAATTAAATTCTTTGTCGTTTGCATACTCATGTATTGCTCTGTATTATACAGAGCTTGGGGAAACAAACATCAGTACCTAGATGGGTGAGGCTTAGAATTGTGATTTTAGTTACACACAGCTGAAGGTTTATATGGTCAGTCAATAATTTAACAAATACAACTAATCTTTGAGACATGTACATGAATTAAATTTTTAGTACATATATGGAAATTCATAAAGGTGGAAAGTATAATGGCATTGCTGTAAGTTAGTGTTACACCTAATATTAAAGTAAGATATGTACTACAACATTAGGTAACATGGTAACAAAGTCAAAATTGATTAAAAACAAATTTATCATTAGTACTTATTAGAATAAAAAGAATGTCAACTTAATAACTAAAAAAATTTAGTTCCACAAATATGTAGAAGCAGTGTCTGTGATAGAATTGGTTCACAAGCTCATGTACATTGTTAACACACTTTAATACATGTTTTATTGATCATTTTCACATATATATTCATCAAAAGTGCTTCTAAGTAGAAGCATAATAAAATTATTATAAGTTTTTATTTCAAAACTAGAAAATTCTGCTGTGACCTAAGCCATTAAGTTGTCTTTGTAGTACTTTAACATTTAGGACTATGGGATCGACATTAAAAATACATCAGAGAAATCTACATGATTAATGATCTATAAATGACCCTTATTTTTATGGTAGACTATTGATAGGTACTAACTGTTCTGTCTTAATATTTGACATTAGTGACCTTTGTAGTATCAATATTTTGAATCAAAATAATAATACATAGCAGCAATATTTGAAGAGATTCAATTACAGAAATTAATAAAAATACTTCATATTTCTTCCATTATTTTTCTGGAGAAGTAATATAATATAAAATATTGAACTGCTAAAAACAAAGTTTACATTCAAATATATTCATAATACTGACATAGGTTATATTTATATGATACCATTATTAGACATTGTCCCTAAAGATTAAATAACATTTATTTTAACTGTTCTTTTTATTGAAATTTTGGAAATATAAAATTTGTTTTAAGAATAATGTACTTCTAGTTATTAATTTTTATATGATGTGTCTAATGCTAAATGTATTATTATTTTATTTTAATGTATTAATATCTTTTTGTCTTTATTTAGGTCGAAAAATTATATGTATGTTGTCCAATTAAATTTCCTAAAGAGTGTGTACAATAAAGTTTTAAATAAAACAATATTGAAAAATTGTTTCATTTATGTTTTAGTTATTAATCTTAACTTGGTCTAAGGCCAAAATAATAAAATGAATGTGCAGTTTCAGAAGTTCCTTTTGTCGATTAATCACCAGCTAAAAATTGGAAATCCTATGTTATTTCCATTATTTTAACTGGTGGTTAGTTGAGAATAGGAACTTCTGAGAACTGTAGAAAAAAAAATTATAGTACCGAAGCGATTTAAATTTTCCCGCTATATCCGTCAAGCGCCATCTCTACGTGGGACCGGAGAAATAATCTGTCAAATCGCGAGTTTCTCGTCTATACCTTAAATATATAGTATAGTTTGTGTGCTAAACTCTGCAATAGCAAGATAGAAAAGGACAAAAATTTAGATTGTCAAAACACCTTCCTGCTAATTCTGTGTTACCACTATCTAAGCTAATAAAAAATCCTTCACTTGAGTGGCAATGAGATATTGTAATTTTTATGAATAAAAGAGTTTTGTTTTTAAGGGTCCTGTAAATCACGAGATCTAAAAATGTATAAAACAAAGTTTGCGATTGGCAATATTACGTTCTCTATGATAAAATAATGCGAAGGCCGAATTTTATAATTTGTTATAGAAAAGTTGTTTTATAACTCGAGGAAGCCATATTCTTAAATTTGTCTTAGATTTTTTTTAAATATTTGATTTTCGCCAATATACTAAAAGGAGGTTTCATGTTTGCTTAGAACAAATCAGAATGTTTTAGAATTACTCTTATTAGGCATGCTGTTAACATAATGTTAGCAGTAGACCTAATTTCTAGAATATGTAAACAACATAAATAAACCGCTCATATCTCTAATATTAGGTAGATGTCATTAAGTTGCCGCGTGATTGCAAAGTTATTGTATTTGTTATAGAAATAATTTCTGTTTATTAATGAGTTTATAATAATGAATTAGGAAACAATTTATGACAACGGTACTCCCTTGGATACAAATTAAAAAACCAGATTTGGTTTAATATGATATCTCTCAACTTTTTGCTGTGGGAGGACTACACAATGTAGTCTTGCGTAGTCCTCCCACAGCTTGCGTAGACTTACACCTTTGTACATCTTATGTTTTTAATGGGAACTCATTTTTTTTATGAATGGTTCTCCTTTTTTTCTTTTCGGCTAATATTTATGGTACATAAGCTACGGATTTTTTTAAAGTCCACTCAATGTCTCGATTTGTTTCTTTAAGTGGCTCTGATTTACAAATTTTTGACAGTCCAAACAATAAGTGCTTTTAAGTAGATTACATTCAGTGATTGCGTACTTATAAATTTGATACCGAAGTCGACATTAATAAATATAAATCGCTCAGACTTATTACTTTCGAAAATGATACGTACGCTTGACTGTTTGAAGTTTGACTACACTGAAGAAACGACGTCGATTTAATGCATTATTGAGGCCTAAGAATTTAATGAAAGAAAGAGGGATAATAATATAAAAGACGTTGCTTTTTTTAAATAATTTATGTATATAAAACTTTACTAAAACTGTAATAGTTTTAGTAAGTTGCGTCATTAAACTTCTTAAACTTTGTTTTAATAAAAATTAATTTCACAACACAAACTTTTTAGAATGTTTTTTGTATCAGTAAATAATACAACAACAATGAAAACAAATGTGCTATATGGCTATAATTATAGAAATGACACGAATTTATAAACGCTTTGAGTGGTTTATAGAAAAGGATTTACGGCCGTGCGTTTGCTCGAATTAGTAGGGAATTGTCGTACCTAGATACACAAATTTGTCACAAAATATAACCTCATGTTGATATATGTCGTGTTTTGTTTCCTAGACAATAATTTGCAAGTAGAAGTATCTATTATGGCAATAATATCGTTTGTCAATTAATTACAAACGATACATTACATTGCTTTTTGTTTCGGTGGAGAAAAATAAGTTGAAGTCTATCTTATGAATTTGAAACGTATGAAGATATTATTAAATGCTACCTAATGATTAAATTTTGGTATGAGAACAGAGTAGTAATGTTGCGAACTGACCTTGCAAACTAAAAATAAAACTACAAAATAATTCCTCTATAAAAAATCTAAAAATAGAATTCTCTAAACGTAAACAATTCTTCCTGCGTGCCCCGCCTAGACTACTGGCAACGCTTTTGATGTGTGTTTACATTTATTAAATGGCTTATTTTTTGGGGTGAAGTTTTCGAGTGGTAATAAATCTTATCTGTTAATGTCATACTTGACATGTTTACGACTTACTTATTCCAGATAAATATTATTGATTTTTTTTGTTCGGATGCTTCAAAAACTCTCATGACTATATTTTTTAATTCAAGTAGATAAAAACATTTTTAAACTTTCTAGCGGAAAGTTTAAGGAATGACTTGCAGGATCAACCGTTTTTCATCTTTTATTTTGTTTCATTTACAAAAACTTTAATCGTTTTATAGTTTCTCTTCACGATAGCCCACGATGACTAATGGTGAGGTGACATAACGGCCATAGATGAATATGAATTTAAGATAACGGTCACGACCATCAACACGTTGATCAGTCTTTTTTGGCATGGTTGTCGCCAAGCAAAATGTATGCCGAGATAATTATTCAAATTCAAATATAAAAATCTGTTTATTACATAGGTTAAACGTAAGTTACTGTTGAAATAAATTATTATTAGTATAAATTTACCGCTGATTTGCAAGGCAGTTCTTCCTTAAGAAGAATGCGCATAAAGTTACATTAGCTCTCATTAAATTAATTGTATATTGTTTAACCAAAAATATTAGCCTTACAGAAAGAGACAATCCAATAAGAAGTTGTGTCATTTGATCATGTCCATGGGCATTTGTTTTCAAAACAATAAAAATGTTCTTAATAAACTTTTCACTAAGTATTGTCTAATAATGATTTTAAATGAAATAAGGCTAACTTTGAATATCTGTAGAGTATAAGAAATTATTAAACATGAACACACAGACTTTATGTAATCGACTGATATGTAAACATAAGTTATTTTTTGTCGTTCATTATTTTTGACACATTTTTATTAGCTTTACTTGTAAATATGTATGTATGTATTTATCCAATGGAATTTTATAGACTGAATTTCACACACTTCTGATTGTTAGATCAACTTGGCAAATGTATAGTTCAGATACAGTAAAACCATTGATCTATAAAAAAGAAAATGCATAGTCCGGCGCTCAAAAACGGCAACATTAAATGAGTGCTAAAACAGAGAGTATTAGTTTATCTAAAATAGGTGCTCGATCATGTATTATAATGAGTATTTGATAAAAATATTGTATTTCTTCATTTAAAGTAGCATCAAAAGCAGAAATATGAACCGCCTTAAAAGAAATAGACATAAGCAACATCAGTCTCGTATTTCTTTCGTTGTCACATTATTCGGTCGCTTTACAATAGAGACTGTTCTTATACTAATGGAGTCACTTTTTTTATTTATTATTTGTATATAAATCTCAAAATTATCTATAAAGAAAATCATACAGTAGATTAAACCTATTCTAAAAAATTAATGTTATGATATTTGAAATCGTTTTTTAGCAAATTATATATAAGTATTATGTTCACCAAAAATATGTTAATGTTTAATGAATTGTTATCTTATTTTATTATATGAATAACAATAAAATTTCATATTAGTATGCTCCGTACACTTTAGAAATTATCAATTTCTTTAATGTATATTTTCATCGACATTATGAAATTAAAGATTCATATTAATTGAATCTTAGGTGATTACTATATTAAGTTCTATTATAAAGAAAAATATACTATGATCCTCTTCACACATTCAACCAAAAACAATATAAGGATTTAAAATAATATTAAACCACTCCTTCAATGTTTTGTTTTAGAACAGTATATGTGTAAATTGTAAAAAATTAAGACTCCAATGTCTGCCAATAACAAAATGAGTGATACTCCTTCTCTTTGCATTTAAAAATGAACTTTATATTGTGATATTTCAGTTGAAATGTCAGATGATAAATAATGTTCCTTCCCTTCTTTTTTTTTGCACTGCAAAGTGGTATAGTAAAATACAAGACAGATATCATGTAAATTTTGAGCAATTTTTCGCCGTCGAATTAGCAAGCAATCGTGCATTTTCTCTTTTTTATACATCTATGAGTACAACGCACGAAACGCTGCCCCTGTGAAACCAGTCAAGAAAGCATCACCATGTCGTAAAATAGAAACGCGGGGGAGAAGAAGGAAGGGTCGGAGAGCCTTGTACTTGCGCATGGCATAATTTGCAGGCAATTCAGAGCGGCAGAGTTTAGTGCGTTGTACTGTAGACTGGTAAACTGTTCATTTGACTGATCTGACGATGGAATCAGAGGGTAGGTGCAGGAACTCCACGACGGAATAACATATTTAATAATATGCCGTAATAACAAGCCGTGATTGCGCTTGATGAAATTGTCTTGATGAGATGTACTTTGGTCATAAGTGATTTTGAGGGCGTGATGACGGAGCCTGAAGGTCGGTACTGGAACTTCATAACGAAACGATGTATTCTAGTCGTGTTTGGACGTATTTTGTTTTGAAATGTGTTCCAGTTGTATATAGTTTTCCAAGTATGATTGTTATCAAATTTGGAAACCATTGGATCTGTTGATCCAAAAGTCAAGAACTATATATCCATAAAGAAGGGCTGAATGATATGAGAATAGTTAACGTCATGTAATCCTTACCTTAGGGTACTGGGCGCGATCCTGTTTTTAAGTAGTCTTATCCTTCTACGAACTACTTCGGAGGGTTTGGCCTACCATCAAGATTACAAATATTACATAAACTGTTAAATTTTCAAATATTTGACTTAAAAAAAATAAAGAGTTTAAAATTCTAAGTAAAATAAGTTTTTATACAAAAGTAGGTATAGTACTAAAAAGTAAAAAAAAAATATGATTAAGCATATTTTTTCTGTATAATCCAAAAGGGCCTAGTTGCAGTATAAGTATAAATATATTTGAATGTAGGATTTCGTTTCTAAACAATCCAAATATTACATCTTACTACAAACATGGTTTACACTTAGGATCTTTCGGAGTAGACGGAGAGAATAGGATTAAAATTATTTTTTTGTAGGTATATATCTACTTATAATAGTGATCAATAATTATTTTTCATAGTAGGCATAGGCATTTGTAATAGCGTGTTTTATTAATTATTTATTTACTTTCAAACACTTCTAAATTTATTTTTACGTATATCAATATTTCGTAAATAAAGTGAGGTGCAAAAGTTAGGATCTAATTTATTTAAAGACACTTGAGGGTCTAGATTATAAATCGCCCGAATAAAACGTTTTTGTAGTAGGAAAATTCTGTGTATATCTGCAGCATGTCCCCAAAGTAAAATGCCATATGACATTGGGTTATTAAGAGTCAAATTAAATTGGTCTGATATTTTCTACATCTGATGAATTTGATAGTTTTTTTTAACGGCACATGCAGCAGAGCAAAGCTCTTTCGCCAACTTACTAATGTGAGGACTCAATTGAAATCTTTTATCTAGAGTAGTATTTGACTACATAAGTCGTTAATATATATTAAAAACAAAAATGGATTAAGGATCAATCCCTGTGGTACACCCATGTGGATCACAGACTAAACGGTCTCTTCCTATTGACATCAACCTTCTGAACTCTGTTAATTAAATATAACTTCAAAGGGTCAAGTGCTCTGTCCGTCACACCATAATGACGTAGTTTCCCGATTTTGCTAATTCCGTCTTGGTAAAACTGCTTCGGACTTCGTCCAGCATTATTTCCACCCAAATATCCGACGCTTTTTGGTCTTAACCTATTGATGATATCTGGCAGGTACGCAACTCTCCTCGTTCCCCTCCCTTATACGCACTTCTCGTTGCTTGAGTTCAAAATCCGGAGTACACACCAGCCAATCGACGTTACCACGTCCATGCTGGTATCTACGCTTCGCTGTTCTCCGTTTCGTGCAACAGCACATAGCGACTCAGGCCTTCCACGATTGTTTTTGGTAATTGAACTAATACCAAAATTTCTGACGTAGGCGGTAAAAACGTTTTCTTCGCATAATAAACTCGTCCTGAAATTTCACTCTTCATAGAAATCTCTATTTCTTCACATGTTAAGACATTATGCATTACGTCGACTTTACATTTGTGTTCTTTCATGAAATCCAATCTAATTATGCAGTCGGTTACGAATATTTATGATGATGAGATGCTGGTATTCTATGTCTCTCAAATTTATAGTGACCTTCTGCTCACCTCTAATGACCGGTAGCCGTTAAAAATGGAAGTCTCTGTCGATGCTCCAGCCGAACTTCATCAAGATGTTTTTCCAGTCGCGAGTTCATAATGGTGCAGGAGGTACTAGTGTCGATCACCAATTAGTACAACATTCCATTAATTTCACTGTTGATTACTAAACCATTAATGTTGCAAGCTTCTGAGATTATACATGAAGCCTTATAGCTATCAGCCAGCACTCGTTCCACAGTACTGGTATTTACTCGTTTCCCTACTGCGCCGGAGAGGTCGCATTCCGTGGAGCAGAGCTGTCTGGTTTGCCGTGTATTCTTCTTCGTTCCCGCCTTGAATAGCAAGCTCGAAGATACCTAAATTCCCCGCATTGATAGCACCGCGAGCGAAAGGCTCTTTTATTTGTTTTCCTCCTGTGCTATCATTTTCTGATTATCTGTGGGGGATATTCATGTCCGAAAAGCATCGACTAAGAATATATGGGTCACTGCAACCTTAAAAGCTAAAGGCTCCTGCAGACGAACGGCCGCACGAATCTCCATATTCCGGATTTAATTGAAGAAAGTCTGTAAAAAGGGTTTTGTTCAAAACTTTCGGCATCGCTGACTGGTTTGCCTTGCGTACCAGTTTCTCCCACCTGATAGCCGACTGCAGCAGTTTGTCGAAGCGATGGTCCTTATCTTTCAGCTGAATATAGTAAACATGTTCTAAATGACCATAGCCATATCGAGTTTCTAGTGCTTCAATGAATCGCTCGTATGCCACTTGCTCTCCCAGTGCTTGAGGATTGTAAACAGACCATTACGAAGGCCCAAGGTTAGTGCAGTCTGGGTCTGTTCTTGGTTTCAGTCATTTGCCCTCATTACAGCCTCAAATTGTTATTCGAATGCGGACCATGACATGGTTTCATCAATAGAGGTATTTTGAATTTCACAAACGTAGAACCTAGGGTGAGAACAGAAGTTACGGAGTTCCACTAGAAATCTTGGATATTATTTGATGTATATTTTTTGAAACTACTACAAGCTGTTTGCCGTGGTTTTCAGTTTTCATGTCTTGGCTGTCAAGTCGACAATCGTTAACTTCTTCTTAGAAGTCGAATCTGCTCATGATGTCGGCGAGCCTGCTCTATGATCTCCAAGAGCAGAGCAGTCGAGACTATGGAAGGAGTAGCGACCCTGCTAACTCTCCATCATCCACATGTTGGGCCGCAGTCTGACTTTGCGTCACTCTTTCGTCCTGTTCAACTTTCAGCATCTTAATTTCACTTCTGACACCCATCTTTAAGTAAATACCCTATCGAAAGTTCGAGGATTGACATCAGATGAAAGAAAACACATAGAAAATCAGAAGGCGTATATTGAGAAGCACAAAAATACAATAAATTCTTATGGAACAACGCGTGTCGTTGATCGTACTTGACTTATGAACGTTTTTATCGCAGAAATAAAACTACTTGTCGTTTCGCAATTCATACTCGTCGACTGGCAGACTAGAATCTTCATGAAATATAAATAAATTGATCATTATTACCAGAACAAATTAGTCCTAAAGAAATTAGTGACATAAACAAGATTTACAGCCTCTCAAAAA
The DNA here is from genome assembly GCA_005406025.1 of Eumeta japonica. Classification (NCBI taxonomy): domain Eukaryota; kingdom Metazoa; phylum Arthropoda; class Insecta; order Lepidoptera; family Psychidae; genus Eumeta; species Eumeta japonica. Next base: position 67,902 of record BGZK01000260.1, read on the forward strand.
TTCTACTATAAATTTTTAATGCATTAAAATGTAAATACGCATGTGAAGCGCCGACAGAGAAGGCAGGGCGCGAGATGTGTTGTTTGTGCTTAGAGAATACTATTCTCGCATTTTTTAATAGGGTAATTATTTTGCAGTTTTATTTATGGCTGGCGAGCGTCGTTCGCAACATAATCATTTTTAAGTTTACCGAATGTTGCATGGGGATATACATTTTGACTAACGAAAATTGATCAACAAAAATATATCAGTAAATTTAAAAACAAAGCAAGGTGTTAATGATGGAGGCTGTATAAATGTTAATCTTTCTAAAATCATGTAAATAATTTAAAGGAGTATATTCCAGTATTTTTTTTGTTGTGGCCTCAGTATTTTCGTAAAATTTAATCTGGCCACATTGACCTAAATATTTGATTAAGAACCTTTTCGTTTTTCATGATTGAATAACCGTACGGTCCGCAAATTAATTCTATACTAATAACCAAATATTTTTCTATAGAAAATTCCTGAATCCAAACAGTTACCAAAATCGTAGGAATAGGTTTCGAGAAGGCGATTACAAATAAACAGATATTAAATATATAAATGTTGCACATTTACTAGTACATTGACTACCAATACCATTCAGTGACCCTGCTAATATCATATAGTGCTATTTAACGAGGAAGTAATATCAACACACAAATATTATTATAACAATACAAATGCCGTAGGGCAGAGCCATCTATTATTGAATAGACAATATTAATTTAATATTTAAGTTTTTTAAAAACTCACGCCTATTTTCCTAAAGGAGTCGACAAAAACCATAAAACTCCACGTGGTACAATCTTTCATACCTTTCTTGCTACACTGACATAAATCAAAATTGTTTCACGTATTTGAGTCTTTCTTTAATATACCACTAATTTTCAAAGGCACCTCGTGCCGACGCTTCCATCGCACATTTGTTCTGTCAATCTACTACTACTTATTCTTTTCAGATGGCTTTTCAGATATACCTTTTTCTACGCCAGTCACTACATTTTTTTTAAACTATTCTATTCATTAAGATCATTAATTTCTATAGCCATCTTTCAAAGACATAATTGCAAGCATGCATACTATGCAGGGATCATATCTTTGCTGTAATAATTTTACTTTCATATTAAATAGATGAGGAATATTATTTAGAAAAAACAGAACTTCAATGCTCTTTTGGTTATATAACACCACTTGAAGAATCATTTAAGTTTAGAAAATCAAATGTATCACTAAAGGAGAACCACACTTTGAGAATACTAGTATTTAAATTTTCTCTGGGATGACACGAAAATGTTTGTGAATTTTCTCAGTTTAGATAAATTTGGAAAATAAAAACTTTAAATAGAAAAATTCATAAGATCGTCAATCTTGTTTTGACAAACCAATTACATACATTCATAAACAGTGAAACAGTAGAACGTGTTTCCTGCTAAATAAATAAAATAATAAGACCCCTTAAGTTTATTTACATTTTGATTAGTTCGTATATTCTACATAGTAGTAAATATTGAATACTTATTTGTTTACACCAAATGCAACATGTTTGTGATTTTTTTACTAATTATGAATACTAAATCTTATAACCTTGTTTAAAGAACGTTCTAGATCATTCATTTGTGAATGCACATGGAGAAATTCAAATGTTGGGAGTTAGTTCTCTCTTGGTGACGAGTAGGTTGACAAGTAAAATCAGATTACTTCATAGCGTTCTAGAGGTTCCAAAGAGCGTCGCCTGTTGATATATTGTGTATGAAGGTGATTTTATCAAGGACTAAAAGGTTTATGTAACAGATTACAGTACAATAGGGAAGTATAATCTATAAAAAAAACCGTGTCTGTGTATTAATGTACGATGAAGATAGCGAACCGACAAAGGCACCTCAAACGCTACAGACTTTAGTGCCTGCATTATATAGAATAAATAGGACATACATTTACTAATGTGATGTTCGCTGAGGTGCCAGATGGAGAAGTGTAGCGCTACCATAGCTGTTCGATTAATCAATGGACAGTCTAAACAATTAGAAAGAATATGACTGTAAATTAGGAATGTTGAATTGAATTAGACGTTACTTGTCAAATATCTCAGGTATACCGGCGCCGGAGCAATTATGTACTACATAATGAAATGTGAGTTATAAAAGGGTAATCTAAATAAAAGAATCTTTAAAAAGAAAAAAATATATTGTTTTGTATGAGGTGTTAATTCGCGGAAATCCAAAGTTGGCGGAATTAGATAATTATAATAATAAATAACACTTGCTTAGGTGTTCGATATCTGTCAATCCTCTGGAATCAATATTCAATCATTTGGATAGAGATTCGTAGTGGAGAGGCAGATTCGAGGGTCAGCGGTGGGTTGCATGCTGCATGTTAATGCATGTTGCAGGCAAGCGTCTAAAAAAATATATATTACCTAAAACAAAGACTTGAAAAAAATAAATGCATGCATGTAAAATATATAGAGTCTGAGGGATTTTATTATCATTTGTTTACGTGTGACGGTATACAGGTTGGAAATAAAAAGGGATAGGGGGATTACAGTGAAAGGTATTGCTTGCTACATGTTAGTTTCTAGATAGGTGAAGGTGTGTGGCGGGAGAATACACAAAACACATGATTATTGTAATAATGACAATTTAAAGATACTTCTTACACTTAGAAATTGTAATTTATAGTAGTAGTAGTAATAGATAGTAGAAAATGTGCAATATAATTTTTCGCGCTGAAAAACTTTTGAATGTTTAACTATTAAACCAAAACCCTTTTCCCAATATGGATTAAAATAGAAAAACAAAAACCATCAATTAAAAGTGCACCATTAAATATTGTGTATAATATGGACATTCAATATTTATTTATAATTTGAATTTGTATAAGAATTATAATTTTAAAAAATTCCATTGTGTAAGGTTTTGTTTTACGGAAATTCATAATCAAACGTTCAGGCGCCGTTCATAAATTACGTCACACGCATTTTATTAATTTTAGAGCCACTTTATCTTTGTGACAAGAGCTTACATTAGTGTGATCACCCATCCTTTTTTTACGTCACATAATTTGCAATTCTAAGTTTAGAAATCATTAAATTAAAAGAACATTTTCAAAAATGTTTTTTCATAAAAATAACCTCTTCAAAAACCTTTGTTTTGGAGTTCATTTAGCCAGCTAAATAAAAAAAATGAAAAAAAAAATGCCACAAACAAGCGATAAAAACAATAGTTAAGATGACCAATTGGAAAATTTGGTAGTAGGTATCTCCATTTTTCTTTGAAAATACAAAACACGTGAAAGTGACCTTTGGCGACCCATTTCCATATTATTGACTTCATTTTGTCAGTTGCGATTATGTGATTTATCAACTTTTACAACAGAGAAAAAAATATGAAAGATAACCGTTTTAAAAAAGAGATTAACATTTTACATGCAAATGAGATCGATTTGAGCCCCCAGATTTTCTACATAATTAATTTATACAAACACTTTAAAATTTCAGTTGGATTTTTTGGAATGAACCTCAGTTTTTATTTTTAATGAAAAAACCGTTTTTGTTGTATACAACCTTTAAAAATAAGTAAACGCGCCGCGTGTTTTAGTATGCGGTACGGCGGTGGAATCAGATTGGAGGACACTACGCCACATCATATTAATAGTCTATCACTGCTTCACCTTAATAATAATAAACAAGCTAATTCAACACCTAATTCTAGAAACACAAAATACAAAACGTGAAGTAGTTTTGAATCAATAGGATATCAAAATATGAAAATAAAAATACAACCACATGAATAAATCAAATAATTTAGTAAATTTTACAGTTTTTGTAATTGACAAGGCAATATTGTCCTTTCAAGATATGTCAAAAACAGCTGACGTGCGAGATTGCAAATACGGCAAGTGTGATCTCATGGAGTCACAAAGTACTAAATAGTTGTAATAATTTCGAAGGAGTTGGCAACATTTTACAGTTTTTCGTCATAGTTGGTTTTAAAGTTTAAATATTTTAGATTTACACATATTATGTTACAAAGCTTATTACTGCCCCCACCTCACCCTTTCGCCACATAATATTACGCATCGTAGATCCCCTATCAGTCATTAACGTGTTACGTAATTTATGGATGGGCCTTTACCAGCAACATGCAGTAACATGCACCATGCAACCCACCGCTACCTTCGAACTTGTTCTTCCACTAGGAATTCTCATCTTACAAATCGAATATAGTGAGAGAATTAATAGATAGAGACCATCATATCCACTACTCTGACTTTTCCTGATGATTTGCAGTATTGGTAAAAAACCTTACATAGAAATTTTATATTATTTATATCGGCAGTTTCGACAAACAACCATTTTGAGCCTCCCTTTGGTGTTTAATTGTTGCAATTTCGCAATCAGTTCTCATATACATTTTTAAACTTGCCATGGTTGGCTCCTTTTCAACTTGAAATCAATGGTAAGCGGCATTATCTATAACAACAATTTGGTGCAAGTTTCGGTATTATTTCATTATGTAAATTAGGTAGATCTGATTTCAAAACTAGCAAAGCATCGTCGACTAATCCATTCTGACTATCAGCGTGAACAAATATTAAGCTGTGTCTTTTATTAATATCAGAATAATTGCTCTATAGGCTCTTATTAACAATGCCAACATTTCGTTTTGAATGATGTATGTTTCTGTTTTTGGTCTGTATTATTTTGATTACCCTTAAGTATTATACTCGCCATTCAACAAGCCATCTCTAATAAAACTGGCTTCTTTATCAAATTTTTCACGTAAAAAGGATCTGTAAGTCACCCAAAGAAATCTTGTTAAAACAGTAGTGCAGCTAGGTCTTGAAGTCCCGATGCAAAGTAATAACTTCGCCCTTGTCTCCATTTTCGCTATGAAGAATAAATGAAACATGTCTTTAGCATAAATAGGAAATAAATATGTATAATAAGCGTGTATTTAAGTAACAAAATTATCTTATAGTCTGGGACATGTGTAAAGGTGTAAGCATCAGTTCGAAAGCTGCATCTTTTAAGTTTGCACCGCGGAGGTTTGCTTCATGCAGATCACTACCTGACAGGTCGCAATTCTGAAAAGATAGAATACAGTGATTTTAGTGAATGAAAGATTGAATACACATTTAATTCGGATGGATTAAGTACCAGTTGAATTTAATAAAAGAGATGTTTCATATCTGGCCTGCACTTTTTTACATATCTTAGAAAATTTAATAAAATATATAGTAAAATCATGAAATTGCAATTTTTGAAGTATTTTTTTTTTTACAAAAGCATTATTTAATTGTTCATCCCGAAAGTTGTTAACTGTAAATCAGAATAAAATGTACAATAAGAGATAACTTAATAACGAAATAATAATGGAATAATCTTATCATCCCTATTTAGTTTACAAGATAAAAATATACAGCTACTTATAAACACAACTTTTTATATACATCCTTTTTTTGTTTTGTTGAATATGTTCAGTTTTATTGTTAATAATTTTCGAAAGCCCTTTGAAACTTTAATATGCTTCAACCTACAAAAATTTAAATTCACGGGTGAGCAAGTTCAGCGGACAAAAACCGATGCAGTTACATAAAGGAAAAGATTACACTGCTATCTTCGTTTTCGCTCATATGACTTTATCCCTCTCTGTTCACCAGACAAGCTCGCCCGTGAACATTTACTATATCATTAACTTTTTCAACGCGCGGCGGAGTTTGTATATCCCGTCAAGTTAGCTGATGATCAGACGCGCGTGGGATATATATGTCCCACACACACGTTCATTCTCAGCAGCGAACGTCTTATTTAGAAAATAAGGTAGCAAAAATATATCTAACTTTCGAGTCACCTGCGTCTGAAAATTTACAATGTATTTTTAAACTTGATTAATCGTGCAGTTCATTTCGAGATGGTGTCACTTATTTGTTTGATTCTCTGTTTGTAGTTATGAGTTTACAAAAGTAATCGCGAGGGTTTTCTTTTGATATATATATATATATATATATATATACGTGTGTGTATATACGTGTTTTAATTTATTGAAAAACAGTTTGCCAGCTTTAGTATACTTTTTTCTCTTTTTTTGCCATTACTAATAATTAATAGTAATTACTGGTAATTACCAGTCTCACTTATTCCAATCCCATTATCCTAAGAAAAACAATTATAACAAAATGGTGAAAAATTTCTTTGTAATTATGATACAACGAAACAGAACGGGATGCAACAGAAAAAAGTTGTCTCCAAAATCTATATACACATATACATTTTCATATTACACACATTTTTGTTGTGTCTACACCTGACGACACGAGGCTACGGGCGGCGCTAGCGCAGCTTGTTTGGGGTTAATCGTGTGAAAATTATCCCATTTGTTTGTTGTACATATTAGTTATTAAAAACGCTACCAGACAGCATGATAAAATAAAAAAAATATTAGCAAGATTTTTCGAGTTATATTTATTTATAAATAAGGTGGACAAAGTACGACATAGCTAGGCGCGTACGGGTTATACATTACTTGTATGACCCTCACACGCCTAGCTGTCGAAGACAATATTACAGCATAAAATTATTATTAAGTAGATTGACCAGTTGGACAGATTATAACCATGTAATTTTACGAATGTGGTTAGAACTCAATACCAGAGAAAGTGTGCTTAATTATTTTTATTTGTGACAATACTTGTGGTTACTTTCTTCAAAAGCAATAAAAACATATAGCTCTATTATTTGTAAAATATGAAATACCTCTAAATTAGCTCCTGCTAATACTGCAGCTCTCAGATCACAATTCTGCAAATTGGCATTTTTTAAGGTAGCCACCCTGAGATTTACCCCAGCCAAATTACTTCCCTCTAAGTTTGCACCTGTAAAAACAATCAGAATTATTAACACATGCTCACTGATTTTCAAACTTATGACCAATTTTTTTAGGAATCAAAAATTAGATTCATAAACTGAAGAACTATATATTTTATTACTTTAAGTGAACAATGATTATATATGGGATGGAATTGATCTTGCATCTTTTCGCATATATTCGTAATCTTCTCCTTTTTTAAAACAATTATGGCGAAGTAACTATAGCAAAAATATATCATTGAAAATATACTTACAAATAACATAAAAATATAGACACAACCTTATGAAATGTTCAGTCAGTTGGCACCCTCGCACCGCGCAGCATGCCCAAGCATGTATGGAACTCGAGTTCTGCTTCACGCTTGGGTTCCGCAATGTATTATTTTTAAAGAATTTATCTAGTCATTTACCTACAAATGACACTTGATGTTGTCAGTAACGTAAAGGTCGCCGGAGGTATTATCATATTAGTCTTTGATTTTGCACATGTGTTCCACTCTTTTCTCAATACATAAAGCAAACTAAGGCACATTATCGCGTAAACGATATTTTACACAACTTACGGACTCGGAGGCAGCAATGTCACCTCTGCAAATTCCCCAACAATAAGTCATGTTCGTATGTTCGATAATAGTGAAAAGCATTGTTATTAAACACGTAGCCGTGCGTCTGGTCGTTGACCGCGCGCGGACGGGTGGACGCGAGGCTGCCGCCTTAAACGACGTTGGAGGGGGAGTAGGCGCATGTATCCATCAGCTGTCGCTAAGAGGCTAAGAATGAATTCGTGAATTTACACATTCACGTTCTGAATTATTTTTCTAAGAAACGGCTACTTTAATGACTATATGTTCTTTGGCAAAGTTGTTCTAATAAAGAAGGAGATTACGAATATTTGCGAAAGATGCATGATAAATTCCATATGTTATATGTACAAAATATTAATAACCATCCTTGGGGATCTATTACTGTGTGATGTAGCACCATATTTAAAAGTGCATATAATCTGTTACCAAAGTTGTACCTATTTTTTTTTCATATACATGTACAATATATGACAATGGTTTCACTGCATCAATGCCAAACGATCTGTGTAGGTTGTGGCACAATAAAATATTTAGTGTATCGCCGGTGTGCGTGCACAGCGGAGGCGGCACTAGATAAGTTTACAATCACGTAGTTATATTCTACATCTAAATACTTAATATTAGAAATGAATATAAGCTTTTTTTTCTGTGGAAAGTTATCATATTCCCGCAACAAACTCAGTTCCCCAGGCATTATAACAATATCACTAACAAGTATTTTTAATACCTTTCAGGTTAACACCTTCCATGATAGCATGCAGTCCTGCAGGATCTTCCATAAAGCATCCTTGTAAATTAACCCCTGTCAGACAAAATAATGAATTAAAGCTTTTTTTTTTAAGGTAATTATATAAAAATACATTGATATTTTTATATAATTACCTTATAGAGCGGATAGAGTGCAAATCACACTTCCAATCAACTCCTAACAATTGAATGGGAAAACAGCTGTTTAAAAATAATGTTAATTTTATTATAATATTTAAGTTTTAGATTAACGTTTAAATACCTAAGAGTGTACATATAAAAATGTATTCCATTTTTTTCTTTGACAATTTAAAATATAAATGAGGATCAATTTACCTTCCATGTTGGCACAAAGTGCTTTGACACCTAAGAGTTGTGTCCCTTCTAAATTTGCATAGGACAAGTCTGCTCGTTCTAAACAGCAGAATGATAGATTTGCACCACTTAGATTGCATCTTGACAAACAAGCATACTGGAATTAGAAGATAAAAATACATTTTATTAATAGGCAATATAAAAAAAAATCCATATCGATGTTCCAAATAAAATTAAATATTGATACTTATATACATATAAAATATTTTTAATACAATAGTAATAAGATACTTTAATATAAATAGTTTTAATAGTCTGAGTTACAAGAAGAGTCTGACGCTAGTCAAGTTAATATTTATCGGCTTATTATAAAACTACCACTGTGCAGAAATGCCCAAATATATAATTTTATAAATAAAGCGCATATACCAACAAGTCATTAATTGTTATTTTAAATTGTATTTATAATAAAATTGATTTGTACTTGCTGGCCAGGACCAAACCCGATTATACAGATCTACAACGAATTCCTTTTCAAAGTTCAAGTAGTGTTTCTACTAGATATGCATGTTGAATTTCGAAAAAATAGCTAAAAAATTCCATCACCACAAAATTATGAGAGGATGGTTTTTTATTTATTTTTTTAATATTTATAGGAGTTAAGGTGATGTATTTTTAGTTAAATTTATAATTATGATACAAACTTGAGACTATCAGATTGTAATTCATCAATTATTTTGTTGGTTCAATAAAATATAATATTTGTTTTCAAGTTTATACAAAAACAACAAAAAAATTGCAGCTAATGTGACATTGTATGCATTAGTACATATGATAAGTTAATGAGAGTATTCTGAGAGATCTTATATTTTAGATAAACAAGGCGAAGGATTGAAGTAAATAAAAATGGTATTTCCATATTTGATTGAAGCTAAGCTGAAAGAAGATATTTTTGTTGGACCAGATATCAGAAATCTTATGAAAAAGGATAACTTCAATGGAAAACTCACTTCTAGAGAATTGGCAGCATGGGTATCTTTAAAAGAAGTTATTACAACCTTTTTGGGAAATCATAAAAGTACCAATTATGAAAATATCATCAACAACATGCTTCAAAATTTCCAATGATTAAGTTGTTTTACGAGTCTCAAAATTCAATTTAAAAAAATGAAGCGAAGATATCAAGGAAAGTGGAATATTAGCATGATGGCTGACTACTGTTGGACGATTTGGATCACCAAACCACGCTTGGTGATCCAAACCGAACACATGCTTGATATTATTCCAAACATTCCCTTGTTTTTCATATTACAAATAGATATATGATTCTTACTTATGAAATATTTTAAACCTCTATATCTTTTATTGATTGCATAGAATAGTTTTGTTTGTTAGAGAAATGTAAATGTTTTAATTTTCGGATATAAAAATTGTCAATTTTCTATTAATGTTGTCAGTCCAATTTTCAAAAATTAAATTTTCAACAGATCTTGACTTTTCAGGGTCCTAGGAATCTATTTAGACCATTTTTGAAGTGATGTCTGTATGCTTGTGTGTGTGTATGGTATGTGGTATGTGTGGTGTGTCAAGTGAATATGGAGAATGCTCAAGTATTTCCAAGCCAGCACCTCAAATTGCAGCCATAGTAATGGTGGACCTGTGAGCCAAGGCATTAACTTGATGGAACAACAATTTTTGTTGGTTTGCCTCGCTGTTTCTTTTCAATTTTGTTATGTAAAAGATGATAAAGTAGTAGTCGCTGTAGTACAGGAATTTTTAAGTGCTCAGGATGAAGAGTTTAGTAAAAAGGAATTTTAGCTTGGAAAAAAGATAGGTCAATTGTATAGTGCTAAAAGGAGACTATATTAAAAAATAACAATAGTTACAGCAACATATGCATTCTTAGTTTTTATTGAATGCTCTTTGTATTGTGTGATTGAAATGCCAACCATAAACTACAATGTCTAATTAGGCTTTCATCATTAAAGTTTGGAAAAAATCCTATAATTCCTGCATACTAATTTTGAATTTTATCATTAATTTTCAAAATACCTAAAAAATGCTATAAAATTTTGGGGAATATGGAGTGTCCTCTGGAGGATTATAAGGAGTTTATAGAAAAAAAAACAAATTTATAGAGGGGTGTGACTTATGGCTATTATTTCAGCTATATTACCAGTCCAACCTCATGGCTACAATTCCTATCTAGGAGTGATAGCAATGAGGTTGGATGAAAATTTTGAAATAATATTGCTGTATGCACAGCAATGGGAGGGGATTTTGAATAGGGAGTTCATAGCAAAAAAATTACAGGGAAAGGGGATTCACCTTTTCTCCATAACCTAGTTGAGATGAAAATTGCTAAAAACAATACACTCAGCAATTGGTTTATGAATATATATGATTATGGTTTTCTCCCACTAGATTGAAATGCTTTACCAAAGGATTGATTAGTGCTTGTTTTAATGTAGTGGAAAACGTCATGCTTAAAACTTTGTACAAGATTTTATAAAATTCTGTAAGTATAATACCCTTTCTCTAACAAAAGTAATCTGCAGTGAAATATTATTTCAGTTGTGCAACTTAAAAAAAGGAATCACCTTATAGATGTTACGATTGAAGTTTAATAAATAACAAAAAATTAAATTACATGGCATAGTCTTTGTTATTGCTCTAGTTATATTATTAATAAATATTTCTGAGAAATTTGAATACAGTAGTGTAACAGTTACAAGGTCCATACTTTGAAATTGATGTTCCTCAAGTCCAGCTTGCTTAGATCTGCACCAGCTAAATTAACACCTTGAAACCTTAATTCACATGCAGTTGGTGTTATGATGAGTGAACGTATCACATCTTGCCTGGTTAGTGCATCATGATCGCTAACCTTGTTTTCAGAATTTTCAATAAGCTGTTTCAGATGAGGTATCATAGAATCAATGCCTGTATTATAAATATGTAATAAGTCATTAAACAATCAGTATTCATTGTAAGTATTGTAAGGTTACATACATAAACTCAAGAAATCTGTATTTAATTACACTACACCTGTAATAAGTTCTAGCTATAATATTATTTTAACAAAATCTTATTTATTTTCACGTATTGGTTTAAAAAAAATCAGTTGCCATAAAAATTTGAACTTGAGTACCATAAAACACAGCTTCTTCTAGTACACCTCTTGGATTGACATGTTTATCCAATATAACACTTCCATGTCGTAAATAGTTCAAAATGGGTTCAAAATACTCTGGACATCTATCAATTAAGTACGCCCCACTAGAATCAGTGGCACTGGGATTCATTAGATATACATTATCACCAGCAAACATTCGGGCTAGCATTGATGATGGTTCTTTTGCTAAGAGAGTCGCTCTAGTAGTCGTAAAGTGCTTCCCTCCTACATTTATGGTTATCCAATCTAACACACTGTTGGTCTGAGTTGCTGTACACTTTTCAGGATCGATGGTTAAGTTATTTATTAACTTTCGTACGTCTTTATTTGCTTTAGGAGTCAGATATATTTTTTCATCATCTCGAATAACTCGCAAGTCAAATACCTGACAGCCGCTGGATGTGAATAGATTAACGTCTGCAATACTTAGATTCAATCTATCTGCGATTTCACGTTTAAATTCAAATTGATCAGTTGTATCTTGCACAGCCATAAGTACTCCGATTTCTTCATTTTTGTCTTTAAACACGGAAACACGTTTCATTCTTTGTAGTAATCTATTTATCGTCTATGATAAGTATTTTCATTATAATAATAAAATTAAACTACACAATATATAACATTTTTGGAAGTCCTAGTGTAACACACACTCCTCGATTATTTAATCAACTAATTGTCAACCGTGTCAACTGTCAAACTATATACAACTATTTTACAACATCCACAGATTACTAGTTACAAGAGAAATGGGCAAATCCTATTAACTATGATTGTATAAAAGTTTGCATATTTGGATGTTTGTTACTCTATCCCACTTTAACAGCTGCACACAATTACCAGAAGTTTTACAATAATATAGCTTATTCATCGAATAATATATATGCCTTAATTTTAAAAAATACTTACTTTTACTCGCGACTTCGCTAGCGTACCAAATCGTTTCATTACTTGTGATGATTAGTTATTAGTACACTTTCAAAACTATAATGCACTGTATAACTAATTATAATAAAAGCATAACACATATAATTTTATAATATCATATTATTAAATATAGGTACTGTGCGTCTTATACAACTCTATAACTGCTTGTAAAGTTGGTGACGGTGAAACGTACAAGCCTTTTAAACATGAAAAAGATTGTTTGGCGGAGGTACTAACTGCGGGAACAGTGACAATCAACTTGGCTAAGCACAAAAATATCGTGCGTGTACTTAAGTACGCGCGTGAGAAGTTATATTTCTTTAACGTCATTAAAAATAGTTTTTAATTGCATGCATATAATTCATTACAATAAAATAATAGAAGGACTGGAAAACGATAGTCAACACAGTCAATAAAGTTCAGTTTAAATTTTGAAAATTAATTAAATAAATATTTATTTTCTTAGATTAAGTGTAACATAAATTATCTCACTATTCGAAATTCAAATTCGAATTCAAAGCGAGCAGCTTCAACCTGTTAGTTTTGTGTTACATTGATGTGCGCGCATCTTAAAATTTCACTTTCATCATTTTTTCATAACGCGCCTAAAGAAGTATAACTTCAAAAACTGAGGAGAAATTATATTTGTGTAAATGTTCTTTTATTTTACGTAGATTGAGATTCTGACGTTTAAACAATTTGTGTATGCATTCAACTCGTTTATCAAATGACATAAAAAACGAACGTTTACGAAGTTACTATGCAGAGTGTTGTAAATACGAAGTAATATTAGTAAAAGAGAAAATAACAAGAAAAACTGTACTGATTATAATTTTTATACGACAAAAATTCAAAAATATTTGTTGTGGTCTCAGATACAGCTTAGAATATTATCATTTAACAAGTAAATAAATATACACTTGCAGTGTCTTTTGGCGACATTAACCCTTATCTTTTTAGCCTGACTGTCAATTCTCACAATATTATTACAAATCTTTGAAAATTTAAAGTTAATTTTTTAAGAAATGTTTAGTCTTCTGTACACAATAAGTTATGTTAGACCTTTATGGTGTTTCGTAAAGAATATATGTTTCAGTGAAAATATTATCAAAAATATTTGACAAAAAAAATGTGAAATCCAATTCGTAGATCAAAGTCGATAAATCTTGAAACCAAAAAAAAAATTGGATGAAACCCATTGCAAAAGGAAGACAATCTAACAAAATGAAAGAAAAATAATTTACAGGCGATCTGAGGTCGGGAAGTGGAAGGGGGTGAGTTTTTAAGGGTAAAAACGGTTTAACTCGATTTCCAGCAAAACTACAGGTCCTATGGAAAAAAGTTTAATGACAAAGTTATAGGTAATAAAAAGATCTACAACTTTTGTATTTAGATTTTTTTCACATAACCACTAAATTTATGTGAAAAATTGAAATAACTAAGTTTTTGGTTTTTATTTCTATTTTTAACAAAATTTTTTTTGACGAAGTTTGATTAAAACTTACCTTTTTATGTCCCAAGCACAAGGCAATTTTTTTGATTTAAAGTATTTATTTTTTCACCTTATTTTGACTTAATATCGAAAAAGCACTCTAATTTCCAATAGAAAATTCTCACGTCAAAATATATGCTTTTTTTAAAAAGTAGGTGGGCTTTTCGTTCGTTACAATCTTTACTTTCTGATGGTGTAAAAAAATATACATAACCATGGTAAATTTTCTCAGATAATGCAAAAAAAAGAAAAAAAATCGAATCTGAAAAAACGGTTCAATCTTCCCTTAAAGTAAGTGGAGATATTATAGCATGTACTTTACAGCATTAGCTCTTGGTACTGTTGTCACAGTAACTGATTTTTTAATTTCGGGGTACCCATGAAAAACGATATAGCTGCTTGCTGCGTAATGTTTTTTTTCACAGGCGCTATTCATTTATTACGTAATACTATTTTCGCTAGTTTTTGACCCCGTCCCTCCTATTAAAGAAAAAATATGAATAATCCGACTCTTCCCCCCCCTGTTTAATATTTATTAAGTAAGAATCTAAAAGAAAAAATGAATACACGTTTGGTTTGTTTTAATGTTTATTTTTCAAAGTAACAATTTTCAGAAATGTTTATTTGTACTTACAAAGGTACTAATAATTTTATTTTTTGGTAGTAATAAACTTTGGTTTTAATCATTCATTTTTACCTACATAAGATTTTCAGTCCAAGGGCTCAAAACCGACTCAGAAATTGACTGCCACTGGAACAACTCTAATAATAGGTGTTGCTTCTAGTTGGTTATTCAAGATTGTGACCTCGTCGACGTCCACCCATTCCACATCATCTCCGATGCGGCAAAAAATTTCTTTGCCTCGCCTTGAATATATGGCTAAAGCTTTTTCTTTTTTAATATTTGAAATACGGCCTTGAAGTTTTTTGTAAAGTTGCGCTGCCTTTTTCGACGCAAAGTATTCAGATCATACTAAACAAATTCTTTCTATGAACGCGTCTTATATTCATGGATAGTAAAAATCGTAAGGAACAGTCTTGAATGGGGTCTGAACTTCCATGTTTAATGATTGTCGCATAAACAAAGATGCAAAGTGATCGGATGCTTTAACATCCTCTGATGAGGGAAATATGAGCCAAAGTTCACTTCTTAAAAGGTATAGTGGAGGAAAAAACTATTGCGGAAGGATTTTACGAATATCACCCTTAATTTCACCACAGCGATCCTTGTTAGTGCATTTTAAAATTTGTAAAAAGTATTGGGACTCTTGCACATGTCTTGTATACCAATGTTGATCATCTACTACATATGTCATTTCTCCAACGTCTTCATTGTCTGGAAGCAAATATTCTGCTACTACTAGTTCATTATCGATAATAATTGGATTCCAAATCTCTAAAAAAAATTTACCTACCTGAGCAAAGTTTTTCAGCTCTAAATCAGAATTGATAGTTTTTCCGCATGCATCGAGATGGTTGTCGAAGGTATCATGCGATAGCACCAGACAATGGAAGACTCAACGATGCCATACGTCGTTCAACTCTGTTGAATGCATTTCTACCAGGTGCATTTGTTGCTATAAAAACGGCATCTAAGTTAAGCTCCCTAAATTTTTTTATGACACTTGCAATAACTTTTGGATACTTAGGATTTTCATCAGGGCCTCCATGGACTGAAAATATAACCGCTGATTTCGACGCAAAATCTGTGAACTCTGGGAGTTGTAAAATTCGATTGAAGTCAGAATAGTAGGTTTTTGCTGTAGATGACGAGTGTTTTCCAAATCTGATTGCAATGTATGTAAGGCCACTGTAAGTGACAGCATTAGGTCTACCGATTCCTCCTTTTTCTATCCGCATTGCGCCACAAACAGGCGGTAAATTTGTACTCGAATGTGTCGGATTTTTTTTAAAAAACATGGATTTCTTATTTTTTTGTAGTGAAACTTCTTTATCGACGTATGAGAGAAATTTTCGTGATCACGTTTTTCTGTTACGCGCCATCAATATTATTGTGTAGGATTTAGGCATATTTTAGTGGAGAAACATGTTGTACTTAATTTAACCCCTTTTTCTCGCAATTTTATAGTGTTCTTCGCGAAACGAAATGGCGCAATATTTGCCAAGATTCCCCTCTTCCCCACGTAAGATTCAATTCCACACCTCCCACAGAATTAATGAACGGCCTATTTATAATTTTTATATAATGATCTGATTTTTCAATTGTATGTATGAGTAGGCAATGTATGGTTATAAGTCATGTTCGCCATTCAAAGTCTATAAGTCTTAAGTTACTTGGTAGAGAATATTTCTTTAATACCTCACAAGAGTTTAAATGCGCATACGATGATCTTAAATTAAGTGATCCATGAAAACTGTAGTAAACTACAAATGTTGCTAAAACAGCATGGCCCAGTGAACTAATTGGGGTTGCCAACATACAAAATTATTCCAGGTATGAAGGTTTTGAAAATATAAAACCCTCATAAAAATAATTTGTTAAAGATTCGAAAATGTTTAAATTGTGTTGCAAAATTTGCAATGAAATTGAGGTACGTGGTACGTGCCGCAAACGATGAAATCAGATATACAAACTGTATAAAGAAATTTAAAAAAGTTTTGTGATAGATCAAAACAAATATATAAATTGTGGGTAGGCAGTATCAAGATACTGCTGTCAGTTTGCGTAAATATATTAAATATTGGATTCGTATTGGATATATGAATTCTAGTAAAGCAAAAATTGAGATGTGTAGGAGTCACTTTGCACTCCTGAAATGACATAAAACTGCTTCAATACCTCCCTCCTTTCCGAAACTATGAGTCAAAATAACTTTGCCTGCCCTAGATTTCTTTGATTTTTAGACTGACTTTGTTCACTTGATTACGACCTAATTTTAAAGCCACTGACGCATGACCTATACAATTTCGAATAGTCACCGAATCGAATTTCACGATGGTCATTTCATCTTTCGGCTATCAATTACAGTTTTCGAAAAATCACCGTGTAATTGTGCATAATTTTTATGTCGCTTGAATTACTGGCACGCACCTCCTTTCTGAAAACGAAGACGTTCACGTATTCACGTCAAAGTGTTGCGTCCGCAGGCGCCCCACCGAGGGTGCTAGAAAAAATAAAAGGGTGCGCTCGCCTTTGACAACTTTATTGCGCCATGTTCAAGCCACAGAGCCATGTTCAAGCCATTCTAAAAATAAATAGTAGGACCATAAATTTTGAAGGTGTGTAAGTATGCAGAGAATGTAGATTTTTAGAGATCCTTAGTCAATAAGGAACACATATTTTTTAGCCATATCTGTTTTGGGTCAAAGAATCTTAATACAAGAAAATTGTAATTTGGTATAGGTATACATACTAATCAGGCCGACAAAATGACATAACAAAATCATGAAAAAAAAATGCTTTTATTTGGGTACTTCCCCCACACGTAGTGAGCATGAATTTTATTTCTAGTCTATCATATGGGGTGGGGTACGATTGGATAGCTCATCCAAAAACATTGTTGGCCTGTGAAATACATTTTCCTATTTAGGTATCAATATGATTTTGAAAGAGTAAACTTTAAAGTGCCAATATTTGTTGTTGAGTCAAGTTGTCCCCCTCCTATCAGCTAAATGATTAGCATATATAATCAAAAAGCTTGTCTGGTACATCCAACGTCACCCTTTGACGTATTGTCTCGTGCAACACTGCATGTCGCATGAGGTGGTTGCGAGTGCACCTGTCGGTTGTTTTAACACTCCTTACGCCCTGGTGGATGTGACTGTCCGCATTTTCCTAAGGATGTGAATAGCTAGAATAAAACGTACGTAGAAATAACAGTATAACTATTTAACGGACTAAAATAAATAAATAACACTTGCTTAGGTGTTAGATATCTGTCATTCTTTTCGAATCAATAGGCGCATGCTACAGGCAAGCGTCTAATTATGGATTTTCGCGAATTAACACCTCACACAATAGAATATATATAACAAAGTTAAAAGGAAAACTATCACAGTTAAGTAGGGCTTTCAAGTTGATAAGTAAAGTTGACGAACTTCTAAAATATACTTCGAGAAGTAAAAAGTAAAATTTTGTACAAACATTGAAAACTACTTAAATAAGCTGTTGATTGTGTAAAATTGGTAGTAAATATAAGTCTATGAACCGCTTAAATTAATGGAAATATAAAATCATAACAGTCTTAACACCCGTCCTATGCGGGATCACTTTTAGAAGTTATTCAATTAGAAAATATATTTATTTCATAATATATGAGATAACCCTTGAAGTGGATTATAATTTTTTGTGGATTTATACTTTGCCACTCGTTTTGAAGGCAGTTCTTTTATCAAGAAGAACGAGCGAGAAACATGAGGGTAGTTCTTTTCTAATGTATAGCTAAATGTATAGCTAAAACAAATACAAAATAAAATAAACAAAATAGCGCGGTAAGAAGTCGAGCCGCTTATGCCCATGGATATGTGTCTACTAAATATTCAGTGATTGTTTTTACTGAGTGTTTGTTTAATAATGCTTTTAAATATATATATAAGGGTAAGTCTGGTATTTCCTTTCTAAATTAAATTATATTAATATGGTATATTGTTATTTATATGTTTGAATCTTGTATATTAATCGTTAATCTGTGAACTCAATCAATAGGATCGTAGTGTCAAAGAAAAGACCCCTTTTAGGTCAGCATATTATGACTGACGAATACGGAACCCTACACTGTGCGTGGCCCGACATGCACTTGGCCGGCTTTATCTATACAGTAGTCTTTATTTCAAAATCGATAATTTTTCATTAGGGGAGACATGTATGGTTGGCGAAAATAAGTTCTAATTCATAAACTTCAATCGATCCCAAGTTCAATCTGTTCTTAAAGTCTAGTTTTTTGATACCAAGCGCTTGGGAAATTCACATGAGTTTCACAATTAAATATATTATATTCGTCCGATTATCAACTATTCGTTTCGTGAACAATTAACGTACAACTCGATGTTAATGTCCGATGTTGTAAAATGGTAAACACACGTTATAGACTACCGGCGGCAGTGTCATCAATATAGCGGCTTAGCGGCATCGACATTATTTGTATTGGCACATTAACTCAATTGCTCTAAACCGCATGCCGCATGTATCAATATCAATCAGAACTGATTTAAACGTAGGGGTTGTCACAAAATATAAAATGAATTTTTAATGCTTATATTATTATTTTAATTCTCACCTAATTTAGGCGACGAATTTGATTGAAATACTATTATGTGGTTTTGGAACAATTGTGAATGGGTAATCTATGAATATTTTCGACAAAAGCATTTTAATGATTTTGGCTATGCAATCGTTGCGTCGGCTATAACTTTATATTTTCAATAAATAGCGTTTATCAATGATTCTTATCAAAATCGATACTTAACATCGATACTGACAAGAAACCCTAATTTGACGTAATTTTGAAAGTGTCACATTTCGAAGATACAAGCAACAAGATGTTATATTGTGGTCTTTTAATAAGATATTCTTGCACGTTTATTGTTGGGTTTACGTTGTTCTTAAAAAAAAAGATTTTTCAAATGAAATACAGTCATATTTCTGACGTAAATAATGGAATTATATTCTGATTGTTATAGGTGGGGTTACCGTTATATATTAACTTGCCTCTACCTGCGGCTCTTACTGCGTCTGGATTTCTTCATTTCTCCTGTTCGATTTCGATGAAATTATCCCAGAATCTTAGACCGAAAACCAATCTTTACACCTACATCATTTCATTACGAGACAATCTCGTTTCAGCTTTTCATCCTGATCACGTTGTCGTTCATGTCTCCAATCCAGAATCGATGTTCATTTTGATGCTGTGGAGGTTGTCGTAAATATATAACAGAACCTATCAATATAAAAGAAGTAAGAAATTCATTCTATGTTCACGTGAGCGAAGCCGTGGGTAAAAGTAACTATGTATACTAAAATCAGTCTAGAAAACAGTTCATGTGTAGGTTGTGTGCGGTCGCTGTCTCTCTTCTACTCGGACGCATCGGCCTATGGAGTGGAAGAGAGATCCCTCGTTCTGCGCTCTCGCTCGTACGCTCGGCTCAGGCGGAACGCGACAATGAGTCATGCTTTTTCATGCGTGCAGCCGGCGTTCATCGATTTATAAGACGTTATCACGTCAAAAAAAAAAATGTAAATCAGACCCGTGGTTCTCGATCTATAAGCGCAGCACACACAGATATAGACAGACAGAAAGATAGACTGAGAGTCGTTGTGTTTTTATTTAGTAAATATGTAAAATTATTGGATTAACTATTTAAGTTCTTAATTCTTGTTTAACGTTTGGTTTCATCAGGTTTATACTCGAATGTTTAGTTTTTCATAGGTGTTTCCCTCCGTATTTGACAGTGGTATTTTGTCAATTTTTTTCACGGTTTTTTTTTCGTAGAGAACAATTCGAACGTGCGACTCGAATTTTTAAGACACTTCCGCAGTTTGATGAGACAGTTTTAATGTGCTATTAAGCAGTTTAATACGTTATTTATAGAACTCATAAAAAAGCTTGTTAACAATCGATGGAGCTCGTGAAATCGCAGATGGCCGTCGTAAAATGGCACACGTTCCCTCTGATGTTTGGCGTCACGGTGCAATACAAATAATTTGTTTGACATATTATTAACTATTTATCGCTTTTTAACATTAACGCTTTAGCATTTCATTCACATGTATGTGACGTTTATAAGAGAAATGATAATCGATTACGCGTAACGCGTAACTAATCGATGGGCTATTTTAAGTGTTCCATACACGTAATGCAAAATCGAAGCCTTGGTAGGATCGCTTACGTGTCTGCCTGACCATTTTCTCTGAATCCACTGGCCCAAATGTTGCTATTTGGTGAATACTACGCAGAGATGGTTATCCGATTAGAAAAATATAGCGTGAATAAACGAGATCATTCTGTTTTTTGGTGGCCAAATAATTCAAGCAAAAAGAAAAATGTTAAGCGGTTTATAGTATAGATATGATACGGAAACCCGAAAAATAGCAATTACTTTAGCGATATCTTGAATAACAGGGCATGTTTAAAATTCACTTAAAATGTAGGTCAACATTTTTACTACATTATATATTTTCAAAGAAGAGAAAGGCATACATTGGTTATCAATAAAAAAAATTATAATCAAGGTGAAATCCCAATGCTATAATCTATACATATAATAAAACACTAGAACCTGATATGTCTGTAAATTGAAGATATGAATTACAAAATTTGGTCAAGTGTGAGTCGGACTTGTACATGATGGATTCCGTACCTACTTATAACATTTTAAAATAGTTCAGTAAAAACAAAATAAGTAGACGTGCTATATCAATATGTGGTTATCAGCAAAGATCTATCAAGTAACGGTGTTATTACATCCGTCAATACCTTTTTGACGAAATACTGGTAAAAGTATTTATAATTCTTTCTCTAATCAATCGAGTCCTGCTCTTTTTCAACGTTTTTTGTTGTTTCACTTAAGAGTATATGTATACTGTAGTTATTCTAGTTAAAAGTTTGTTTGTAAGTTTGTACGTGCAGCCATTGTAAAGATCGAGCAAAAAAGCTGAAAAAATACGTTTCTTGTATGTAAAGGGGATTCCCTTTAATACATTGAATTTGCTTTATTTTTGTTAGTTTTTGTAATAGTAGCTATAGTAATATATTATGTGAAAATTTCAATTACCTAGTAAAGGTCATTATAGAAATCGAGTTCAAAACGATTTCATATTTAGTGTTTGTTGTTATAGCGGCCACAGTAATACACAATCGGTGAAAATTTGAAGTGTCTAGCTATTACGGTTGAAGATGTAAAGCCCTGTGTGCACTTTAAAAGGAAAGTAAATAGAGAAAAGAAGGATTTTTATTTTTTTTTGTTTTTGTATTTGCGCACATCTCTGAAGATAGGGGCCATCCATAATTTATAAGGTTTTTGTGATCACCTTATTACAGGTGGTCACACGTAAATGAAAACAGTGGTTTTTAATTTTTTTTTTCAAAATACTTTAAATATTGGATAAAACAAAAAACAAAACTTTTTTCGTCTTTGTATTTCGGATTTGACGTCACAAAGCTTTTAACCTGCTTCTTGTCGCGCATTGGTACATTTCGTTGACCCCCTCCATTCCCAACGTGTGACGTAATTTATGGATGGCCCCATATTGGTTGGATTATAATGTAGTTTTTATGGATAGACTAAGCTTGCCCTGGAGCAGAATAAAAGTTTTGTATAATTTTAATTGGATGTTAGAAAATGAAATTATCGACATTTAAAGCATATAAATAATAATTGCTAGAGTCTAAGGCCTCTTACAATACGTACAAACTACGTTAAAAAATAAAGCAAAACTCTCGGTATACTCGACCTTCTTTCTGATCACGACGCACTCGACTTATTGGAAAATTATCAACGGGTGGAAAGGTGTTGGAGAGGGAGTGGATCAGTGAGTGAGAGAGGGAGTTGACTTGCGATAAAAACTTTATGCGACAGACCAAAATCCACGCGGGCCATATCGCGGGCCGAAAGCTAATACGTATTATAAAGCTGCAACGTTAAAGTGATATAGTTTTAAGTAGGAGCACAGAATATATCTAATTATGTTACAAAGCATTAAATTATTAATTTAACTTTTTTATTAAATTAATCAAAATAATATGATTATGCACATTGCGAAAGTTCAACTACACTTGAATATAGATGAACGTCACGTGTTACTGATTTCTATGAGAAACAATGATGAAATCTATAGGGCTAGATTTTGATATATGCCATATGTATGTATGTCGTTATGTCATATATATGTCACAGCCGGTTTTATTAGTGACGTATTTAAATTCCAATTCAAAATATTTATTTCGTAGGTTATATGTATATAGACACTTGAAATAAACCAAGTATTTCAAGAATATACATTGTATATTTCAAGAAATTACCATTCCGTTCTAATTTAGGAATTTTTCTAGTTCTAAGGATTTTTTTTCTTAAAAAGAATGAACAAGACACATAAGGATAGTTCTTTTCAATTTAATTGTCTTGTGATTTATTCCTGACGTATTGTTTGACCGACTTTTAAAAAAATTGAGAAAGTTCTGTACTTTATGCTTGTGTATTTAATACATGTTCACCTATTTTTTTAGGAAACGAATAAACTGATTTGACCGATTTAAAATCTATTTATTATATTGAACTAGGTCCTAAAGTGGTGAAATGACGTGAAAGACACCTTTTTTTTCTTTTCACTTCAAAAATAATCACGTGTATAAGATGATTATCATTATAAAATTTTCATAGATAGTATTATTTCTCAAAAATAAAACAACTGATTTAGCTTTTGTATATTGCATTGTATTCATGACATATATTTTAACGTGTAACTCAGCCTCTATCACTGGCTTATCGTATGTATGTGTAGATATAAATAAGGATTCAGGTGAAAATATATTAATGGATTGAGACAAGTCAAAAAGTATTTCGAGGAACTTGCGAAATGAAAAACAAAAAGTAAAAACGTCGAAAAATGCGCAGTGTCCGAAAGTGAACGTTGTAATTTATTTATTTGCAGATATATGAACGGTACGTTTATAAAAGGGTTTGCCCTTCCATTCACCGACTTCCTCAGAATTAATAAAGCCGCTCATGTTTTTCCTGGTCCTTTGAATATTTTATTAGCGAAAGGGAAAAAAAAATATTAGGAATGAATTCGTCAGATTTGCTTCCTGCTTGTGCTTTTTTTATTTATAACATCTGTACTTATAAAGGTGGATGTTTGTGTACATAAGACCGCTGAACTCCCAACACCGTTTGGTCGATCACCGCCGAACTCGATGAATCTAAGTGTTTTTATTTCTTCGTGAACAATATTTTGATGTAATGGGTTTTAGCATTTGTCTTCGACTTTGCGTATTCGTACAATTGAACAGAACTACTAGATCCATTCCATAAATTTTTTAATTCTAAGAAAACTATACTGCCCCGGAATAATATACCCTATGATTTATTTTAATGCTAACATTTTTACCGGCTTCGTACTAGTTGGAACTGGGATTGATAGAAATTTCGAAACTGAAAACTGAATAGGGAGTAGCATCGAAAACGGGACCAGGATCGAAATCAGGAACTAAAATGGTATTGACAGTAACATCTATTAATATAGAAGATGAAGGAATATATACCATATCCGTGCGGGCTAAATCGCGGGTGAAAAGCAAGTTTAGTGTTTTTACGCAGCTATTTGTATTTAGCGAGATAAAAGTTTTCACTAATATTCGTATGATTTTTTTTGACAGTTTGTATTCATACTAGATTTTGTTACGGATTCTTAAATGGTAATTGCGCAATAATTAATTATTTGCTATTTATTTACGCATCAAGGTATACTTTGGCTCATTTATGTTTTGTGGTTTATTAGTTCTTGCCCGTTGATACACTTTCATTAAATTATCTTTCTTATTTACTCCTTTCATTTTTTTTTAAACATGTAGACTTTATATTCAAACGCATAATTCTTTAATAAGTCCATTCGAATAGGTTGAATAATGAAGATGTCCGCATTGTATGGAGCTGGAACGAATAAACATGAGTATCAAGAATAGTGAATGATGAGTATATAGAGCGATTAAAGGGAAGCTTGGGTGAAATTAAACAGTACGAATGCTTAAATTAGTCTAGTCTAGTAATCTAGTCAAGTTTTGGAAAGAAATGAAATGTAAGATGAATTAAAAACAGCGGGTAGATCGAGTAAGAGGATGAACTTCACTAAGAAAAATACAAGTAAAAAATGAAGAAAAAAGGACAATTATTTGGTGAAAAGGGCACAGCTAGTTTTACAAAGGTCATCCACAGAGGATGACCTTTGGACAAGAAACTTTGAAAAATAAGTTAAAAAAGCCTGAAATAGTTTTGCGCCCACTCATGATGTATATTATTTGAAACTACTGATAAGTACTTTTAAAAATAACCATGCACGTTTCATTGGAAACTGAGAGCAGCTCTGCAAAGAGCTATTTATTTTCGCATCCACACGATCTTCGGAATGTCGGTAGCAGCAAGTCTTTGCCTTGCCAAAGCACGCCCCGCGCGCCACATCGACTAGCCGAGTGGTCGGAGTACGGCTGACGTTGAAGCCGTCAGTGCCGACGTTGGACAAAAGTTTTTTTATTGGCCAAATATTGGAAATCTAATAAAGGATTTGATATAGATATTGGGAACGTTTATGAGTAAAATACGTGTTTCCATTCTGACATATGACGTTTTATTTAAGACGTATCCGACTTTTATCGCTCTGTGGATTGCAGAGCTGTAAAAATGAAAGTTAAAGAATGTGTGAAAAGAAGGAAGAATGCGGTTAAAGAAGATTACGACCGGTGGATGAGCTTCTCTGAAATCTGATAACAAATGTGAGAATTATCGCTCAAACAGTATTTTATCATATTTTGCTAAGTTATTTGAATCTTTAATCTCATTCAGTTCTATGATCAATACAAAAATACATTTTCGTCATCACCATCAACATATGTCTCTCTTACTTGTATGCTTCATTGCCATATGAATGAGGTCATAATGCTTCTCTCTTGATAGCGTATGCGCGCGGCAAGCACATCGTTGTAAAGCACAAAAAACACAGTAAAATATAAATTATTCAAAAATTTGGTTGGACTGTATTTGTGATGATTTATTAAAAATTTAAAATTGTTATATTTTTACTTCTAAAGTATAGCATTTACTTGTGAATAACCTTTAGCAATTTTTTTAAAGTGTAGAAATATTTATCTTTACCTTTTTTATTTAAAGTAATTCAAAGATTATGAAAAAAATTATTTTGTTGAAAAAAAAAATGTGTTTTAGCAGCTCTATGCGTTTTAATTAGTTTAAACAATAACATTAATAGATATCGACTATATTCAACACTTTTCTAATCAGAAGAACTTCCCTGACATAATGAAAAAAAATTAGGATTGCGAACAATGATTTTCTCAACGAATGAACCAGCGTGCCCTACTCTGTTTCGTTTAAATAAATTATAATATTTATATTTCTTTTTATTTCTTGTAAATTTTTCTTCTCTCCTTTTCTTTTGTTTAGTTTTCCGTTACGTATACTTATTTGTAATTTAATCATGCCCTGTACAAATATTTAAGGACTACTGTCTTGACCAAATTGTATATGTATTATATTTTTTACGCAATCTCATAATGATTGTAATCCGTTCTGTCTACTTTGAAATAAATAAAATAAAATTAATATAACAATTTGAAAGTCTAAAAGGGGATGCCCTATAATGTTTCCATTTAATTTTGGATTGGAAACAAAAAAAATCGATCATAAAGCATAAACGATAACGAACAGTTCGAATTAGGAGTGGTGCAGAAAATTTTAAAAGTACCGTCTATAATATGTTATTGCAACTATTACAACCCGATCTCTTCGACATGGATGGTAACGAAGACATATATTTACTTAAAACTAGAGGTCACCACTGTTTGTGGGAGTCCCCTTTTGGTATAAAAAATTATTATCTTTATTGATTTAAATTTAACAACACCCAATTAGACGTTCATTTTTATTAAGAAAATACTTGCTGTAATTTTAAAGGCAATAAAAAGATTAAATTAATGGATTTTATTCACAAATGATCGCGTTTTTATGTTTCGCAAAATTGATTTAAGGAACTATAACATTTATGAAGTTGATAGAACTCATTTTAATTAAAATATGTGCAATGGTATGCAAATTTTCCCATTTTCGTGTACTAATGAGAGTACAGCGATATCATGCTATAATACGTAGGTGATACTAAAACTTTTAGAGCTGGCCACTTGTAAACTAAAATAAAAAAACATATTGTAATTTTTAAAATGGAAATTTTTGCTAAGTGCGAGTGTGTGTTTCTGTCAATTAATCCATCGAATGAAGCATTGTATTGATTTCAAATAACGCTATTTCGAAAAACAATAATAATAAAAATAACTTACTAGTTTGCTCAGTTTTTGATTTATTAAGGATTTTTAGATTGATGCATATATCATGATAATTCTCGAGGAATGCTATGAAGAATCAGATTATCATCAAAAAATATCACCGTTAACGATTATCTATAATAAATAGATAATGTCTACAATTGATATCGTATTGAAACGGCATTAAAAGATCGACTATTCAATCACGCCCAAATATACGTAAACTTTATATAGTTTCGTAATAACAACTAACTTTAATATGTATAACTTCAAGAATTCCATTAAAAATATTCTCTGAAAACTATAAATTTTTGAAAGTTATGAAAAGTTTTATGAAAATTAGCATCTATAATCTCACAGCGCAACTCAATACGCCTCACCGCCCACTCTTAATGCCTCGCGGGGCGTTAAGAGTGGGCGGCGCTGTGCAGAGCGATAAAGCTATAAATGTTTTTATCCAATTTGTTTATTAACGCTGATGCAGTTGTTGTTTAAGACTTCAATAACACCGAGAGCCATAACCCTCCCAGTACCTTTCTTATTTCGGTCTACTCGTTTCCTGTCTGCTCCTATGTACTTGAATCGAAATTTAACTATGCTCGCTTCCGACTCCCATTCCACTCTGGATGTCGATGCCGGTCCAACTGTTTATTCTAATTACGATACCTATTTCGGTCTCGGTTCCCTCTTGGGCATCGACGATGTTTTACTGGCGTTCATGCAATTCTTCCGCATGAAAAATACGCAAATACATATGTTAAGAAGTAAACGGGTTTCGAAGCGATCTTTTTACTCTATCGATCGTTTGGGCGGAGGCACTCGAAGGCAGGGGGGAAGTTTTGGGCGTAAGTTTAAATGTAGCGGAGGCTTTTGACAGGGCGTGGCACAGAGCGCTTCTCTTAAAGCATCTCTCTTATGGGCTTCCCGCGAAATTGTGTACATGTCTTTGTGATCTGTCTTAATAAATAGACTATAAAATGACTTGTATTCTCCAATAAATAGACTGTAAAATGATTTGTGTTATATTTTATTCCATTTACAATGCATGCAATAAATATATTAAAATAGATTACAAATCGAAGTTGTACAATATTAATTTGTTTAATCGTTAAATTTTAATGCTACTAATTTTAAATCACCATAATTCTCTAAGTTTCTCTGCATGTAACCTTAATGTATCATGATATTTAGTATATGTATTTGGAACATATAAAGACGATTCCAGGCTAATTTTTGGAGAATATGTCGTTTAGTTCGAATAATAAAGTTAAAAATTGTCTCGTATATGTTTTTTATTTTATTTTATATATTCTGCACAGTAACACGTGTCAAATGAAATGACACGAGTATTATCATCTCCATGAGTGATTAATATATAATATACCTTTATTACTATTCTGTATCTTAAATTACAGGATTTCCTTTATTACAAACTATTTGCATAATGTTCATGTAACTGTATTTCAAGACAGGTATAATAAACACCAAATGCATATAGAGACATCTGTAATAAAATATCTACACAGTCGGCTATAAATAAAAAATCAAATGCACTGCACCAAAATGATGAAAAAGAAATATTAAAGATAATGCCATCTTTTTCAACACTAAAATTGTACATATCTACCTCTCGTTTGCAAATTATCGACACTACCGCTTTTTTTTTATAGCAAATGCTAACTTAATTCTTTCAGCTATGTTAGCGCTAGATTCGAATTGCGTTCTATATGAAAGTAGCGCTGGGAAAGCTGAATGGGTAATATTTATTCAAATATGGCGGCGGATGATAAAAAAAAGTATTTGCCAATCAAGTCGTTCTCAATATTTAAATGTGTCCGTTGCATTTTATACTTTAGTATATGACGCGTAAAATGATTTGAACATTTTAATGTCCGACGTGTTTCAATTTGTAGGCGAAATTTGCTAATGTTTTTTTCAGGTTCAATTTTCAGGCTATAGTTTTAGGAATCTGTGTATGACGCTAGTATAAAATGTCTTATACCCTATAAGACAGTTTAAATTGTGACTATTAACTTTTCATTATCTAAATAATAGTTTAACGTAAAAATCAAAAGATTATTATATATTACTACGGAACTTGCATTCGGCCAGTGTTGATAAATTTTTGGATATTTATTTTTTTAATAATTGCCTAAACAACAAAGTATACCATCGTATGTATGTGTATACACACATACATCAAATAAGTTACTCACATATTGTGAGTAACTTATTTGATGTAAACAAACATACGTAACAATGCAAATGCATTATTAACAGAGTAAAAACTGTGATCAAATCCATAGATACGAAATGACGAAAGTCGATAAGCTGTTTTGACAAAATACGTGTGATGTTTACACGCCTAATTATCTTATCGCGCCGTTTCGTATGCGATTGCAGTCGTCGTTTCTGAAAATGTTTATCGCTAATTTTGTCCGTCTACGGTTCCTGGTATAAAATAGAGCTTCGAGTTATAATTCTCAACGTGTGTTCGTTTGTACGTCTGTCCAACTCGGTCAGAGATGCGATGAAAGTTTACTTACGTTACGGTTATTTCTGTGAACAGGCAGGGAGACATCTGTTTTGTATCTGACCGTGTTACAGAGTTTTATTGGAGGATAGTAATTGACCGTAACTGTGTTATACCAGGTCATGCAATATATTTTTTTTGAAAAACAATTTTATGAAAAAGACACTGGCTGGTATTCATTGGGTTCCAAAATTCAATTATTTAAAAACTAAATTGAACATTCCATATTTAAATTTCTCTGAACGTTCTCATAGAACTCGTGCTCTACACGACCTTTGGGTACATTAAACATGAACTCAATAAAAAAAGGATTAAAACAAAAGAAATAAAAACAAAAATTAATCACAACTTGTTTCTAATTTTTTTATATACATAATAATTCAAAAAAGAAAGATATTTAATGTTATAAATTTGTTGAAATGTAAATATCAGTACTCTCGTTCACCTTCAACGCAAGTCAAAAGTTATAAAACCGCTGATATAAAAAAAGTCATGAATCCAAAAATTTTCATTATTTACAAAAAATTAAATAAATTCTTTTCAATCAGAGAAGGTTTAATATAAAAATAAATAACTTGAAAAGAAGGAATATCGAAATATGTTCAAAAGCACCCTTTAGCGACCTTCTAAAAATTCCTATTTTTAACCGCCATTAGCGATTTTGTAAAAATTTCTAAAAATTTTTTTTATCGTCGGATAGTTCTTGCTCATATGCATCTCTTGACAGCTCAATCGTTCATCTAGGTCTAGATTCCAGACTTATCATCGTCAGTTTTAGGTCTAGATTCTAGACCTAAAATTGACGACACCGAGCGAATTCGCTCTGATGTCGTTCCCTCTACAACTGAAGGGATTGAAAACACATTTGCAATGTTACGATGAGGAAACTTACGCACGATAATTTTGTACGATTTCAAAAGTCGCCTAAAACGAGAAGAATCTTCTGAAAGTCTTCGAGCGGCGTTCAAAGTTAAAAGGTCTTCAAAAGCGCCTGTTTACCGCCGGTTAGAAGAATTCAAACGTGGTCACGCAACTTTTGGTGGACGGTGGAAGAAGCGACCGTCTTTTGACACCTCTTACAGAAGAAAATGTCCTGGCAGTGATGATTTAATATCGGAGGATCCACAAACGAAGCGTCAATCGACAGTGTGGCTGTTTCAAAATGAACCAACGCCAACCACAGTAAAACTAGCGAGAAGTGCGGGCAAAATTTTCACAGTAAGCAAATTTTTTACTTTGACTGGTCGTCCGAAGTCAGCGTCAATGCTAAACGGTGTGTTAATGAATGTTTGCCACGAGTTTTTACCGCTATAAGCAGCAACCGACAGAAAACTGGCCTAACTAGGGATTTTGCGAACTGTACACCGGTCAAAGTCTTAGGTCGTCCCTCCTTGAAGTCCCGATTTGGCATGGTGTCATTGCTGATTTATTGTTACACAATATAAATGTTATTTTGTTACCAAAAATAGAATAGTATGGAAGGAAAACAGTCTTTTTCACTGGAAAATTTTGAGACGGTACAATCATCGGTGATATTCGAGAAGACGATCGAGAAGCGTCTCTAATGTGGCTAGAAGAATGTAAACATATTCTTCTAACCACAGTACTGACGACAGTTGTTAAACAACAACTGTTAGACGCATTCAATGTTATATCAAACTGGTTTAGACATATGAAAAATTATGTAGACGATAGAGAATTGTTTGAAAAGACGAATTAATAAGCTGTAGTGTTTTATTATGGCATGGCTAAACTTTTTGAACTTTCCACATTTGATTCAATATATAAACGTGTATTATGTGTCAAAACTTTTAGCTTGTGTTAATATAGTATATGGTCTACTATATACTATTATAAAGTTGGAATTCTCTCTTTAGCTGAGAATTATGCAAAAACTATGCAACCGATTTTGAGTAATTACTTAAATTTAAAAGGTTATGATTATATTTTCAAATTAGTATGTAAACATATTACGTCGCTATGATGTTGATGAAATGAGATGTATTTTATTTCATTATGGTGAGAATCCAAAGAGATTTCGCAATTGGAATCAAGAGCAGAACCGAGAACGGAAACAAAAGCAGGTCTAAGATTAGAATCGAGGTTAGGGCTGGGATTAAAAGAGACAGTGAAACCGGAATTGAAATCGAGAACTCGCGATTGTGAATGAAAAACAGCTCATTCAATATAAGAGACGAAGAAATTCGTTCAGAGCCGCAAGGGGAAGATTAATTAAAGTAAAATCACTTGATACTTTGTACATTTACGCATTGCATATTATGCGTGAAATGTAACTATCTATCGTATCAAAAAACGTAAACGCTAATTGCTAAACTAACCGTAAGATTTTACACATAAATTATAGATCATCTGTTAAATCTTTCAGCGATTAAGATTTAGAAATTGCGTCTTTCGTATCGATGCGGCCCGCCGTAAACATAATAAACTTTTTTCTTTGTATCTGCGATAGTTGACAAAAGATTAAAAGCCTCCAGAGATATTGAGACCAACGTCTCGGTAAAAGGAGGAGTATTTTATGATTCGTATGTTTCGTAAAGGTGACCCGATCAGCCGCTGCCGTGTATGGACACCCTACAAACAGATGTATCTTACTTTCGTTCGTTTAACCGATCCGTGCAGAGCTTATGCCCTCATCGTGCGCATTTTGATATTCTCTTTTGGTTGTGGCCCAAAAAATAAACGGTTTTTGACGTGACGTCACGTCTTACTCATTGTTTTGTAAATCGGCCAAATTTGTTCCGAAAATTTTGTCATTACTCACTCGTAAAGCTAGGTACATAAAACACATCCATAAGATTGAAGATAAAGGTGGTCCGAGATACAGAAATGACAAAGAAATCATTGATATTATTATTATTAAACACAGTGAGTCATCGATATTGGCCAAATTTTTACAATTTTTCTGCTGCGGCTTGTTCGATAAAAAGTAACATATCTTCATAATTATAATAAAGAAAAAAAAACAATATATAGCAGTGTTTTTTTTTTTTAAATGGGCCATATACATTTGTATTTATGGTAACATTGCAACAACTTTACGTAATAAGGCATCACAAGAATCGATGCACCGACATGTCGAAGCAATAAAGTCGCGAGATTTGTGCGAAATCTGTGCCAAAGTCGACCAAATCCGTTCAAAGAAAAAAAAAAAATGAAAACAATTATGCAATTACGACTGAAACCGGCTTGGCTCGAAGTTCGGTTTCAATCGTTCTGGGGGATGATTCTCGAGTCACGTGATACAATGCCGCGTGTGATATCGAAAAATATCTAAGGAAATCAGCAACCCGCATATTTTCAGATACCTCCTACGGTACATAAGTAAAGATCTCCTAGTTAAATAAGAAAATAAGTAAAATGTATTGTATGAGGTATCTGAAAATACGGATTACTATTTAAGTTTTATCGCTCAATTTTTATTTTATCATATCAGAAAATAAGTTATATCATCCGAGTATCATCCGCAGGTGGCTTTGGTGCATGTCGCAATAAGTGTAATGTATTGAATTCGTTTTTGAAACGGTTTTTAAAAATATTGACTCATCCATGGCAGTGTTCAAGTTGTCGTTCGTGTTACTCTGTGCCACCGATACGTGTTAATTAAAAAAAAAAGCGGTATAAGGGCAAAGAGATTCCGAGTTTTTTTTTCAGGAATGTAAGTAATACTCTTTTTATTTATCTATACCTTATTGTATAAATCATTATTCGTAAATAAATAAATTGGCTGATCGATCTAGGCACAGCTAAAACGGCTGGATCTAGAAACTTGAAATTTTACGCTGTATCTCATTTTATAAGTATAAAGGCCCTTTTGAAATTTCTGTTCTTAAAGGGCTGAAAAGTCAGGCGAAAGTTTGCATGAAAATACCTTTAATCATGGAAATTGGTGTAGGGGCTTTTCCAAAAGAGGTAAAATGGAGATTGAATTTATTTTTAGTTAGTTTTTAAGTAAAGGTCATAAAAAATTGTGCTTACGGCCTTTGTTGCAAATGAAAAATTCGTGTATCATTGTCTGGATGTTCAACCCTTATAAAGGTTAAGAGGTGGTTGAAAGTTTGTGTGGCGGTTCCGTTGGTTATGACACCAGATCATTTTTATTTAGACGGATAGGCGTAGAAGCTAATGATGTTTCCTATATATTAAATAGAGAATGGTATTGACATTGAATTGAAAGTTGGACAGAAATCTGATTCTACAGTGGTAATACAAATAAATTTCACAACGATATCAGAATGGGAATTGACAGTGGAACCGGAATTTAAAACTTAGAATAAGATTGAGATCATGATTGGGAGAGAGATCGCTTGATATGGAAGATGGAGGAGTTCTTTATATGCCTACTTCACGGGCAAAGTCGAGGTCGAAAGCTAGTCGATATATAAGCTAAATAAATAACGTGTTAATTATCATCATGTAAGCATTTTTGCATCTAAAAAATATTGAACAATATAGTTTTTATTTTTATTTTTTTCAAATTAAATTTTATGTTTTCTATAGTCATACAATTAAATGGATACAATTCATGTGTTGTTTACAAAATGTACATCGGAGTGGTAATTTGCAGATTTCTTGTGACCGACGCTCAGAAACATTTTAAACTCGCCTTTTAAATTAAATGCCCATTTACTAACTACACATTTTTTTCTACAATACGAACTTAAAAATGAGTGTTTTGGACAACTTTTATAACATCTTGCGTTTCACATGAGATACAAAGGATATTTGTTAGCAGACTTCAATGCCCAATTTTAATTTGTTCAATGTCCAATTTATGTGCGTAGTTTCTGCCGAAATCCTTTGTGTTATAAAACGCACTTGCGTTATTATTTCAGGAATTTAGAAAAATAAGCAAAATTCCTAAATATTTAATCATTGTTTTGGTAAAATATAATTTTAGTTACATATATCAAATATGTAGTACTACGGCCTTATGCACTCAATAAGGAAGGATAATGGAAAATAGGAAAATAAATCGTTTAGGAATTTATTGCATCCTTTTTATAAGCAAAGGATTAAAAAAGTAATTTAATGATAATTTTAAAATGTGCGCTCCTATTGATGCAGCGGGCGCCGGCGACCGGACTCGACACTAAACCGATTTATTTATAAAATCGGCGTCCAGTCACAGACAGTGAGAAACGTGGACGTCTACCGAGAGACGATTATAAATAAACGCTTCTGAAAAGACGTTCGTGTTATTTAAAAAAAAAATTTAGCCAAGTTATTATATTCCGACTATATAACAAACACGCGTGCGCACACCGGCGGCTATTTCGTAGTCGGCCGGCGCCGGAGTCGCGCGGCCTGTGCGCGAATTTTCCGCGGAAGCGTTCGAAGTCTTGAACTTGCCGCGTCGGATAGCCGACAGCATGGAAGGCCCGGACCAGCCGCCGAATAGGCCGCCGCCGCCGCCCCCGCAGAGGCCCGTCCGGCCGAAGATCACGCTGCAGATCCCGGATTCGAACGTGGCCCAGAAGGCTCCCCCCACCGCGCCGCCGGTTTGGGGTCCGAGGTACCAGGCCGCCGCCAGGGTGCCCGGCACCCCCGGCTCGCACATCTCCGGGTCGCAGTCGGCCCCGTACGCCCTGAACCCGTTCCTGTACCAAACGAAAGCTTCGGAGTTCATGTTCAAACAGTTCGGCGATTTCAAAGACTTCACCATGAACACCGCGAAGAGTGGCCTGAGTGCTGGTGAAAAGTCGGCCTTTTGGTTTTACAACAAGTTAAGGACCTTGTCTAAGAAGTGGTTCACGCACATATTCCTGTTGTTGTGTTTAGTGTTGTACAGTGTGATGGGGGCCGCTATTTTTGTGGCTTTGGAAGGTAATTTTTATTTTATTATTATGAAATACATGTATGACACTTCAATTGAACATTACAAATGAAAAAGGATTTCGTCGACCTGGTACAATAGAACAATTAATTTTAGAGTAGTAGACAGGACAATAATAAGAAATTTGTTACATATTAAAATCGATGATAAATAACGCAACATGTGTTCACGAATATTTCTCATAGGGATGGATAAAGACATATTCCAATCAATCTGTTCACGAAAGCTGGTTGATTTCGAATATTGAGAATTCGGGCTTCTTTTGATATGCAATCGATTTGCTATGCGTGAGATTCATAAGGCGCACTTTTTCTCCCATCGCCTTCTCCATTTTCCCGCCGGAAATACTCCACGAGCTTAATACATTTTTTCTTTAGCCTATTTTAATTCGTATCTCCAGATGGATTAATCACTGTAGGATGCCCTACTCTATTCACTGCATTTAAAAGTGACAGTTCTCTCATATCACTAATTCTATATCTACTGGAATTGTTTTTTTTTATGAAATACTTTTATTACACAGCGGCATGAAAATTTTAACACTCCAGTACTTTGAAGTTAAAGCCGGTTAAAATACTATACATATACATTTAAGTATGTCGTGCATATGTCGTCGTCTGATCGTGAAATTGTCAAAATGACTATGTGCCTGGATACTTTTCGAATTTCGTGATTATTGTTATTTCGTGAATTGGCCCACTGTACACAAAGCAAATTGTTTTATGATTTTTCCAACCACAGTTGTAGTGCAAAATGAGGTTGTCGATTTCGTTTCTGCAGATAAATTGAATTAAATTTTATAATTTAATATTTTGCACCATCCAAAAGTCATTATGTTCTTAAGTTTTTAAACCAATATTAAGTCCAAAATACAAAACATTAAGTCATTAAATTATGAACTCCACCAGTCTATTACACTCAATTTGTATTATATATACGTGTAGCACGATTTCAACCTATACTATATCACTTTGCCACATCGTTATAACAACCAAATTGTATAGTTGAAATCGTCATGTCATGAACACATGACAATTAGCCATTTCATAAAATTGCACCATTCCTACAATAAAAGTCTACACATACATTTTTTTTAATGATTACGAACATTGTA
The DNA here is from genome assembly GCA_005406025.1 of Eumeta japonica. Classification (NCBI taxonomy): domain Eukaryota; kingdom Metazoa; phylum Arthropoda; class Insecta; order Lepidoptera; family Psychidae; genus Eumeta; species Eumeta japonica. The sequence goes on from BGZK01000260.1 coordinate 104,533, forward strand.
TATTATTATAGAATTTATTGTATTATGAATAATACTGGCTGGTTCAACGATCATTGATCGAACCCTAGCTATATAGCCCGTTATGGAAATTAAACTAAATATTAAAGTCGGAGAGAACCATTAATAAATAACTGGACCCATCAGTTAAGACTCACAGTGAAATAAAATTTCATAATGTCATTATCCTTCTTCGGCGTAGTCGGGTATAAGCGTTTTTGTTTCGTTATTGCTTTTTCTTCTGTTGACGGCTCTGCCTGCTCAGCACTATTTGCGAGTGAACAGTTGACCTTGTACCCCTCACGAATATTTTATCATCAAAAAGTGTTACTTTTAAGATGAACATCGATTTTATAACAGAGCTGTCAAAGTGGCTTTTTGTTCAGAATTAATTGAAAAGGAGATCACGGAATCGCTTTAACAGATAAAAACTTTGTGTAATATTAAACACTTCGTCCGTATTTACATTAACGCTTAAGCACTCATATGAGAAAAAAGTAGTATAGGCAGGTATTTTTTATACGGTTCATGTTTATTTTTCTGCTTCGAATATCCGGTAAAACTATGGAATGATCTATCATCAGAGATACTTTCCAATGAACCTCGACAAGGGGTCTTCAAGAGCTTATACTCCTTTCTGAAGGTCGGCAACTAAGTAGCGGCTCCCTTTGGATTGCGGGTGTCCACGGGCAGCGGTGACTATCTACTCTTTAGTGGCCCGCATGCTTGTTTGCCCCTAAAAAATTCAATAAAAATACCGTACTTAAGGCAAGTATATTGCTTATTTTAACAAGTGAAAGTATGTGTTTTATTTGTCAAATTATATTTTTTCTGTTAAACCGATGACTACAGATTTCCTCTAGCGATGAGAGTAATCGGTTTAAAATAATATGCTTCCGCAAATTTTTCAATTAAAATCAGTACTTTAATATTATTTTTGGACAAGTATGACATTTCATGTTAAACTCTGGATTTGTTGAAATAATTCGTAACACATTTACCAGTTTAGTAGTTGTCGTGAGACCAAAAATAAAAGGTTCACATTTTATATTGGTGACTTTTAAGAAAGTTGTCAAAATTTTGTAAAAAAAACCCAATCACGTTAAAAACCGACTATAAACTACGATCATGAAAAAACTGTGTTAATTATTCTACGGTAATCAAAATGTTGCGTATTTTTATACTACTATATACTTCTACATAATATCATATCATATATTTCTATATCATGTTTAAACTACAGTAAAATAGAGTGATAAATATCCGAATAATAAATATCAGTAATGTAATCGTACGCCGTTAGTATTGTTCTTAGCTTGTTTAACATTATACCTGGTCACTCATTGTAATGAGTAATAATTATATTATTATACTTTATCATAATTGATATACTTTATCAATAAATACTTCTTATAATTATATAAGAAGTATTTATACTAGAGCTTGTACAGCTGAAGATAGCATTTTATCTAGTCGGGACTTTTTGTTACCATTTAGTATTTTTGTTAAAATTTGCAGTTACAGCTTTAGTAGTGTTGTCATTTCGTCATGTGTTTTACTATCTTGAGAATAATTGAATAACTTTCTATAAACTCAATTATTAATAATTGATCAGTCCAAAGTCCTCCTTGTCAATGTATGTATGTAATTTTATGAAAATTAACGTCTCGATTGACATTTAGTCCTTGTCAAAGCTTTCAGCTGCGACCGTCTTGGCATAATCGTCTATGAAATATATTTTTGGGATAGTAGTTTTTTTTGTATAATCCACATGGTTGTTCACTGTTAGGCGCAAGACTAAAAAAAATGAACTACGTTTCTTAGGCTGCCTGGCTTCAAGGATGTTCAAAAGGTATTTATTTTTCATCATAAAATCACAAATTGTCGTTCAAATCTCTTTGATTTGGTATCCCATTATATAGATTCCAATTACTTTTTTATTTGTAGTATTACAATGGTTTCTACTGGCAACCATGTTGAATTTTAAAAATTGCTTATTAGTGTTGTGGCATTATTAATAGTAAGACGAGTCTATTGCTGGAAATATTATTGCATCCAGAGAAAGATTTTCGACTTCAAAGTAATATAAAAACGTATATACATCTATATACTAATAAAGAAACTACCCTCCTCTGCATTAAGCGGTCGGTTAAAAAGAAGGACCAATTGTTAGATAATTTGAAGCTTTGAAACCTAAAAGTATCAAGTAATTTAAATACGATTTCAAACGGAACGTTGACTTCTTGTTTTATTGTAGGAAGACCTATAGAGCTTACAAATCTTGAGTGTTTGTTATTGTGATACCTTCAATGGCATTTGCGTGATAAAGACGCAATCGAAAAACACATTTCGAATCTGGAGTGCCATCAACGAGCACTTTACTTACATGCACACTACATATTAGTCTACCTACACACTAATAAATTACCTTCCTTCGTGTCGCATAGTAAAAACAGAAAGTTGCTCTATTGTCTTTTGTCTGTTCGCGGCATCAATTTTAGTCGGAGACCATTTAACATAAGAAACGGGGATTGTCTTTAAATAATACAAGCTGACAATAATATATGTATAATATATGGCAAAAAGAGTTTTACTGATAATAATTCGTGCAACAATCAAGTGCGTGATTTTAACTATTAAGAGCATGTTCCGTAGGCACATTAATTTAGGCTGTATGTAGAGTACATCCATCTGTTATAATTTATTTGCCTTGACGAAGTATGTGTTGTAATCGCATATTATTTTCGGATCCATTGAAACAGATACTCGTATGTTGAAATTAAAAATACCACACACAGAATTAGGTATTTTTCATATTGCACACGATAATGCTTAACTCATAAATTATTTAAAAATTCAAAATATTATTTTATTAATTTTATTGAAATTTCGAACGTATTCTATGAGGTCTATACTAACAAAATAATTATTTTGATTACTAGGAATCTAGACAAAAAAAAAACTAATTTTAATTTCAATTCAAATGTGGTTTCTTTGACTATGTGGTTATTAAAACATAAGAGTTAAAGTATAAGAGTTATTTCGAATTTCAATTGTAAATGATATGGATTTCAAGAAAAAATGTTATTAAAAAAATGGCAAAGTTGTTTTTATTACGATATCCGCACCGATATTTTTTTGATTGATTGATTGATATTTTTTTTTGGTGTAAACAATTTGGTTTCGTCAGCTTTGTATCGTTTTATTACAGAGGAATAACAATTTCTATTTCATGGAAGTTACAAGCCGCCCACTCCGGCCCTTGGCGCGTGTTGGAGGCTGCTAACGACCATAGTAACATCTTCAGGGATAACATTTGTGACCGATGACTCAATGTATATTTCGGGACGCGGAACAGACAGTTTAGTTTTTTGGTTAAAACTCATTAGCCAATTAACCCGCTGTCAGGGTTCGAAACCGATAATATCTGGTTGGAAACCAATGTACCAACCACTAGGTCATCACCGCCAAATAATTCAGAAATTAGGAATCCATTTCCATTTTAGGCTATCCGTGAAATGAAATGTGGTGGAGGTGACAACTATAAAACTGACACGACGGAATCTTTGGTACTTGTATCGATTCGTGCTTGACCGTTTCATTTTTTTTACGAATACAGCGTCTTCACAAATGTGGACTCAGATCGTAAAATACCTCATCCTGGTTCGTAGTATATTTTTATTCAGTCCACATCCTTTGCGAGAACGTGATTATTGCACCATTTCATCATGATATTGCGTTTTATTGCCACATATTTTTAAAGGGTTACATAGAACTAAGAAATTTAGAAACTGAAATAGTTTAAAGATTATTTTGTATTATTTCGTAACATTATATATTTCGGAGCTCTGGTTACAACATTGTCAGCTTGCAATGATTTTACGTTCTAGGAACTGTGTTGTGAAATTAGAAATATTTGTTGCATACTCCAATACTGGAATACAATGTTGAGCAATGTAATATATACTAATATAATATTATAAGTGCGAAAGTATCAAACCTTGTTTGTTATATTTGTTACGTTTTCACGACTAAGCCGCTATATCGATTTTATGAAATTTTGTGTAATATTATAACACACCAATTGCATAAGATTTTGTTGCTAATGTCAGTCTGTTTGTATGTATATGTTTAATAACCAGGCAATTTAAAAATCATTAATTTTATGTCATTCAGTCGGCTATGTTTATTTGCTCGCTTTGTTTGGAGTGAAAGAGGGAGGTGTGAGACAGGTCGCGATAAAGGGGGAGAAGCAGGCAAGGTTTGAAAAGAGTAGAAGATAGGGAGGTATGCAGTGAGAGGGTAGAAGAGAAGAAAATAGAGGATAGAAGGGAGAGCGAGTGAGAAATAGAGGGACATGAAACCGGGAATAGGATGAAGAGGCAGTATTGGTAATTTATAAGGATCAGGTTTGGTAGGGAGATTTTAATAAAAATTCCCAACAACATTCTTTGTCCGCGTGCGTGGAGCCGCGGTCGAAAGCCAGTATTACACAATGTTGTAATAAAATTAAAACAAGTCGTAATTTCATTGTTTGTTTGTATTAATAGATACTGTAATTTTACGATATGTATCGGAATTTTAGATGTAAAGCAGTGAAATTCTGTAACCTAAATTTTTATTCACAAAATCGCAAATAAATTTTAGTTGAATATAAAATCAAAGGATTATATTGCGTTGAGCCACAATTTTAATAATTGAATCTCATAAATCTCTTATTAGAAATTTAATAGTAAAATTATAATAAATTACTATTTTATCATGTATTGGTATTCATCCGATATGTATTTTAATTTCAATACACACTCTGGACGTTCACAGCAATATATTTTTGTATTACGATTTACTATTATTGTGGGTAAAATCGGCGGAAATTGTTGTTCTGTAATAATTACACTGGAAAACATAATGGTTTAAAAATCACATTCATTCATTCTATAAAATTGATTTTACCATCATCTCGCGATAATGTAGGTGTTTAATGTATATATTATTTCTTCGTAAATGAATTATGGTTTAAAATTGAAAATGATAGTTTTCATCCAATCATCAGTAACTAAGATTGTTATTCGAGTTTTTCAACCAAAGTTCAAAAACACGACGCCTTCTAATCTTCTTCCCAAGAATTTGTCTCGGCAACGGCACAGTTTTGTTATCTCTATATACAATCAACGATTAAAACATTCAGTAATATGTGACTGCATATATTTAGGTATATAACAATATACATATGAGAAGCTATAATTTGATAGCTACAAAAAAGCGGGTAAGTGCGAATTGAACTCGTGTAGAGAGGGTTCCGTATGACTAACATGTTGTCTAGCATGTTTTTTAAGTTTGATTCTAATTTGTTTGCGGTAACTAAAATAATTGCAAATATAAGTTTGTGTGTACGATTTGACAGAATTATTTCCAAACTGTAACTTTTTGTACGTTTTCCGTAATATATGAATAAATAATGATTTTTGGTATTTTTTTAAGCTATTGCATAGCTATTATCGCGGGCTTTGAGCGCGGCGACCGCATCAAGAAATTCCATAACGAAAATAAAACCTAACACCCCCCACTCCGCCTACCATGTAGCTCGGCCGAGCGCTCGCTTAACGTGATGGTACGACTGTACGAAGCTTGCACGGATCGAGACTAGCTGCTCCAAAATCGGATAAATACGTAAGCAGCTGTTTGTGAGAAAGTATATAGGTGTATAGGTATCTATCATATCTTTATAATGCCACACTCACCGCATGTGCCCCGTAAGTGTACATGTAGGTATATATGTATACATTGGTGTACCTATGTACAACAGTGAATAGCAGTTTCATTCGGATGTGTGGAACCATGTTAATAAGAGGCATCAGTGGTACAATTTGCGTTCGCTTCAATCCAAGAGATACTGCGTTCGAGTCTGCATGATCACGGATGAACTGCCCGATCAGCTTTTAAGTCAAAATAACTTACACGCTCCGTGCTTCGGAGAACACGTTAAGCCGCCTGTGCCGTACGTTGTAACCGCATCGGTGCAGCGTGGGGGGCTTAAAATCCAGGCCCCAATTTGAAATAAAAAGAATTCGGGAGCGTACGCCTTAGCAATGACAATGACGTGACGCGCATGACGATGCAATGACGTCACAAAACCAGCAGAAAAAAAAATTGTATTAAAGACTATTCAAACAAGCGTTTTATGAAAAAATAATTAAAATTGATTTCTTAAAATGATAGTTTCTTTTTTGTTTAGTGAAAAGGATGTGTATTGCAATTCCGAGTCGATATAATCATCGATTTAAGAGTTTCCTCATGAGATGATCCGGAAGAAAATATCGAATCGTTCTTAAAATTAAATACGTATTACTAGTAATAGTAGTAGTAATTCAAATTAATGCTGTTAACGATTGAAAATCATTACACGTGTAAGCGAGACTGCAGCGACGGGTATTGATTAAGGTTTTATCATAAAAATGAAATTTATGAATATACGAAGTTTCATATCGTAGATATTAATTCATGGATTTACCACGCGAGCAGTTCGAGGTTGATCGTGGCGACCGATGTTGATACAAAGAAAAACGGTCAAGTGCGAGTTGGACTTGCATACAGGATTACGTACAATATAGTACAATATTTAAAGCTTAGCAAAAATTAGAATATACATGTTCATTAGCATTCACTAAAATCAGACTAAGTTTGACGCCCTCTGTGGTAAGGAACAAATTTGATTTATTTAAGAGTATGCATTGTAGTTATGCTAATTAGATGCTCGTGTGTCTTGACATTATTAAGACGGAAAAAACCCTGAAAAATAAGGTTTTTGCATGGATACCCTCTTTAATTTTTAATTTTGTAACATTATTATTATTTATTGTCATAGCGACTACATTAATACGTACTTTATGAAAATTACAAGTGACTGTCTATTACGGTTCAACAGATACAACCATGTGACATACGGACGGACATACAGCGCAACCTCAGTAATAGGATTCTGTTGGCACGCTTTGCGTACAGAACCCTAAAAACGTACATAGATATACATAAAAAAAACGTACATAAAGCTCCAGACTGACGCTATTTCAACCGTTGATTCTCTTTCGAGTAAGCAATTCTAAATGCGCCGTCTATCATCGGATGTATGAAATCTTTCAATCCGATCGAATACACCGGAAATAGGAGCGCAAAAGCGAGCTTTTCGTGAAAAAAAAATTGGCTAAAACATTTCTCTGACAGGGGATCTCCGAAGTTACGACATTCGTAAGCTGTACGGAGGGTTTCAATTAACTTTACAGTTGTTTATGACGTTGGCGACAGTGACATTCCATGAAAATGAACAGTGGTTAATGGCCGTTAATCTGTTAAGTTTTCATGAATTCTTATTTATTCTTAGATAAATTTTGCAAGGGCCGCTATTTTTCAAATGAACACAAAGTAGTAAAAAGTTTGTTTTTTTGATACGTGCCACTATATTTATATTCACAATTGTTTGTCTTTTCAAATATGCCAATCAAAACTCTACATAAATCTATAATATTACATTATGAGTGTTTACGTAAGCAATATATCTTCAAAATACGTCTATATTTCGATATATTTAAATTTTATTCAAATAGCTAAAATGGGTATAGAAATATTAAAAAATATATATATAAATCGTAAAGCTTTTAATATGTGTGTACTGATTTCTCCATATCAAACAGAATGTGTTTATGATAGGACCATAATCCAATCGATATACGATTTAAAATTGCAATATTATTTTAATGAAGCTCAAAAAATCTTTACTTCGCTTCTGACGACGCGTTTGATTCCTCAGTAATTCTATATTCAATGACGGGTAGAACTAGATTTTTCTAGAACTTCATTCAAGTACCTATAATTCATTAAAATGTTCAATTCTTCTTCAGTTCATCGATCACCCGCAATGCGTCAAGTCGATGATTTCGCTTCTAAAAGTTCCTTCACGTGTGTCTTTAGATAATAAACTCGCTGTTGAGTTTGTTATCTAACAGCAAACCTGAGATACACTTATAAGCTTAGAATAAGGGTATTTTGTATTTATTAACATGTAAAGAATCGTAAAGCAAACATTTGTTGTTGTTTTGATAGTTTCTTATTTATATATATTTTTATATATATGTATGTAGTTTATCACCTCATGGTTGCGGTATATTCTTGTTCAATCTTAATATTTTAGATTGAAGGCTATTTGCATGTTATCCAGTGATCCAGTGCGGGTTGGGTGTCATTTTCCAACGTACCACCACTCAATATTCTGATTCTTCGATCACGTCGGTTACTCAGGCTCTACTGGGGATTCCCCCGTTTCGGATTTTATCTCGCAGGGAAGCTCCGAGGGTAGCTCTATCAATCGCACGTCGTGTGACTCTAAGCCTGAATGACCGTCGGCTACACGCACAGTTTAAGGACTTTCGACTTTAGACACTGAGTTATATTAGATTTGAAGTTGATGAAGTTTTTCACCTAGGTCAAGGGTAAAAAACTCCCTTGCTCTTACGTTGAGCGGCCCTTCAAGCTATCGTTGCCTACATCGCCCACGATCCTTACCGCGCCAGCACGGAGTGTGTGAAATGCGAACTATTGAAGATTGTGAAAGGGCGTACCTTTGCACCGGGTCGACACTAATCCGACAACTGATCTCCACTGAAAAATGTGAGCACAACGGCGACATCTTTAAAATGTCTATGTTAACATAAAAACATTTATCTCTGGCCTTGTCCATTAATTTAAACGTTGAGAATGACAGTTTAGTGCACATTAAACGAATTTTTGTCTATGGACGAGATTTTCGGCTACAAGTTATTCATAATCATTGTCATTGCGTCTACTGTTCAGATTTTTATTTTAATTATGAACAGAGATTAAAATAAAAACGCAGGTGTAAATAACCGTTAAATAGGATAATACAATTTTGTTGTATAATTTACTTATCTTAAGAGCTTTAAAAGATCACAATTGGATAATTTTAAATTAATATTTAGATATTACTAACTTTCCGTTCGCGGCTTCGTCTGCGTATAATTCGGTCTGTCACATAATTTCTTTATACCGACTCGATCCCCTTTCTCTTTCACCGGCCCCACCTTCTTTTCAACATAATCTTGTATAATTTTTAATTAGACAAGCGTGTCGTGATTAGAAGTTCGATTTTGGGATTCGTGTTTGTTTTCTTCTTTCGACCGTTTTTTCTCGTTCGTACAATACGTCTCTACAGGGCTTCGACGCTAGAAATTATTATTAGCAGATCACACGTATTATTTGATTAAAATTATATAATACGTGTGATCTGCTATACGCCAAGCTTTATCTATCCGTGAAAACCGAGCGAAAACTTTGCGCGAACAGACAGATAAAAAAAATTTAAAAATTGTTGTTGTAGTAGTAGAGTACGGGATGTTTGTACATATTTTCAATGTACAAACATCCCGTATTCTACTGTTATATGTTGTAATGTTGTAATGGTGATAAATTTTCCTGCTACCAAAACGGGTTAGTGTGCTTCAAACCAGTGAGGGACATGATTTTGTTTGTAGTGAGGTCTGAACAAGGTAAAACTTTATTTTTGTAACTGTCTGTATAAGTTGTTTTTTTCTTTAGTATAATAAACTCAAATTGTGGACTCAAAGTGACATCGAAGAGAGTACGTTGAGTGAGTTTTTAAAATTCGAGAAATGTCTACAAGATTTGATTGCTATCTAGATTTTTGTGAAAGTTGGCATTTATATACTGAAATTTTTTTGGAAAAGCATGATATTGGCTTCATATTGTTTATTATACGTAAATATTAATTAATTAATTAATATGTAAAGTTATCGAATGAAAGATCAATGGTTTTGTGTTCTCACGACGAGAATCAGTATTATCGATAGTTTATATTATAACCGTAGAGTTACAAAAGTCTTAGGGGCGGATGTACAAAAAGTTTTCAACTACATTTTTTCATCTCTGTGTGACAACAAATAAATAAGACTGATATGGAATTACGACATGTATGACACAGCGTATGGTATTATTATGATCATTCGGTCTAGACAATACAAAATATATCTGTGTTATCAATAGATATATAACAAACGTTACGTATAGTGTTGCAACAAATGAGTTTCGTTCATACAGTAGACTAATTTTACATATAAATCATTCGATATAAATTTTAACTTAGTCTAATTATCATTATAAGCGGCGCGATGATCCATCGGTTATACTACATATTTTTTCTAGTTGTAATACGATCGCGTTCGTGTCGCCCGCGCATCGGCCGGCATCAGCCGCGGCCTCTGACGGCGAAGTCGTTTAGCGGCACCGCGTTCTGGAACCGTCACTCAAGTTTAGCGTTTGTCGCGTGTCACCTTCACGCGACCGACGCGCGTAACGGCGCCGTTAAATATAGCCGCTGCGACGATGGCCGCTAGATCGATGGGCCCTTCGGGTGATCGCGCGCACCCCCGGTACGTGTATCTGGAAGTGTCGCGCGGCGCCTACACCCGCGCCCGCTTCGATGATTATTTTCGTTAGTCGACGCCGGTCAAAATATGTTTCTGATTTATGCGGGAATTCCGTCGGCTCTCTTCAAGTTCTGAGTCGGCGTCTGAGTCAATTTTAAACCGTTTTTTGCGTGTGAGTCATCTTTCGTTTTAAAGTTGTGAAACACGGTGGGCTGGAAAGTGTGTAACTCGATCGGTGGTTGTTGCAGCTATATTAGACTGATTGAGAGAAAATATTTATTTGTAAATTTATTAACAAAATATTTATATTTTTTATTATAAAAATATGAATATACAGTTAGTCAAATTTGACTACAAACTTAAAACATTTTCGTAATATATCAAAAGTCGTAGAACGATATTATAAACACACAATCATTTCCTATTTAGGAAGTGATTTTTTGGTTATGCTTGTAGAACCATCTGCATGCGAAGGTTGTGGCTAGAAGATTAAAAGAAACCTGTTGTTTATGGAAAGAAATGTGATGAGATATCATTACCATTGACGTGGAAGTGGAGGTAGGCAAGAATATTACATTGTGACGTTTGCTCGTGTTAATAAATCCGTGGTTAATCAGTTTATGTGTTGTTCTTTTAGTTTTTATAAATTAATTAAAAAAAAAATAATAAAAATTGTCAGCTGCTAGAAATCTATTGAAATTCAAGCTATTTGCTCCCAATTTACATGAACTTAATGGAGATTTTTTTACTTAGGTTAGACATATACAGCTCGTAAATATTAAAAATAACGCTATCGTGATCAGTAACATTTTTTTTTCGTGGCGTAAAATACAAAAAATCGTTAAGCTGTTAAATTTCAAGTTTTTTTCACTAAACTTTGGTCTTTTATTTAAAGGTCATCTTGAATTAATTTCAGATATCTAATTCTCTAGTGAACTTAGATGAAATCTTGACTCACTTACTTTTCCAACTACTTAATTTCCAACGCGAGAAACAATGCCTTTTCTATTTTCATTGTACACACATTAATCTATACTACTATATAAATCTGTAACGTCTGCCTGTACATAAATTTTTTCTTGTGTAATTTTGTGATAAATACTAATTTTATTACAATTACCGATGGCCGATGACGACTGACCTCGATTCTATTATTTTTAAAATATACGTCTGTCCGTATGTATTTCTTTTTACAACTTAAGAACGTTTTAACTATTCTTTTAAATGATTGGTATACATGAAGAATATGTGATTGCGCAAATGATAGACTATATATATGATTTGAATAAGGGTCTGTCTGTTTGTTTATTCGGGTTGACCTCTGAAGTGGTCGAACAGATTTTAATTAAATTATGAATAAAAGTAGATTATCTCCTGGAATAAAAATAGGATACTCTATATTTATCTGTCTGTTTGTTTATTTGTTTTGTTTGTTTATTTGAATTAATCTTCGAAAAGGTTAACTGGATTGTAATTAAATTTGCCTAGGGATATACTATCTTTAATGAGTGTGTATTTCTTTCCTTCCGTGCCATAGCCAACTCATTAAAGTATTATAATTAGTTTAAAAATCTAACTTTTGTATTTGAACTCATGACGGAACTATGCAGATATTTTGTCATATTATGTTCTCTGCGGTAGAGGAGGTTCAGAAAAAAGCATGGGTTCAAAATTTATATATATATATATATTTATATAATATTGAATTAGTTAGAAGATGAGCTGATTCGGCTAATTAGTTTAGAAATGGTGGTCATTTGAAATTTCGAAAATATTAAAAACGATATTTCAATGGCTTTTTCATGAAATAACTTTTGAACGATGAGATTTAGCTCATTTCTGTAAAATTACGTAATAGCTGATGAAATAAGCTTTCAATTACATTTTTAACTTTTATTTTATTTAACCTTTACTTAAGCTTATATGTTTTAATAATAACCTTAAAGTGACGTATTAAAGTTAAATTAGGCTAACAAAAAAAATGTGAGTTTTAAATAAAAATAAATAACTATTTAAACTTTTAATATTCACTGAAATTTGGATGAGAAATCTACTCCCATTTCGGATGCCGAATGGCCTTTTATTTTTACTATTGATCCGAACTACTGAACTGATTCTAAAAATTTTTTCACCAATAATACACCCCTTTAGCAGAATAAACATTCCATCTTGACTAAATGTGCATATTTGTGTTATTACAAGTTTTAAAAATTCTTTCACTTACAAAAAGTTACAATATTTTGCCTCGTTTCGTCCATATCAGAATCGCGATCGGCAGCGGAATCGAAATTGTGAGGGAACGAAATCGTGAAAGGGCGGAATCGATCGTGAGACTCGATTTAGAATCGAGAGCGGGACTTAAGTTGTAATTAGGAAAAGTATCGAAGTCAGAATTGAAAGCGGGTCCGGATCCGAAAGCGGGACCAGAAACGGAATCAACTTTAGAACGAGATCGGAGTGGAAACAAAACCGGGACCGCGATCGCGATTGGGGTCAGAATCGAGAACGGGACAGATTTCAAGATTATTATTGAGAGCGTGATATTTCGATACACAAAATGACAGAATTCATCCTATGTCCACGCGGGCGAAGCCGCGGATGCGAAGCTAACATTATCATAACAGAATATATGTCCCAGCAATATGTGCATCTCGATCACATTACTTCTTTCCACATCGAAGGAGAGATGTTTAATTGTCCAGATCAATGTATAACGTCCGAGAGGAGACAGACGAGCTTAATTGGATTACAAACGACCGTCCAATTGATTCCTCTTCAAACTTTTTAATGGAATTCGTGAAATTCCCGTTAACGAGATTTGAATTGCAATAGGAGGGATAAACTTCGGTTGTCATATTTCTTAAATAAGAAATATGATTGTATATGACGTGAATTTTACGTTGTATGTAATATACCGTCTAATTTGTAATTATATTTTATTATGTCTCTAAGTATTATTTAATTCTTAACCAAGTCTCGTATTCATCTACAAGGCATTCTGTACTACGTCAGAAATTCAAACTTTGCGACTGCTAAGCTATGTGACTGTTTTTTTTTTGAAATTTTTTTCTTGGTGAATGATTGTTATATATGATATGCGACAAAAAGAAAAACAAATACAACATAGATCAAGTTACAAATCTGGTGGTTCTGAAATAAATATATAAATTTGTACTCTAAAATTTTATATATACTTTATACTCTCAGTTACTTCGTGCACACTTGACCTAAACGATTCTATTGGGTGGCACTTTGCTGGCATCAGCCTTGTAGATTGAGCGAATAGTTGACTGAAGGTGGAGATATCAAGGTAGCAACCGGTTACAGGAACTGGGCAATAATGGAGAAAGATCCGCTTGTCAAGCGACCTACCTTGTTTAATGCGGTCAACATACAAATCGACATACAATCAATCAAAACTGTTCTATGCAAGCTTATAAGTATTCTGGTTCTATTATACGAAATTTAACATTTCTATACATCTATCTATTGTATAGGTGGCGAATGAAATTATTTTGAATTTATATATTTCACGTACCACCCATCATCCCCACTTCCATCATACGCATTGCCCAAATACTAAGCTACGGTTAAGCTACGGCTCGTTCTGGTTTTTGAAGTTATACTTCTTTAGGCGCGTTATGAAAAAATGATGAGAGTGAAATTTTAAGATGCGCGCACATCAATGTAACCACAAAATTAACAGGTTGAAGCTGCCCGCTTAGAATTCAATTTGGTTCAGTTCGAATTCGAACCTGGAGGAGAATATCTGGTGGAGGAAGACAAGTTACCATTAATTTTAAGTGGAGACTTCAACAGTAATTCTTCCCGTGAAGATGCTCGTCCCTTATTTGTTTCCTCCAAAATGACTTGAATCGCCATGAATAATAATCCTCTGATTTCGACAACACATGGCCCTTATAGATGCTGTATTTTCATGATGTCTCAATGCTGTTTCGTATTATATTTTTAGTTATCACGGAAGCCATTTGATAACTTCAGAGTTCCGATTCATCATTACCGGAAATTTTTTATGGCAGTGGACATAATTTAAAAATAACATTCGAATAATGAGAGAATTTATGTTACAATTAAAGTAAGAAAATAAATATTTATTCAATTAATTTTTAGAATATAAACTGAACTTCATTGACTGTGTTGACTGTCTTTTTCCAGTCATTTTATTATTTCATTGTAATTAATTATTTTAGGATGCCAAAGAAGTATAACTTCTCACGCGCTTACATATTCTTTTAATATTTATTCGTCTTATAACAGCACCGGTCCCCCACTGCTCTAGTTTCGCTTTCCTTAATGGCAGACGTTCGCTTCGACTCCGGCGGTGTCGCGTCGTTAGCTTTGAATATTTCTAACGAAAAATATCGTTCGGCGAATTTGAAACAAACCTGACATCGGTGTTAATTAGCGCCGCCGCTTTGTGCGGAGCGTCGAAGAATGTACTCTGTGAAAAAACAAACGGGAAAATACGAGATTTTCGTGAGTACGTTGCGGTTGTGGAATTTAAACGCTCCATCGTGAAAGAGAAATTTTTAATTTTCGTATGCAAATAATGAATTTCATTTTGTATTTTTTGTATGTGAAAATTGAAAATCTTTCGTTTTATTCAATTATGTATCGGGTACGTTCTCCGTAGAGTCGTCAATTTTTTAATCAAAATTCGATGGGTTTGTATGCAGTGTTCGAGTATTTTAACAGTATATAAAAATGAAAAGAGACAGAATGAAAGTTGAGTACTTTTTTTACAATAGAAACTCAGTACTTTAAAATTTTTATGATCACTAAAAAGTATAAATAAATATTGGACAAAACCAACGGCATGTTTAAGGTAAAATAAAAATGCAATAGAAGCGTTGTTGTTGGTAGACTGATTTTATATTTCATAGAACAAATAGTGGATGCGAATGAGTACCAGACGTATAAATGAAATCGTTATCAAGAAAACAAAAATGACAACCGATTCCAAAGTTATAACTTAAACCGTTTCTCACGTTTGTATGCCGATAGAAATAAAACGAAGTATATAAAAGCAGCGATGGTGATTAACTTTTTAGGTTAAAGGCGTCGGTTTCGCGCCAGAAGGTTCAGGGGTCGATGTTGGCCACGGGTGAATCGATCAACGAATACCTAATTTAGGCCATATCAAATCATATGCTCCGTGCTTAGGAGAACACTTAAGCTGTAGGTTCCGGATGTTTCGGTCGCGTCGGTAACGACAGTCGTCGATAGTCCTTGATCGATACAGGTTCGGCGTGGAGAGATCAGGGACCAAGCCACTCAAGCTGAAGGATGAAAGACCGTGGGAGGATATACGTCAGTAGCAGGGGTGATTGAGACTTGACACAAGTAAAGTTGGACTTGTAACAAAGAATATATATATATACAGTGGCCCAAAAAGTGACGTCAAAAAAAAAATATTTTCCTCAGACCCAGAGATACTCGAAAATATCCCATGTGTGTTCGGCGGTTATTCGTTGTTTTGGAGCTACATTTTTATTTTAAGATCGGTGCAGCATACCATTATTAAAAGTAGGTTATAATTGTTTTATGTTATTTTTTTCATTTATTTTCCTTTGAAATGTGATTGTTCTGAGTTGTAGTTTAATGCCTAAAACAATTTTTATCTTAACACATATGACTCGCTGCATATATTTCATTGGGACTAAGTCCCCGGTACAACTTGTCCGGTTTTTGGACATCTATATAGGTGCAATAATAAAATGTATTGTAACTTTGTCTAAGTACTTTTTGGCAAGCGCGCCCAGAAATTCTTCATTTTGGACTCCAATAATTTTATAGTTACGTTGAGTCCGTCATCCGCAGCTTTTCACAGGCGAACTTTCGTGGCATGCCTTGCATAAAACAATTTAATTATTTACGAATAAGCGGTTTGAAGATACGAACTCCTATACGATAGGCTTTAGCTATGGAAAGTCTGGCAGGTCGCTGAAAAAAGGGAATGGTTTTTGAAGGTTGTGTAGTAAGTACTACACCAAAAAAAAGAAGCAAATCTTAGTTATTACCTTAAGCGTTTTGCAGTATATATACATCGGTAAATCGAAAACGACTTAAACAATTTCAATGTAAATCTTTTGCTTTGATAACGTTTCGCTTTTAAAGTTTATCTGTACAGTTGTTTTATTTTTTAATTTTTTTTAAGTATTTTTTCATTATTCGCTATTTAGTATAATTTTGAGATATTTTCATTGTTTTTATTTTATTAGTTCTCAACAACAAATGGCACTCCTAAATTGTTATTGTTAAAAATAAACATAAGCAATTTTTCTCGTGAGAAGTTATCATATCCCCACGGTAAAAACAAAAGACGCCGAGCGAAGCTCGGTTGCCCAAACGTTGTATGGAATGCGTTATATATGTAATAATTAAAAATAAGATTGTGGCACAATACTATAGAATCGTTAATAGTTTATTTCAATGTGGTTTTCTCTGATATATTCTGCTTGTAACGGATTTAAGGTTTATACAATCACATTGCTTGTCCCTATTCGTGTAATTACTTTTTGTAATAACTATTAAAAATAATTCTTATTTCGGACGGTCTATCAAAAAATATATCTAATACTATATAGATATAATGAAGCTCTTAATTGAAAAAAGTAGTGTTAACCGTGATAAAATCGAACTAAGGTTTTAGCATCCTTGAATCATCTTCGTTTGCAGGTTCAAGTCGCAAAGTTTTTATTGGAAATGTAACAAATTCGTAAACGCATAATATGAACGCCTTAATTATTAATACTAATTAAAGAAATGTAATCAGATATATTAATAAAGTATTTCTCGTGTGCACAAGATATGTAAATTAATAAATATCTAGGCACACAAAGGATTGCCTGCGAAACTAGCTTACCTCGCTAGTGTCAAACGTGTTACATGTTCCACTGAAAATTATAGTGCATGGTAAGAAAAACGTCTCATATATTTGATTGATTATAATTTTAGAAAATGATCTTCAGCGATCGTTGGTAGGTATGTATACAACTACTATTTATTCTGATTCTTAAGTTAAAACTATTGAGCAGTTCCGTGCTTCGTGGAGCACGCTAACAAGTGGGTCCTTCTTGCACTGGTGATAAGGATTCTTAGCGGCCCTCAACCTGCAATGGGCCAGTATAGGCTTAAGGGCCAAGACTTACCATCAGAAATGAAAGATTGCGGGTAGGTCTAGCAGCGACGTGATTAAAATTCATCACAAGACTATATACATACATAACAATGGTATCGATACTAGTAAGATCGATGAGGGTCGATATGATAGCCGAGTAGTGACCTCTAACAATAGCCGTGATATCGGCTAGTCTCAAAGTTAAACGTCAATATAAGTTCGCATTCATTTGTCAGATAGAGCAAGAGCCAGCGACGGCCAGACCTTCGTTATTTTATAAAAGCTGAAAGTTTCTCTATGCATGTCCCCAACACAGGTAAGAACGACCAGCGACTATAGAGTTTGGGTTCTGGTTACTTGCGCAGGTAACAGATAGTAAAGGTGTATAAAATAGTACCTTAATTTCGTTAAAGTATAAAGCTCAGTTTTTATATTTTCTTCGGGATAACTTAAGAAAACACGTCATCCATTGCCAGACACTTATTACGGTTGCTACCCTTGCCAGACACCCTGAACTTTAATAAATTATAATTGTACTTTCGTAATAGTATAAAAGCTAAATTTTATATATGTTACTTGGGACCTATAAAAATGTTACCTCAACAGCCGGACAGTTTTAATGGTTTTTACACCTTGCCAGACACATTGAAAGTCCGCTATAGGCAGAGCTTACCTGGATTTCACGCCATCACAGGTTGTGATTTTAATCCTGCATTCTTCAGAAAAGGAAAATCAAAACCATACAAGACATTAAAAAAATATCCAGAGTACCAGGAAGCTTTCAAGAACTTTGGTAACAGCGAATTAATTGAAAATTTAGATCAACAACAAAACATCTTTAATATTATTCAGAGATTTATATGCAATGTATACAATGTCCATAATGTAATTGATGTTGATGCCGCTAGACTTCAAATATTCATTGACTCGTATACAGTCTCCGATGTAAACGAAGCTTTTAACCGAAAGAAGTTGCGAAATTTTGACGCTAGCAATCTACCACCTTGCAAAAGCGAACTATTGCAGCAATTTCTGCGAGCAAATTATATATGCACCATTTGGAGTAATGCTCATCTGAAAATCCAACCACATATCAACCAGACAATAATGGCTGGATATTGAAAGATCAAAATACCAATTCAAATGGTTTGAAGGGGATCAATTACCAAGTTATGTCAGTGATTCGCTCAAAACTCAATCAGGTATATAATTATTATGACAAGTTATTGTACATAATTTTTAATTATTTATAATTCAATAAACTTGCTTATTTTTTCAGAAACTGATGGAGAGCGATATTGACGACGATGAAGCCATTGACTGGAGTAACAGTGATGAAGAAAATGAAAATATCGACGACAATGATGAAAATTAGAGAAACAATTAAATATTTTTTTACATGTACCAATAATTTTTCTGTACTTTATAATATTAAAATAAAATTTTTACTTTTATAAGATGGCTATAAGCGTAATAAAATTATTTTATTATTGGATAACTTAATATATACGATATATATATATATATATATATATATATATATATATATATATATATATATATATATATAACTAATATATATATATATATAATATATAACTTAATATATATAACTTAATATATAAGATTGAATAACTTAATATAAAAGATCGCACTGACGAAGCGCCCTATCTCACTCGCACCCGCTTGAACAGCTGTTATACGCGCTCGCGCCTATAGCGGACTTTCAATGTGTCTGGCAAGGTGTAAAACCATTAAAACTGTCCGGCTGTTGAGGTAACATTTTTATAGGTCCCCAAGTAACATATATAAAATTTAGCTTTTATACTATTACGAAAGTACAATTATAATTTATTAAAGTTCAGGGTGTCTGGCAGGGGTAGCAACCGTAATAAGTGTCTGGCAATGGATGACGTGTTTTCTTAAGTTATCCCAGAAGAAAATATAAAAACTGAGCTTTATACTTTAACGAAATTAAGGTACTATTTTATACACCTTTACTATCTGTTACCTGCAAGTAACCAGAACCCAAACTCTATAGTCGCTGGTCGTTCTTACCTGTGTTGGGGACATGCATAGAGAAACTTTCAGCTTTTATAAAATAACGAAGGTCTGGCCGTCGCTGGCTCTTGGGCGAAGAGGGCCAGGCAGACCGATCTGTATTTGTAGTCTTACCAACTCTACGACGTCTTTTCCCGAAGACAATGTTATCATCAGTTGTTGATGCATGGTCTTTGATTTCTTTTCCTTTTCTCTATTTTTTTTTTAATAATTTTAAGTGAAATGTTTAAATTAGTGCCGCAAAAAATAAGCCATCTTTAGTTATTTTAAACGTTCAAGTATATAGGTCGAAAATTGAGATGCACATAATTTATTTCAATTAGTAGTAAATTTATTAGTCGTCTGCTAAATTAATAAATGTTCAAAGCACACAATTCACTTGATCTATGGCTGAAACATTCGATTGCTTGAAATTAAATTTATGCCATGACAAAAGTAATCGGCACACAAATAAATTGGACAGCAGCAAAATAATTTTTTAGGTTAGTCGAGTTTTTTTTTTAACTACCTATTTAGTTTCTGATGAAGTATAATTCAGTGACAATTATTGTTTTCCAAATAAAATTTTTCTTTTAATTTCTTTTATTTCGTTTGCAATTAAATATTAGTTGTGATTAATTCATCTCGTAGTTGTTGAAAAAGATGTAGTTACTGATCAATTTAAGATATTATTGTATTTTTTAGCACTTATCTCAATATTAGGCAGTGACAAAGTACATCCAAATAAAAACAATTTAAAAGATATTTCACGGCAATAATTTCTATTAGTGATATCCCATAAAGAAACTATTCATAATTAGGAACTTATTTCATTTTAATAATTGAATTTATAATGAATCAAAATGACTTAATTCTACCCTGATACATATTCTAAGCCTATAAGTAAATCATTATATATTTTTGTAATTCGATGGAATTTGATCATATCACATCAAACTTAAAACATATGGAATTTATAATGCTGAACTCAAAATGTATATTATCATAGATATTCTAAATATTATAAAAACTGGCCTAGACCATGTCGGAGTATGCTCATTATAGGGTTCCGAAGCTATTATAACAAAGGAATGCACATTTACATGGCACTTACGTTCTTTTGTTGAGAAGTGCAGTTTTTTGGCAATAATTCTAAAACAGTATATCGGACCATCTTTAAAATAACTTTCGTTGAATCTATTTATTAATTGTTATCTTCGTTATTTTTCTCGCATTTTTTGAACATAGTGTTTAGAAAATATAGAGAGGGGAGGCGGATATAATTTCTGCAACTTTCAGAGTGATTATTTTTGAAATTATTGAAAATTGCTTAAAAACCTTAAAGTGTTTTTAAAAGAATTGTCGAAGTATGTATTGCACGTTTCTGTTTGCTGAAAAAAATTTGTTCAGTTTCTGTTATATGCATGGAGAACCCCCCTATAAATATTTATTTTTGTTATTTAACCACCAAATTAAGTAGCGGCTCACAGACACCTACTATCGTAATCAATATACATCTGATAGTTTTTGAATAAAATGCCTGTGACATACGTACGGACGGATGGATATGACGAAACTATAACGGTTTCGTTTTTACCCCTTTGGCTCGGAACCCTTAAAAGTACGTTGTTACACTTTTTCCATGTTTCCCGCACAGAATAGTTATAAGTACTTTAGTCGCCTGTAACTAAAAAAAAACAAGTAGGTATGTTGACTATATTATTAAACTGAGAATTGCGTACAACCGTAGAAAAAGGGCAAAATGCCTATTTCAACGAATTCTGGGTCCCCACTTATTGAACCAACATCGTATTTCAGTACATATAAAACCTGGATATCGGTCGATTACACTATTGAACAATCACTTAGCGACCCTGTGGAATTTACGGGCAAGAAAGGAAGCCTTTAAGATTTCTCGCATAGAAAAGAGTAGGACTACCTTGTTTTGTTTTAATTTTGACATTATGTTATAGACGCAGTGTGGGACGGTCTTCTATTAAAAGGAATGATGTGGTAAAAGTAGTAAACCACCCTTTTTTAAAGGTGGCCCGGGATCGCATTTCTTGGAAAACGATGAAGATATATATGGATAAATAAATAGAAAAACATGCAAAGTGAAGTTAATACTTTATGGTACGAGATGCTTTATCGTGGTACAACGATATCTAAATCTTTTCGTCGTATTTTAGTTATTTCAGTTATCAAAATCCGTTAATTGATGGCGCTGCAAAATTTTAACAGAGTAATTGAAGGTTGTTTTGCTATTTGAAAATTTGAAATAATCTCGAAATGACACAGTTACAGTGCGACCAACTTATCTGTGAAGTGGCAAAAATAGGAACTACGGTCACCATGTTGAAATGTCATTCGACTGTCAGTGTCTACTACTTTCGAGTGTTCCGTGTGCTTTATTGTGATACTTCTGAATTTTAAGCGTTAAATATGCCGAAAGCTATAAAAGTGCCTTATTCTAAAGGTGAAATCATTTTTGAAGAAGCTCGGCTGCAGGTTCTATCACCGTTTAATCAAATATACAAACGGATTTCGGCTGCAACAGGTTAGTGTTGTTAGTTTATACCATATAAATTACCCACAATGATATTAGGAATGGAGACAAATATGAGGATTGAATATTTTTTTACATAATAAGATAAAACATTCTTGTACAAGAGGGATGTAGCAAACTACAGGCCGATTTATTATTTTAGACCTGTTTTATGAAGGGTAAAATTTCCTCAAATCCGTCAAATCCAAAAGTACGATATCACTAATACATTTATAAATCAGTTGTTAGTATTTTAAAATAGTCACTCTGTTATCATTTAAATTAATGATAACGACGCTCTGTCCACAGTCGCCCCTCAGCTCTTACAAATATATGAATACAATGAATTTATTTCTATCATACATGTTTAATCACAAAACATTTGTTACAGGTGTAAGTCAAGGGCTAATTTCAAAAATTGTTAAAGATGGTCAAGCAGCAGAAGAAGTTGGTACCAAAATTCGCACACCAGGCAAGCAGAGAATACGAAAAAATGGATTTGTTCATGTAGATGATTTTGATATGGGAGTTATCAGACGAAAAGTCCATGAATTTTATTCTGCCAAAAAGGAGATTCCTACCATAAAAAAACTTTTAGAAACATTAAAGACAGAAATAAATTACACAGGACAGCGAGAAACTCTTCGAAAGCTACTTTACAAGCTAGGATTCCGTTTTAAAAAAAACTAAGTCCAATCGTAAAGTTCTGATGGAGCGTAATGAAGTATCGGCTTGGAGAGCAAGGTACTTGCGTGAAGTGGATAAAAAAATATCACCCAACCCCGGCCTCTGATTTATTTAGATGAAACTTATATTCACTCTTCATACATCTGGCAAATGTTGGCAAGGAGAGGCGTAGAAGGAGTATTAGAGCCTGTATCAAAGGTCAAAGATATATTATCGTTCATGCGGGAGGGATGCAGGATTTGTTAAAAATGCACTCACAGTATTTAAATCAAATACAAAAGCGGTGACTATCACAATGATATGAATAGTGCCAATTTCAAAAATGGGTGATTGAAAAACTTGTACCTAATTTAATAGAGCCATCAATTATTGTAATGGATAATGCTCCTTATCACCGTGTTTGCGTGAATAAAGTCCCAAATTCAAACGCTTTAAAAAAGATATGCAGTTATGGCTTAGGCAAAACAAAATCAGTATGGAAGATTTAACTAAACCCAGCTGTTAGAAATAATTAAAAGAAACAAACCTAAACCCATATACGGATTGAAAGGATTTTGGCAGAAAATGGTCACAGGTGCTTGTATTTACTCCCTATCACTGTGACCTTAATCCAATTGAATTAATATGGAGCACAATGAAAAAACGTGGCCAGCGTAAATATTGATCAAAAATGATGAGATCTCGCCTGGTAATAGAAGCATTTGAAGCTATTTCAGTTCATGAGTGGAAACAGCATTGTAAACATGTTCGTAGGCTAGAAGGAGTATTTAAAACAGGACTCGTATTTAGATGAACCTTTTATAATAAATGTGACAAGTGACAGTGAAACTGAGTGATTCTGATAGTGATGAGTGTGGCATGGAAGTGGAAGGAGTGTGGCCTCTCAACCAGGATGATGTTGCACATTCTTCAAAAACTGTGTTTGACCACAATTATTGCAAACGTGGATTTCAATAAATCCTAAAAAAATTTTTTGTTTTTCTTTTACTTACATCTACTAACTAGGCCTATTACTAATATCTAGATGGGTCTTTTAACAAGAAGGTTTCAATGTAAACGATTGAAACCCTTAACCTCCTTGTTAAAAGGCTATCGCAGTAGATAGATACATAACATTATATATATATATATATTTTATAGATAAATTCCCTATGTCACACAGCAGTTTTTATACCTATGAATGTGGTGTTATAATTTATCGTAAATACAAACTAAATAATATAAATAAAAATGTGTCGACTTTCCCGACTTTTGTACATATTGGAATTAATTAGCAACACTGAAACGACGATGGCGACACCCTTCAGTTCACAGTTAAGTTGGTTAATCTATACTGCGATTTCTTTAAAACACATATTCTTACACGCGTCAGTGAAAAGGTACATAAGGTGTTATAAATTTAAATAGTCTCCTTTCCTTTAATAATCTGTGTTCATGTTGAAAGAAACTAATATTTTCATCAACGATTTCAATCACAGCCCTACTTAAATGCACTTTAACCATACGTCCTAATACGTATTATTTAAATTTCCATATTTGTTTTGGGTCTTCACATCACATCGCATCACTACGGGTGTGTTTGCTTAAAAAAAAAATAAAAACAAGGTAACGGGGCCGTTAATACATACAGATTAAAATGAAACAATAACTTTCAATTTGCTCCAGATTAATTACCGAATTTAAAAAATGTGATATGATATTCTGTGGATGGGGAAATAAGACAAGTCGTAAATGAGCATTTACTATTAATAGAAGGCTGTGATTTAAGGTTTTCTAAAAATACCTGAAACATGGATTTCCTTTTGCACGAAAACCTCAAATTCAAACAGTTGGTCCGTTCACATTTCGAGTTTGTTGCGATAGCGTAGCTGATAGCGAAATCTAAATTCGCAGAGACGAAAGAAATACTGCATGCACCTACAATTTGGCAGTGAATGAATGTACTACGTGACAACTCTATTAAACTCTCATTTATTATTTGGCACGAGTTCCGCCGTTACTTCATTCAATGTCTCTATGAAAAAATATCAGATAAATAAAAAAAAATACTCAAAGCAGTTTCAATTTTAAAGAAAAATGGTTTTCTATTTAAGCGTACCCACAAAATGTGTTTGTCAGTTTAGTTTTGTCTGTATTTAAGATCCATATCATGCTACTTTCGATCTTATGCCATGTAATATTTGCTAATATAACCTATAAAATCTGGTTACCTCTATGAGAAATAGATAGTGTTGCATCCTTAATTGTTCATAATTGAATTTAGTTATTCATAATGGAGTTCTGATTCCTACTTTATGTATCACAGTCGAAGTTGTATATGTTAGAAGAAACATCAAAATAGAGTCGATTCAAACTGCATAATGCAATGGAGATGCAGTTCCCGCGTAGGGTTAGTAAGTGTGGAGTGTTTGTGAAAGATAGATACAGGAATAGTGATTAGTATAGTGATAGTGAAACAGAGAACGGTGTCGTTTGAAAGAAAATGTAGTGACTAGAGTAGAAAAAAAAACATACGTCGCTGTGGTTTGATCATCTGGAAGGGATGAATGAAAATAGACTGACAGAACAAATCTATAGATTGAATGTGTGCGGTGACATCGTAGACGAGGGTCGACGTAGAAAATTTTATGCACGCGAAATTGGGCGCGAATTAAAGAAGGCCAAAAATTTAAACGCCTGAAGTTTGCGCGAAACGGTTGACGGACGTCAGCGAAGGAAAAGAAATATGCAAAAATTGCACCATGAGAAAATCTGTGGTCGCAGTCTGCCCGTGTGAATAAGCGAATATTCGACGAGATATACTCTCAGTACTTAGTATAAGTACTAGTATAGTAGCACTGTAGCATAAAACGCTGCCGAATGTTGAAGATGTTTGCAGCATTGAGGATGTTGTTACTTTCTATTGTACTAGACTAATATAAAAGGCAAAGAGCATGTTCTGTTGAGATAGAATATTCTGGATACTTTTGAGAACGGGTTTATAGATAGAATGGAAACAGCCGAATTGGTGTCTTTTTTTAGAATCACACTCAAAAAATATTTTTCCTACTTTTCTATAGCTGTTATTCTTGTTAACGTTTTTATACCTGATGTCTTAGAAGATTCGATTTAACAACGAATAGACAAAATTTTATTTTTTATTTCAAAAATAAAAGAGAAAACTCTCAAAATCATAAATCAGCTTTTAAATCATTGATTTATATTTTTAAAACCCGTGTTCATCTTCTATCTCAAATATTTTCGGAGGAAATCAGCTCCGACAGGCAAAACAGATAGACAGTTATCAAAGTGATTTATACTTAGAAGTATTTATAAGAAGAAAAAGTTAGGAATTGTTACTAAGAACGTCTTAAACATTTACAGTCAACAGATTATATTAGTATATTTTTTTTTGAATCGAAAACGGTTCACAAAAGATTTTTTTTGTCGCTTTCGTAATAATTCTCTCTTATCCCTTTGCGCAGAAAGTTGTTTCTCCTGATTCCATCTATTGTAAGATTTGTCCAACTACTTTAGGCACTAAGTTCAAATTTTGTCAGGCGGGAGTCCAGCTACGAGTTACTCGGGTTATATTCACCTAAAAGTTTATTTCCAGACGACAAATATTTTAAGAGCCTATTTATGAATTCTCACTATTATTTCTTTGTAAATACTAATGTATCTATACATTTTTTATAAAACATTTTTCTGCTGAGAGGATGTTTAATTCTGTAGTAATAAAATGTGTTGTCGAGCTTGTAATCGGTAAGTTACAGCTATTGGAAGTGACGCTAATGGAATGTTTTAAGCTAATTCATATATTACGGTATAAAATGATTTATACTATATGTAATGTAAAATCAAAAAAAATGCGTCATAACGATTGTACTAGTTAATTATTCATCTGTATCTTATATTGACAAAAGTAATATCGAAATTAACGCCAAAAAAGATCTATAACTTTAATTTTACTTTATTCTTCGCAGAAAATATGTATAATAAAAAATGAAAAATTGTTGATTTGATATCTATCGAACAACAAAAATTTTCACTGTACGTATTATTCACTTTCATGTACTTGTTTTTGAGTTTGACGCAATGTGCCGGCTCCCGTATTTTTTCCGTGTAGTTCCGAAGTCATAAAAACCGGCGTCAGAGCACGCGTTGATCATGCGAAGAAGATCATTGCTCAGAGACCGCTAAATATGGACTTATAGCTATGACCTCCATATTTGACGAGGTCACGGAAAAAGTCTACCTCTAGTTTTTGTAAGACCTATATGGAAACCAGATCATGCCGATTGTTAAATCAGCATGATCTGGTCATGTCAAGAACCCTGGGCAGATGAACTTCAAGTGCATATGATTATTTCATTAATTGCAATGTTGTTGTGTGTTGAAATGGAATCATGTAGAAAAAAATAAGTACTAAAGTTATAGGTACAGTACAATGCACGAAACTCTGCCGCCGCGAAGTTAATCATGAAAGCGTCGCAATGGCACTCTAAAATTGGCACGCGGGGGAGAAGAAGGAAGGGTGGGGAGCGTTAAACCTGCGCATTGCATCATTCGCAGCCAATTCAGAGCGGCAGAATTTCGTGCGTTGTACAGTAAGTAAATATGTTTTTAAGCATTTCACTGAATCCTTTGAAATAACAAACATTTGATGAGAAGGTATGATGAAATCTCGGACAGTAAGTAGGGCAGGTAAATGATAAATATGAAAAATTGATAAATACGAAAATAGTAAGAAATTGCACTATGTATACCCAATTCGACGTCCTCGCATTCAATTCTTTACCTAATTACTACAAATTACAAATTACATTATCTTTACCAAAAAAAAGATAGGTGTCGTTGAACACTCGGTCGGTACGAAGATCGATTTATATTATGTTATATCGAATAGCAGGAACAGAGAAATGAACTAGCAACAACATTTGACAGTAATTAAACGAGAAATACAAAATAATGTCATAGGAAAAATATTCATTTACTTGAAATTGAATAAAATATATATAAAATAGTGAATTACAAGTTACATAAAAAAAAAACATTAAATAAAGCATTAAACAGCGCCATTGTTCATTTATTAATAACTTTGTAAGTTCGTAAAGGTTTTCAATTATGTCATTTTTGAAATCGATAATAGGTGCCATTCTTATATGTATAAAATAAGTTTATTAAACTTAAAAATCAAAAAATAGTTATAAAAAATACCTCAAAGATATTATTATTTGTAATTACAAATATGCGTAATATAATAATAGATAGATTTTTAACCAAAATGTTAAAAAACGAAATTAGCGCTGCGCTATGCGCGGTTGCCGCCACAGTTGTTTGATTAAATAGGGTCTCTTTCTCTCTCTCTCTTTCTCTCTCTCTCTCTGTGTGTGAGTGAGTGAGTGAGAGAGAGAGAAAGAGAGAGAGAGAGAGAGAGAGAGAGAGAGTTGCCGAGAGTTGAATAGAGAGGGCATAACGCTTTTCTTTACGTGACGATTTCTGTCAATTAAAATCTTCCCAAATCGCGAGGTGTTAGGTTTAGGAACTTCATTACAAAAAAACCTAGACACGTAAAGACATATGCCTCCGTATAGTAGGGACGCCATTTATTTTTATTTTACCTGTTGAAATGCAGAGTCATTTTTAGAAATCGGGATAAATAAATACAGTGACATTTTGAAGAAAAATTCAGTTTTAAATAACGGATCGACACCAACGGTTTAATGTGTTCTCTGAGATATGAAGCGGCTCCTTTGAATCAATTGAAGTTAAAATAATTATAGGTTATTTTATTCGACATCAGGAACGAACTCGTTACCTACTGGTTTGAAAGCGAAAAAATTGTTGATTGTGATATAGGCGATAAGGGATAATTCACGAAATTATAAAAAAAATGGCATTTTTAGAAAATTCATATAACGAAGCTGATGTCTGTCTGTCTGTCTGTTCGCCTATAGTTTATCTGCCCATCTATACGCTACAGGCGTTTTTGTTAGTGATTGTTGTTGTCGATCTAAAATTGGATGCACTTACAAAACTTGTTAAAAACTCAACCTCGTGTTAGTCAAATGCATTTATGACATTGTATTTGTACCCCCTTGAGAAACATTGGTTAAAAACGTATTGTGAAAACATTATACGTTGACGTATATAGAACGTAAGTTACAAGAAAAAATAAGTTAAAAACCGTTTAAGTTTATAAATTATTTAAAAAAATATATTAGTTTTTTATTCGCTGTATTAACAAATTTGTGCACCGTGCTTACAATCCATTCCAGTTTGTCTTTAAATATTATATCCACTAGCGCGGATTACGCGATACGGTTCATATAAATTTCTACTCCACTTGATTTATAGCGGAAGTCTTTGAAAAAAAAAGACGTCGTTCCAGACGCGAGACAAATAGACGTAACGTAGACGTACGATGGAAACAATAGGAGTCATAACATAAATCCTGGCGCAAGAAAAGCGGCAATGGACGGCGAATCCGGAACATTTTTTTTTCTCTCGCACAAGAAACACGAAACGCGATCAAAGTTCTCACAATAAAATGTATATACATGTTTTATTTACTTTAGCTGTCTTTCCGCACTCCCGTTTCAGCGTTAATCCGAAATACTAGGATTTTTAGAATAACCGCCTCTCTGATTTGTGGACGCGGTATTTACGCCGCCGTGGGCGTACTCGGCCTTGGATAGCTGTGAAGTATATTTTTTTTTCTCTCCGGAGCTCGAAATGGTAGATTTATTGTAACGCACTGTTGATATACCACTCGTGATAATTGATCACCGAAAACATTTAAATCAGGCGCGGCTGTGGGTCAGCAGGTACGAAAGTTTAAGACACTCGGGAGAATGCAAATAGAAATATGTTTATATCGATTCTTAGTATGACTTACATAGTCTCAGAATTGAATATGTTTTTGCGTCGTTATCGACCACACTTAGTGATCACCTATAGAATGTTCTTTGACTTAAAAACTCATATTGAATGGTGGTCAGACAGATGGCTTAACGGGCAAATGCCAAAGTTATCCCCTAAGTGATTAAATTTAAACTAAATACGCAATACAAGTAAAAATAAAAATTTGGTTGCCTGTAAAGTCGGTATACGGGCGAAAGTTTTACGTGACAACGACTTTGAATGGTAAAATCATTTTAATGTGAATATTCATTCGTATAGTAGGAAGAAGGATGAAATAATAGTAACAATTTAAAACATTTATTTATACAAAGAATTATATTTAAAACATTAATTTATACAAAGAATCTCGCACTGAATTTCATATTAACAAAATTTTATTTTTACCTTTACACATACATACGTATTTATATACAAATATACATACAATAACTTGCAATACATTTGCAAGCTATGCACTAATTCTCTAGTGCTGCGCGCGCGGCAGACCGATCATAGTTGAGTGGGAGAGACGCAAGGCATTCGGCGGGCCTCTCTCTCGTTCGGTGACTCATCGTTACGTTACCGAGCGTTACACTTTTTCAAAGTGACTCCCAGCCGCAACCTAATTTAAGACGTTGTCACGTCAAAAAAGGTGTAAACCGATTTGTTTCGATGTAGGTATTGTTAATTATGTCTATTGTGGCTTTGCTCAAAAAAGGGGGAATCCTCAAAACTGCTATATGAAAATCCTTGCTATCGTATAGTATCAAACTTACTCAGAGATTATGAGTGCGTGTACAACTACGAGTGGGATTCACGTCCGAAGGGTTTTGTATCAACTTGATTATATGTATATGCAGATATTTAATTTATTAAGAGTCTCGGCGATTTTTGCTTGTTTCCGATAGCGATGCTGGTAAGATATCGATCCCGGGAAGATGGAAGGGTTCTTTTTAAAGAAAATAAATAACATACCAGATTTTTCAAAATTTTCGATTTTCATAGCAAGAGGTTAATAACCGTCTCCCGTATATCGTATAACATCATGGTCGACTACAAAGGTCAGTTTGTGAATGCAAAAAAAATATTTGTTTTCTGTGTTATTTTATATTTATAATTTAAAGGGTTAGATTTTTTTTAATTGTGCTTACATTTGACTACTGCATAATTTCATGATTCTCTGTAAATAGGATAATGCTCTATAGATTTTGGTGAGCGAGTTTACAAGTATTAAAATATGCTATAAGTGGCTGTATTTTTTGATTGCGTTGACTTATAAGTTCGAATTTTATATACATTCAAGGAATTTCAAACTCTATTATTATCTGTTGATTTAACTAGGTATTTATAATATATACGTTCATCAGAAAAAGGGTTCCAAAAGCGAACAGATAAACAAACAAACAAATAGTCAGACGGACGGCATAATGATCCTACAAAGTATGAAACCCAAGAAATATATACAAAATAATGATCAAATTCCAGCAAAATATAACCTAATACTAGTTAAAAAGGACCGAAGGGTTTGGACCTTAGCATTCTTAAAATCCCAAAGACGACGGTGCGTCGCCCAAAACCGAAACAACTTACTCAGAAATCTCCATAAATCTGTCGCGCAGATCTGACTGCAAGTTCCTCGAAATCATTTCCTTCGATCTCGAACATTTCGCAGAGTTGGGTAGACTCATTCGCGCACTCAGAAAATCGTGCGTAATCCCCATTATACATGTCACTTTATTAATAATAAATATTGTGTTTTCGTCCAGTCCTGGGTATACGTAAGCTTTTCATGGAACTTTGGTTATAAATAAAAGTAGCAAGGTGTACGTCGACCTTTGACGAGTCGTGTGACCGAACAAACATTTTTTGTAATAATAAAGAAAGATTGAAACTACGCTGTATTAAGGTTTTCGGAGCTTGGTAGACGTAATGTGTGCACTATTATCCACTAAGCACAAAAAAAAAAACATGTAGGCACCACAATTAAGTATACATAACTATTTCTATAGGTATAAAATTTGATGTATAAGTTCAGTGAATGAAATCAGGCATGGTTATAATGATACAGTTTTCGTGGCATGGTATTTGTTAGTCGTATTTTTGTAATTATATCATTTATTTAAATGTGAAATGCATAAAGTATATTATGTATACAAGATTTCTTAACTAGTTCATAGTTTATATATTGCATATATCTACGGTATTTGAGCTTCGTCTATAGTGTGGTCACGGAAAAAAAAACCATATAACATGCTTTGCTTCAGGCTCATTTTAAGAACATTTCTTAAACAGAATAGGTACTTCTTTAATGTCTGTATTGTTATATTTTACAATACAATCAAATATACGGTCTAGCGCAAGTTTGGTACCTACGCGGGTAGTTACATAGTCACATTCGTGACTCTATTTGCATTTAAACCGTTATATTGTTTATACTAAAAAATATTTTTCTACAAAGAAAGGTATGGTTTACCATTGGAGCAAGCTTTATTCATTGATCGACATTTTGTTGTCAACAAGGAAATCAATAATTTATTTTGAGAAAAAATGCAGCATGAGCATTTATGTAATTTTTATTCATCATGGATACCTACGCTGCAGAGTCATGCTATGTCCTACTTGGCTCAGCACGAAAACGGGCCAGCTGGACGGTTGCAATGCCACAATATCACTGAATACAGACGTGAAGTTGCAGCTTCTGATATCGCATTCCGTCCAGCGAGCGAGAGTTGTTCACTCCCCTTTCCATTAGATATCCCATTCCTTCCTAAGAGGCTGTTAATGTTCTAGTAACGTTACGAGTGTCCATGAGCGGCGTTGATCAGGTGATCACCACCGCCTATCACCACCACTAGGGATTAGTAGTAGTGATGGGCGGTGATATACTGATAGATGTTCGTTTGCTTCTATAGATGTATTATTAATAAAAAAAAACCTATTCATACATAAACTTTTGTGGGAATCTAAGTGGATTATTTCATTTCTTCGTTTGTAGTGTTTTTAATAGAAAATAATATGAAAAAAAAGCTATATTTGGATATTTCACGGTCTGATGAGCTGATAATTGCAATACGTACACGAAAGACATACTACATTACTGCACAAGTAGAAAACGGTCTGTCCGTCGTGGTTAAACTGTTAGAATACTCGCAGTCAGGCCTCCGCATATGTTTCTAATAAAATTTTGTTTTAGTTAATAACGTCTAGAATCTCACGATTTTGATGGGAATCGACGAGAATAATTTTTCCGTTTTAATTTTACTGCAAGCGAGAAAGTTAGACTCGGCACAAAAGAATATATATATTATAAAAATTGGCATTCCTATTTCGGGTGCATTTAACAATGCGTATTCCTACGGACATCGTTAAAATACAATTATTGAAAGTTCGTTGTGAATTGTAATGGATACGTTAATTTGACAGAGATTTTAGGAATACGAATTTTGCGTATTTTTATCATTTATGACAGTAATCTCTAAACATTTACTTTGCATATTTCTAATTATAATACGTATTTTCTTTTTTCATGACACCTCTTCAAATGTACGCTAACAAAATTTTTCTAATGGCAACATCATTAGGTATTAAAGTTTTACAACTTTTTTTAATGGAGATATCACATTTACTTCGAGAACGACCGAAGAGCCCGACATAAAAGCTGCAAATTCAAACATTAATATATCTTTGATGGTCGACGCCATTTTAACGAATGGGCCATGAACTTGTTTGTGTTTTGTACAAGTAGTTACTTACGGCTTCTCTTGAACTCGTGTAATAGGGAATCTACATGTGATTTAGAAATGAACAAAAAAAATATATGTGTAAACCTTATTGCTAAAGAAATGTATGTATATGATTATTTTTACAAATTATCATAATTTGTATTAATAAATTTAATTACTTAAAAGGAGTATTTTTCAAATTCCTTCGCAAATTTTCAAAACGCAACGCTATTGGCGGAACGAAACGTGACGTCACCGTTCACTAGGTTCTATGATTATTGAAGGTTATTCACATTGTTTTGCCGCTGTTTATGATAAATTATTAGTATTTTTTTGGGAATTATTAAATGAAAGAAATGACTCCTCGTGAAAAAGACTCGCCACGATGACTGAAGCGGTTTTGTCAAGGCACAGTCGGGTAGTCTACCTAAAATTGGTGTGTTTATGATGACTTTGCACTTCGTAAATAATCCTGACTTTACTTCCTCTGAACTAAGAGGAGTAGAAGCTGCAATGTAAGATATTCGATAAGTTTTGATATTCCTTATTTTTTATACTCGTGAGATGAGTTAATCAAGTAATTACAAACTAAAATACACTGCTAATTGTGTGATGTGATGAATATGATTTTAGGTTCATACATATTTAATACTGACGACGAAATGATGTTCACAATAATATAAACTATTCAAACACGATATTATTTCTCCTCATCGCCTTACATCACTTTTGCCTTATATTTGCATCTTTGGGCATATGAAAATGTATTTTGCCAGATGCAGTTTTAATGTTATTTTCGCACATAAGGATAATACAATATTTATAATAACTTTTTGTATGCTCTTCCATTACAATAAGTTGATCTTGTAAGCTTTAATCACTCACTTTTATTAAAACTGTAACACTTTTATAAAAACTTCGTTGTTAGTTTATTCTTCGGTGACGTCACAGTTCACAAAATGAGCGCGCCAAAATGGCGGCGTTTAAAACGTCCGAAAATGATAGTATGTAGAATTAATTTTCATTTTTTTAGCTTATTTAATAAAATTGTGCAAGTGTTATATCTTTTCCGGTTATGGGATAGTAAAAAAAAAAAAGAATATATGAATATACCCTATTGTTAATAAGTTAGTAGATTAGTAAATATTTACGTCAAATTTGAAGTTTGTA
This sequence comes from Eumeta japonica, assembly GCA_005406025.1. Taxonomy (NCBI): domain Eukaryota; kingdom Metazoa; phylum Arthropoda; class Insecta; order Lepidoptera; family Psychidae; genus Eumeta; species Eumeta japonica. The sequence goes on from BGZK01000260.1 coordinate 139,174, forward strand.
AAAGAATTTGACTCTATTATCAGTCTACGCATTAAGTTCTTATACCTTAAAAATATTTCAAACACAAATTATGAATTAGCTTTTCTATTTAGCATATTTATCTGACTATTATCTCAGATATTTATCTATGAATACTTACAGGACCTCAGTGTCTTTAATTTTTCAAATATACTTATCGTAATCAAGGCTTAGATGATTTATTCGAAGAGCATATGATACAAACTCAATAGAATTGCAATAGTTGCAGCGAGTTCATAAGGCAATGTCTTGTACATTGTGGTATCTTAGTGACAGACACAATAAGTTTATGAGTTTAGGTTTATTTAGGTAAATAATGAAGTTGCCACCCTGGGATCTCGTAGCAGAAGCCCTCGTATCCATTTATGCGTGACGCGGTGAGGCGGTAAACCAGGGACGGCGATCGGTGCCAAGGTCCACTGAATTCGGTAGGATGTCGGTCATGAAACTGAAGGAGACATTGGCGCATCCCAGTACTGGTCATCCAAATGTCGAGGTGGCTCGTCCGCTACTGGTATAGTGGATGTACAGGTGATGCGGCATCTTGATGCAGATGCATTCAGAAAGTGGTCAGCCAATTTCTGTATGAATGTCTTTGGGAAATGTCTCTATGGAATGACCAGAAAGAAACCATCATCGAGTGCTGACGTTCAGATGAAACCGTTGAATATAGAAGGATTTCCTGGCCTGGATAAAATAGCACAACGAAAGCGTGAATATATTTCATTGCTAGATATTCGCCGCCGTCGTCGGAGATATATGCATGAGCTTCTCTGGCTTCGTGAATATAAATGTGAAGGAGGTAGACTTGGGGAAGATCGCCGTCCGTAAGTGGATTCGAAGTGGTGTGGTGCATGTTCCCACACGCTGACGCTCAACCGTCATGGCGGTGAACGATATATGATCACATAAAGGGAAGCTTCATATTTCAGAGCGAGCTGTTGCAGTTCGAGTAGCTGATCAACACGCGAGTTTACCCAAGGTCCCAATACAAAGAAAAGAGAAGGATACCACGAGGTTAAGTCGGTAGGTGGCCAACATGAGGTTTTCCCATACCGAAAAGATGAAATTAGGTTTATGGTCATCATTCTTCTGGCGTTCTTAGTGCAGGCCGCTCTTTATCGGTGAGTAGTATGCAATGCGTACCTTGATTCACTTAATAATCTACGTCTTTTATGGTCGAAGCTTCCCTCTCAGAAACGAATGAGATTCGCGCATAAAGCGAAAATGCCTACACATACACAGAATTTTTGTCGAAACCCAAGTTGTTGTTATTCAGAATGTGGTAGCGGGAAACAAAAGCGCCCGTTCCGCTCAGCCACAACGACCGCAACTTTACGAGGTACCTCCCGCCGAGTGCGTATTTAATTATTTGCCCCGAGATGTAAAAAATCAAGTCGGAGGCCAGATCTTCCGAAATGTTGTATCGTAAACAGATGTCGTTTCGCTGCGGCCGGCCGCGTCGTTCGGCGGGCGAATAAAAATGTTCCCGAATAAATGACCTATTGAATTGGAACAATCTAATATTTTTACGGCCGCCGCTCGCCAGCTCGCTAAAGAAATGTCTTGTACAAATGCAGTATCTGATTTTGATAGGCTATTGTTCAAAACAGCTTGAAAACGTAGTAGAAAATCTATGGTGGCCATTAATTTTGCTGTAAAGCGTGCAAACTCATGAATAATACAATAAAATACAAGTTTTAATAGATTTAGTTTTTGCGTTTAATTTTTCATATTATGCCAAGTTTATTTGTTAACGAAACTAAACGTTATCGTAAGTTGCCATATGGTTTGTTCAATCTTCACTCCGATGTATGTGTTTATGTTTGTTTGAATTTTTATGGATGACGCTTTTGAAGGTACCTTTCCGGGACAACCGTTACGAGGTGTTTTGTTTTTTATAAAAATTGTAAATTGTACATAAGCGTGTATTAACAAAAATCATTTGTTAATATACGCTAACGTTAAAAACGTTAACAATTATGGTCCAGGGGTCTTCCACTGGACCACCATAGCGACGTCATAAAATTTGTGTACTTTTCTATTTACTTTTCAAAAGTTGGTCGATAAATCAGAATACATAGATACCTGTGACTATAATTAATTAATTGTCATTTATATAAATAAAAAAAAATAAATTTCTTGTAAGGAATAATAAATACAAGCTTTGTTAAAAATAATAAATAGTAAGTAGTGTTATTTATTCGACTATTCAAATAATAATGTTTGAATATCAGTCACTAATTTTACACATTATTTTGAACCGATTTAAATATTCTGAGCTGAATGAACATATCGATATAGTGACAACTCGTGTAGCGGTGCGGAGAGTGAATTGTTAATTCGCATGATAATTAATGTTTTTGATAAAGTTTCAAATGGATGACAGTAGGTTCGAATGGGGTAAAAACATTACTACACGCGGTTGGAATTAACGATTAAATTTCTCATGTCTCTCTATACAACGATCGCGAAACTTAAGTTAATTTGATTTTCATAAAATAAATCTATTTAAAGTAAACGCAAACCATTCATTTCGTCATGGCTGAGTCAATTTTGAAGCCGTTCGGTATATTAAAATTAACATTGAACAAAATTTGAGTTGAATGAAATAGCGTGCCCTAAAATTATTATGTGACCGCCACTGATCCACAAAAAAACAGAAGATGCACAGTCGCGCTTTCAAAAAAACTCAGCGGAAACTTCATTGCATTCAGTGCAGTTTTGTTGCACCTTCCGTTGCGCCGTTGAAGTGTTCTGTCAATAAATGCGAAAATAATCCGTGAAAAACTGAAAGAAAGATAGATTGCTTTGTTTATTTTTGAAAAGCAAAATTCAGTTTATTTATGATAGGTGGTCAAACGTATATTGTACTGAGTATTTGAAATAGTATTGTATTCCTTAATTTAAAGGAGCATCAAAAGCCGTGACCTAACCGACATAAGGAATAGACAACACCCTCTCGTGTTTCTTGCGTGTCACGCTATTCGGTCGCTTAAAACAATGGACTGTTCTTATACCAAGAGAATCGCCTTTTTTAATTTTTTCTCTTATTGTTTTTATTTTATTTTTATACAATTCTTAAAATTATATGTGATAGGAAATTATTCGGTAGATTTAATCTATTCTAAAAAAAAAAATGTTTTTAGAGTTTGTTTTTTAACGCATTATGTCTAAATATTATATTCGTCAAGAATATGTTAAAACTTAATGAATTGCACCACAAGATTTGTATTACAAAACTCTATACACCTTAGGAATTATGTTTTATGGTATATTAAGGTTTTTCATGTATATTTTTCCGATATTACAAAATTAAATTTTCATATTAATTATAATCTGAGTTGTCAGTAATTAATTACTCAAATGATAACAACATTAACTTTTATTATGTAGAAAAATATCCTATGATTCTTTTCACTCGTTCAAGCAACAAAAAATAATAAAAAAATAAAATAGCACTAAACCACTCCAGCGATGACTTGTTTTAGAACGGCACGTGAAAATTGTAAAAAAATATGATTTATTTTCTTCTAGCAAGACAAAGATTTTTATTTGTTCTCTTTGCATTTAAAAATGAACCTTGTGCTGTGATGTTGCGGTTGAAAGGTCACGTAATAAAATAATGTTTCTTCCCTCGGTTTTTCTTTGAAAGTACACAATTGTATTGTAAAATGTGATACAAAGACGTCGTGCACACTTTGAGTTGTTTTTCGACTTTAAAATAGTAAGCAACTGTGCATCTTCTCTTTTTTATAAATCTATGGCGCCCATAATATTTTCCCTCTTTTATTAATTGACAGAAAATTGCTCAACCAATATTAGATGTGTATTCTCATTTAATTTTATTTTTATTTAAGGATACCCACATGAATTTTCTATATATATTTTGTTTTAGAACTATGGCCATTTTTTTAAAACTAGCTTTTGCCTGCGACTCCTCCCGCGTAGGCATAAAATGTATTCTTTTATCTTGTTCATATGGAAATTTTTTTATAGGGCTAATTTATACACATTGATGATATAACTACAGCCCCTATATATTCGTAGCTATTTCATTTACATGGCTGATGTTTTTTTAAAGTATTGCTTTAAAAAGCGACAGCTTAAAAATTGTTGGAAGATAAACATAATCCATACCTACTGATTTTTTATACATTTCAGTTTATACATAACATGACTATTAATTAAAATGAAAATCGGTCCAGCTATTCTCTAGTTATAAGTGTTCGAACAATTATATTGTGTAATGTATGTAAATTGGAACTAAGTATTTTTTAAGATGAACTCGCTAATATGTATTACAGGTATTATAAACGCTATAGTTTGTAAGGATAGATAGGTACGGAAGTATATGATGATTGATGGTAGTGCAAAAGCTATAGGTGGCTACTGCAATACACTCCTATAAACTATGTTAAACGATTTATTTTGGTCTGTATAAACATGCAGATTTTGCGATTCAGAAACGCGTGAGCAAGCCACATAGAGCTGGCCGTGGGAAAAACATTGCGTGCTCAAATGTATGCCTGCATACCTATGTATGCTCAAATGTACCTTTATGGTCTGACCCTGCCGCCGGACCGCACCATAATATTGTGCACTCGCTTGTCTATCGTCATCACTATTCAACTATTTGTCCAAATGATGTAGTGTAAAAGACAAAGTTTATCTACTTTAAACACCAGATGCGATAAAAGTATGTATTTTGATCTAAGGATCAATTTGTTACTATCAAATGTGCGTTAGAAATAAATTATCAATTATTATTGCATTTATGGTTCACTATTTTGGCGGTAATGGTTTAAACATAAAAGATAGATATATGCTGTCGCGGGCTTTTTTGAAGGACTATTTAAGATAAACATTTCCATTATATCTTATATAGGTATAATTCCGACGGTTTTTGCGGCGCACGCCAGAATAGCTCGCAGATGACAGATTTTTTCCTGCTTACTTGACACTTATCGTTATATTTTGAATAATTGACACTATATCTTTATAAATTATAGCCTATGTGTTATTCTTATGTGTAAGCTGTATATAAGGTACAGTGTCATCGAAATCCATTCAGTAGTTTTTGCGTGAAAGAGCAACAAACATCCATCCTTACAAACTTTCGCGTTTATAATATTAGTATAGACCATTTAAGGGTAGTAATATTCCATATGAGTTGAATATTTAATTTACATGTCACTGTATGGGTGGTCATTTAATAATAGGTTACAATACAAAAAATTCGTACACGTGATTGGCATACATTTGGCAGTAATTTTAAACACCTTTTCTTTCATATCATTATTTATAGTTGAATTAATTGCATATTTCATAAGAGTTACACATTAAAAAAATATGAAAATATTGTCCTTAGTCAAACTTGAAATTGTTTATTTACGGAACTCAAAGATACAAATCGAAACTATTCACATTACAGAACACAAGCTAAATTTGAAAGGCAGTTGTAATTTACGATGCGATAGCATTAAAGTCTATTAAAATTCCGTGTACCAATACAAGTGAATCAATTTAAAAAAAAAAAAAAAACAAGTAAAAATATCGTATTTGTGTATAAAATTTGTGATGTTGTCTCAAGATAGGTCTAGTCGATAATGTCACGACGTGGACGCGTGCCAAATGTGCCTTCCTGAATATTCGACTTGTCTATATTTAGCAACGGAATGCATGCGTATACAGTGTAAAATCATAGTTGTTTAAAAAAATAACAATTTTTTTATCACTCGTTTCCATGTCTCTAACTTGGAGAAAAACGACTGTGACAGATTTCGTTTGCATTTTGTTCTTTAACTTTAGGCTTAGGTAGGTGGGTAAGTGATAAATACTTCAGTGCCCAGACAACTGAACTTTGCACGGAGTTTTTCGAGTTTGCTGTGGGAAAAAAATTCCCACGGGAAAAAGACTTATTTTTTTTCCTAATAATGAATATTCAGATCATTAATAACTACGTATTAATTTACGTATAATGTGATTTATAATTTACATTATGTAGTGCCATTTAATTGTTTTAGAAAACCGTTAACGTGACAACAATGTTATTAACTTAGATGGCGAAATGGCGTTAAACAAAGGAAAATTTAGCAATATTTTTAACTTTCCGCGATGAAAATTGAATAATTTTCATAAATTGGGATGATATTGTTATCAGTCGGATTTTCAAAAATTGATTTTTTATCAGAACTCAACGTTTTAGAGCCAACTCTTTTTACTATTTTCTGAGTGCTAAATGTATTTTTTATGTGCGCGCGCTTGTGCGTAAGAGAGTGTGTGTGTTGTGTGTGGGCGCGTGCGCGCGAGTACACGTGTAAACCTCTCATAACTTTTGAACGGAGTGATCGCTCGAAAAGCAATTTACGACATTCAAAAGTGATCGATTCCTTCAACATAGATTTCCTGAAAATATGAACTAATTTTTCTTGGTAGATTTTGGTAATCTTAAAATAAAAAAGATCAAGTTTTTTTTTTGAAATAGGATTGAATAATAACATGAAATAACTACTCTACCGATCGATGTTAAAATATAATTAGCTCTTTTTAGCAAACTGTTGCTTAAATTGCCGAAAATTTCATAAAAAATGGTTGATTTGTTTGAGAAGTATAGTTAGAGAAAATTTCTTTGAAAGGCGTTTTTTTAGAATATTTTTAACTTTATCTATCGGTAAGGAAAAAATCTCAAAAAAAGGTTTTAAAAATAACGTGAAATATTTGATGGATATTTGGTATTTGGTCATCTTGTTTTGTTTAAAAAAAACTGTGTTGAGCTCGAAGAGTTCGAAAAAGCATTAAAATTTCCTATTACTTATGTTTTTGAACGCTTTGCCCTCGAAAGTGGCTACAAGTTTCAAGGATAGTCTGTAGGGCCAACCCTACAGGCTAATCCTTGTTTCTTTATATGTGTACATATAGATAAACTTGAAAAGCAAAACTATACTAAATCACGAATCGCTATCGAAATCGCTAGGGCCGTTTTCGGGATAAACATATATGTGTGTTTGTAAGAATAGCTCAATAAGATAATAGTCTCCAAGAAGTAAGGCCACGACCGACAGAAAAACACGCCGAAGGACTTAGGAATTTATGTTAATAGTACTGTTTACGAACATTCTTCACAATTCTCTAAAAGTGTGTATTTTTGCATGTCAGACGGCTCAAGATACATTAATAGTGTCACATCTTATCACGCTTTAGAGGGTAATTAAGTTTACATGAATATATAATACTTTTATAGTTATACTGAAGAGAGCGAAATTAATATTTGTAAAATATTGTTAGTATTATAATATTGTATTGTGTGAGGTGTTAATTCGCGGAAATCCATAGTAGACGCTTGTCTGCAACATGCATTAACATGCAGCATGCAACCCACCGCTGACCCTCGAATCTATCTCTCCACTACGAATCTCTATCCAAATGATGGAATATTGATTCCAGAGGATTGACAGGTATCGAACACCTAAGCAAGTGTTATTTATTTTTATAATTATCTAATTCCGCTAACTGTTAAATTGTAAATTCTACGTACGTTTCATGCCAACACGGCACATCCTCAGGAAATTGCCGACAGTCACATCCACCAGAGTGCAAGGAACGTTAAAACAACCAACACAACCTCGTTAAGCGGGCCGCTGTCATGCAATGGTCAAAAGAGCGACGAAAACATTCTTAAGGCAGCCACAGATCACCACCGATAAACAAGCATGTCTATCGGTGGTAGTCTGTGGCTGCCTTAAGAATGTTTCGTCACTCTTTGACCATTGCATGACATGCTTGTCTATCGGTGGTGGTAATAAGTGGTGGTGGTAAGTAATAAAAATGGGCTGCACGAAATGAATAAGGTTGTTGCTGAACTTTGTTGGTTTTAACAAACAGAAATTGAAAATTTGCACCAAGCGAAGGAAATGGAAAATGAATCAATCGATTGAAGAAACTGATTAATTAAATTTTTTTTCAAAGAATAGCTCGTCATCATTTATTTGATTCCGCTTTAAGATCTACTACAACAGAAATGTAGTTATACTCGATGAACTCGCTCAGACAAGACAAGAGTTACTGTTACAGGAACTAAGATAAATGAACGACATTATCACAGCAAACTAGAGATTCCAAAAAATTGTGGATCATCTTAACCAATTGTCTAAAAGGGACATTGAGAATATTCACTAAACGAAGAAAAAGAATAATGAAAGATTAACAGAAAAAAGACATTAGAAAATAAGGATTTCTTACAAAACAAAACCCCGATATCACCTAATGAACACCGCCTTAAGATCTACTACAACAGAAAGAATTTTCAACAGAAAGAACAGAATTAGATGTCCTAGTTACATATGAGAGAGAGACTTGCGTAGACCGAGCTACTGGAACAGGAACAAAGAAGAGGCGACTATAGTACAGAGCAAAGCGGAAACTTAAATGGCTGTCGATGAAATTTGTCAACTCCTTAACGGACTTAAAACTTTTCGCTAAGTTGTGAAAGTAAACAACGAAAGATTGACAGAAGAAAAATCCAGAAAGGATTTCTTTAAGAGCTCGACACCATCTATTCAACTCTGCTTTAAGTTCTACAATAGAAAGTTATTAACACTTGGGAGACTTGCTTAACAAGACAATAGTTTTTACAACAGGAACCAAGAATCTGTAGGTAGGTTCTTGGTTCCTGTTGTAAAAACTATACTACCCCTTATAATTACACTTTTTTCGGTGTATCGGAACTTGTATCTTTCAGCGATTGCGACTGGCTGAAGATTGAGCGATGATGATGATGATGATAATGAATAGTAACGAAATGAATTTTATAGTGATACGTTTAAGTTTTGTTATTCGAAAATCATGAAAATTGGATTGTGGCATGCGCAGGAGAACGTATAAACAGAGCGAAGTAGCCACTAACACATGGAGTTCGATAATTTTACAATAAATTGTTTGATAATGAATAGTAGCACATTTTTGAGTCTTACAGAAGGGTTAACAAGACACTAGAGTATCAATAAAATCCATGTGTATGTTTCTTTTTCTTGTTAAGATAACACAAAAGCTTCTCGCGTCGCACAAAGAAATAGGGGAACTCGCTCATATCAATATTTCAAAGTGGATTTTCGAAGCTTACCGCGAAATAAGTTGGGATAAAAATCCGCACACATTGTTTGGTTGAATGATTGTTATGAGATTTTTTCGCGAGTTCGTTTTCATACAAAAATCTGCTGTGGGGAAATTTCACAATAGGTGCAGGATGTTAGGTCATACTTGAAACCAAAAATGTGGAAAATGGTCGATCTCGCCGGCCAGTTCCAACGGTTTAGCGGAAAAGTTATTGAGCTTGGATAGCACTTTCCACGCGCTGTTCACAATTAAGAGTTCAAAATCATCGGCTTTTTTAAGTTATTGGAGGTAGAAAAAACAATGTGACTATCATTCTTTCATTATTTTTTCGATGGCATCTTTTGAACGATGCGACCGATATGAACGGTGCTTGCGTCATTCGATGATTTTTTGAGCTAAGAAAGGTATTTAGTTTTTAAAAATCGATCGACTTGGAAATCTAAAAGGTATTTTGAAGAAATGACGTAAATAAGACAAAAATATAACAAAACACTAAGATAAATTTTGTGATCCAGTACATGGCATTTTTTAAATAAAACATTAAGACAAATTTTGTGATTAAATAGATGGCATTATTTAAATCAAATAGTAAGATAAATTTTGTAATTCAATAGATGACGCAATTTAAGTAAAACGCTAAGTGACATTTTTGATACAATAGATGGCACGGTCTATATAAAATAATTAGATAAATTTTGTGATTCAATAGATAGCACTATTTAAATAAAACGCTAAGTCACATTTTTGACACAATAGATGGCACTATTTATATAAAATAATTAGATAAATTTTGTCATCCAATAGATGGTGATGTTTAAATAAAACACTAAGATCAATTTTGTGATCCAAAAGATGGCACTGTTTAAATAAAGCACTTAGGTAAACTATGTGATCCAATAGATGGCACAATTTAAATAAAACATTAAGATTAATTTTGTCATCCAGTAGATGGCATTATTTAAGTAAAACGCTAAGTCACTTTTTTGATATAATAGATGGCACTATTTACATAAAATAATTAGATACATTTTGTCATCCAATAGATGGTGCTATTTAAATAAAATACTGTGATAAATTTGTGATCCGATAAATAGCACTATTTAAATAAAACATTAGGATAAACTTTGAGATCCAATAGATGGCACTATTTAAATAAAACACTAAGATATACAACGTGATCTAATAGATGGCATTATTTACATAAAATAATTAGATAGATTTGTCATCCAATAGATGGTGCTATTTAAATAAAACACTTAGATAAATTTGTGATCCAATAGATAGCACTCTTTCAATAAAATACTAAGATATACTACGTGATCGAATAGATGGCATTATTTAAATAAAACACTTAGATAAATTTGTGATCCAATAGATAGCACTCTTTCAATAAAATACTAAGATATACTACGTGATCGAATAGATGGCATTATTTAAATAAAACACTTAGATAAAATGATCCGATAGATAGCACTATTTAAATAAAACATTAGGATAAACTTTGAGATCCACTAGATGGCACTATTTAAATAAAACACTAAGATATACTACGTGATCCAATAGATGGCATTATTTAAATAAAGCGCTAAGTCACATTTTCGGAACAATAGATGGCATTATTTACATAAAATAATTAGATAGATTTGTCATCCAATAGATGGTGCTATTTAAATAAAACACTTAGATAAATTTGTGATTCAATAGATAGCACTATTTAAATAAAACACTAAGATATACAACGTGATCTAATAGATGGCATTATTTAAATAAAGCGCTAAGTCACATTTTTGGAACAATAGATGGCATTATTTACATAAAATAATTAGATAGATTTGTCATCCAATAGATGGTGCTATTTAAATAAAACACTTAGATAAATTTGTGATCCAATAGATAGCACTATTTCAATAAAATACTAAGATATACTACGTGATCCAATAGATGACATTATTTAAATAAAACACTTAGATAAATTTGTGATCCAATAGATAGCACTCTTTCAATAAAATACTAAGATATACTACGTGATCGAATAGATGGCATTATTTAAATAAAACACTTAGATAAAGTGATCCGATAGATAGCACTATTTAAATAAAACATTAGGATAAACTTTGAGATCCAATAGATGGCACTATTTAAATAAAACACTAAGATATACTACGTGATCCAATAGATGGCATTATTTAAATAAAGCGCTAAGTCACATTTTCGGAACAATAGATGGCATTATTTACATAAAATAATTAGATATATTTGTCATCCAATAGATGGTGCTATTTAAATAAAACACTTAGATAAATTTGTGATTCAATAGATAGCACTATTTAAATAAAATACTAAGATATACTACGTGATCCAATAGATGGCATTATTTAACTAAAGCGCTAAGTCTCATTTTTGATACAATAGATGGCATTATTTACATAAAATAATTAGATAGATTTGTCATCCAATAGATGGTGTTATTTAAATAAAATACTAAGATCAGTTTTGTGATCCAGTAGATGGCACTATTTCACAAAACACTAAAATAAATTCTGTCATTCAGTCGATGGCACTATTAAATAAAGTGCTAAAATGAATTTTTGATCCGATAAATGGCACTATATAATTAAAGGACTCAGATAAACTTTGTGACCCAATAGATGGCACTTTTTAAATAAAATGCTAAGACACATTTTTGATCTAATCGTAGATTGACATCCAATTCACTAACTTTGAAAACTGCATGGACTATAAGAAACACAGTTACGTAATTTATCTCTCCTGACTGATATGATCTCACTTCCTTATTCTTTATAGCGGGTTTTTAGGGTTACGTGATCAAAAATAAAAAGAAACCCTTGCAGTTTCGTCCGTCTTTCCGTCTTTCCGTCCGTCCGTATGTCAAAGCCTTAGATACAATTTCGTCATACATAGATACTGACAAAATTGTACAAACAGGTGTCTTATTTAATCGTCAGACAATTTTATATACAGGTTACAAAATAAATTTAGGGTTAGCTTCGCATACATGAAATTGAATTGTGGAAAATATTTTTTCACGTTCTTCAACGGTAGGCTGCCGTTTGAAATGGTAATTCAAAATGCATTCAAACGTTCTCAAATGAGTGTTGTTAGCTTTTTATTTTATTAGCCTTTGTGTCCCCCACTTTCAGTGAGCTTAAAAAAATGAAAGTAAAAAGCACAGTAATGAAGCTTTATGCGTAAAAAGAGGAAAAATAACTTTAATAGAATATTCGTAATAGATTTTTGTAAATATTACTAATTTTCAGTTTTCAATAGCAATGATTAAATTACTCTATATGGGCATGGGTATGTGGATTTTAATAAAACAGTTATCTGCTACTCAAACGTATATTTGTGCATAAATTACTTTAGCTAAATATTTCGAACTTTTAAAGAGTGATGTTGAACGGTAACGATGCAGGGGTCGAGAGCGTCGTCTTGCAACCGTGAGGTAATAGGCTTGGATACTGATCATCGACAATTGACCGATGGGTTTTGACTTAAGTCAAAATAAGCCCAGCGCCGGCCCTAGCTTTGATTAGGCTGGAGCGGGATTCTTTTTCAGCGCCCTCAAGTCAGTGTTCTAATTTACCAGAATTTCTAATTCGGCTTCATGATAAGTTAATAATATGTTGCTAATTTTTCAAAATAAGTTTTTATAGCAAATATCGACACATATTAAGCTTAAATTAAATTAAGTAACTTTAAGTATAGTAACACTATTCTGTCTTTCCGAAATCAAAATCAAAATTTAATATTTTGCTGAAAATTGTCTTGCATTTGGTTTTTTAGCGCCCCTAGTTACATGGCGCCTAGGACAACCGCTCCACGCGCTCTACCCGTTGGTCGGCGCTGGGTGAGCCACTCGCTCTGTGTTGCACGGAGCACGTTAAGCCGTTGGCCGTGGACGTCGTCGAGTTTCAATGTAGTTCATTTGTCGGTACGGAACCCTGGATGCGGTAGGTCGACTTTCACCTTGACCGGATTCTTTTCACATCGAGTTTGTGATGTCAAAATTTATAACCCGACGGACGTCGCGGCCCGCACGCGCGTAGCCGCGGTCACGCGTATATTAATAAATATACATATGCGGGTTTGTATAAATATCCATGAACAGATTTCGGCGGGCGTAGCCAAAAAATACAAACACCAGGTTTTGTCATCGAAATTCCAGCCGAAATTCGCTTTGGGTGGTAAAGCGGGAACGTGGGACCGATCGTGCGGGTTAGTTCAAGTTCAGGTACATGAAAGTTAAACATAACATATCAATATTAGAATTCGTGTAACATGAAACTTAAGTTTGCTTAATTATTGATATCTCTGTTAATTCAGATAAAGACCTCCAGAAACTGATACGAAACGATATGTTTTTGATTTCTAGTATTAGAACATTTTAATAGATTAAGCGATGAGTTGATATTATTTTCGTGGTCAAGCGAATAAAACTTGATCCTTATAACGGACAATAAAGTAATGTAAATATTACAACAACTTCTGTATTCTTTATTCCCATAAAATATGTCGTTATCTTATGTCACTAATTCTATAAACATCTTTCAAAGAAATTGCACGCATATTGCACGCATACTGCACGCATTCTACACGGGGAACGCATTTCTACTTAATTGATTCTACTTTGATATTTGTTATGTCCCTAACTTTTATACGTGAATCTAAAACGCAGTAGTTAATGGGGTAGTTTACTATTTTTTAATTATTTCTATATTCAAGCCTTTTCATTTGAGCAAGTGTGTAGTAAAAGCTTTTTTTTTTGATAACTGTAAAAATACCTGAGTAATGGCTATTTTAAAGTGCTAAGTAGACAGAGAGGGCACTAGTGCCAAGTGACGTCATTGTTTACTAGCGTCATATATGATAATGGTAAACTCCGTTTTGCGGGAACGAGACGGCATATAATTTTTGTTGACTTATACACCATTGTTTTTTTGGTCGATTTTAATTTTTATTTCACTTTTAGTCATCATAAGCAGCCAGCCTACACAATTTATCACCAATTGTAATAATTTAAACATCTATAAACTAACTTAATGTTTTCGTTTTGGGATACCGATTCCTAGACTTACGTACAGTAGTGAAAAGCGATCCCGAAACGCTTTTAGTGTTTAACTGAATCAAGCTAAAGAGTTTACTTTCGCTATCAATGACAACAAGTAAGCCCTTGATCAGCTTACTCGCCGTCTTTGCTTTTATTGCAACATCTCCAGCAGGCTGACAATAGTTCTTAAACAAATAATCCAGATAAGCAAATACCTTCGTTTGAATTCTATCGAGACGTACAAATGATTGGTACCTCGGTAACTGAGCTTTTGTTCGGCGTTTTTCGTATTTGCGGTAGGAATATCATATCTTTCTATGGGAAAAGTTGCTTTTTTACGTTCACCTCAAAAATTTAAATACATAATATAAAACTTTATAATTACAAAATTTACCTAATATACGTATTTTATTAGTGCCGTTGTAATTACGTTACGCAGTAAGTACTATTTGTTATTGAGAACAAATCGCATCAATAAAGTAATTATCTCAAAATTCTACAAAAAGAAACTCGTTTTTCAAAGAACACATACAACTTCATCCAATTACCAATTTACATAGAAATCGTGGGTTTCCCTTACGCAATAGCCATGTACGAGCACGTATGTGACATTGTCGTATTGTATTCATACATGATACATACAATATTCATACACTTTGTTTTTTTAGCCCATTCATCCGGCATCTGGCACCGAACGGGGTAAAAATATTTGATTTTCGTCAAAGGTAGTTGATGCAACTCACGTAGTCTAAATTTATATTCTTTTATTTTGAGGAATACAGTGGAGTCTTCAAATGCAGCACTTTTAACAATCCGCTATCCGATCAATGTTTAAATGAAGTCTTTTGTAAATCATTTATCTTCATTTATCATAAGTTTTCTACAAATCTACTAAAACAAAGAAAACTTTCTGATTTTTGGTCAAAAATGACTTCGTAATTGTTTTAAGGGGGATAAAATTGATTAAAATATCTCGCCCTTCTTCGAACTTCGAAATTCAATAACTTTATATAAAACATTAATATAAGCTAGAGTCGGTTTATGAAAATGTGGTAAGGGAGCCAAGTGAGAAAAAAAACCATTTATTCTATAATTCATTACTAGTCACTTATTACTTAATTTGTTTGTTTTTGTAACAAAGCAAATTACGGCTATTGAAATATTAAATTAAAGGCGTACAATGCATTAACAAAGCCAATTACAAGTTCACCAAATTACATTTTATAGTTAAAACGTGTATTAACTTAATAAATTATAGATCTGTGTTCTCAATTGAACACAAATCTATGATTTATTAAGTTTGTGTTTTTGTAGAATATAAATATAAGTATTCACAATACTTAACTTGTTGGGTCTATGGTTCAAAGAAAAGCTAATTTACGATTTAAGCAATTTGACGAACAAATCGAGTTAAAAGTCAGAAGCTGCGAATTATGGAACAGCTGGGGCTTATCCAAATTTAGCTCATTTTCTAAAATCGACTGTACAGTAATGGATCTCAATCTTAAACTGGGATAAACCATAACATGACGCCTTTATTTTTCATTAATATTAACGATATTTTGTAGTAGTGTTATACATTTTTATGTGAAAAATAATAAGTACATGTCATTAATAGATATATTCTTTTATTTTACTGTGTATTTTTCCAAGGAGTTGATATACATGTTAATTTTATCATGACGTCATTGTCTAAATGTACAGATCTATTAGTGATAAATGTGTATTTAATCAATTAAATTAATTTTGTTTTTTGCTTATTTTTTTAAGCGGTATCAGCGAATATTGTCACGCAATTTACGATGTATGAGCTATCCTGCCGTAATACAGTTTTTCAATCACTACGGAGGATTGCTACTTCCTTGACAGGGCATGCATTGACTTTGTTAATAATTTTAACAAGTGCGTTTTAAACTTGTTTCGAATTGTGACGTGACTACAGATTAAAGGGCCTGTAAATAAATGAAATTAAAAAATCCACAAATAACGATTTAAAAATTATTTTATGTAGTATCATGAAGACCAAATTGGTGGTGTATTAGAATAAGGCTAAATTTTAAACATACGAAACTGTCAAGCTCGCATGAAAAAAGATTTATGGATGTCAGCGAACCAAGGGAGAAAATATGCAATGAGCGTACCATGTGGAAATTTGCAGTCTCTGCCTACAATTCTGGGGAACAGGTGGAATTTGTCATAATAATCTATATATATATAAACAATAAGTCGACTGGTTGCTGAGGCAAGAAAATTGAAATTTTTAGACAGATTACTGTTATAATGTAGGTGGGAACTAAGAAAGGAGTTTTAGAAATTCAACCCCTAAGGAAAATTAAAACCGCTGAAGCTATTTATGTCAAAATTTATATTTTAGCTAATCATTACCAATAAAAAGATGAGACATGCATCGTTTTCGAAAGTTGCTCTAAAAGGGGTGGACTAAGGGTTCAAATTTTTCTGCAATGAACGAAACCTCGTAGCTATTGACAACAAAATTTATATTTTAGCTCGTTACAAATGGAAAATAACGATATGTATCATTTTTGGAAAATTTGAAAAGGCGAAATAACGGATAAAATTATTATGCAAAATCGAAAGCTCTATGTATATTTTTGCATATTTTTCTGTGTGATTAAATCATTTATTTGCTTACTAACAAACGAGCAATATGTTGTATGTGCGAGTTTGCTAAAAAGAAAATTTTGCTTTATTGTCATGTTTCTGCCACTAAGCATTCTAAAAATTCTTTCATTTATCGAAAGTCACACTATCCCCGAGTAATATAAACCAAATTTTAAATTTGATACTACTAGCATTTTCTACGTCTTGGTCTGAATCAGAATCGGACCGGTAGTAGAATCAAAATTGCGTACAGGATGAGAAATAGAATTGGATACCGAGACCGCGATCGGAATGGAGAATGAAAGAAATTGAGAGCGAGAGCAGGACCAGCGGGCCTAGCATGACGCCCTAAGCAAGAATCTCTCTATAGGCCTATGCTTGTAGCGCCGATGTGATGAGCGAAAGGGACAGTCCTATAAAGAGACTCTTGTCTAGGGCGTCATGCTAGGCCCGCCGGATCAGCATCGGGAACGGGATAATGATTGGGACCTTTATTTCGTAATGGGGCGATGTACGAGATGAAGGAATTCGTTGTACGCCCACGCGAGCGGAGCTGCGGACGAAACTAGTGAAAAAATAAATGTACAAATTAAGCTAAGAATTCAAAATGGTGAGTACACATACACCCATAGCTCGATTTCGTACTTAATTCAATTCAGATGGGATTTCATAAAAGCATTTTCCCTTGAGGCCCTTCAGTACTGATTTGAGTTTATGTTAAGGACTTAACGCGGGAACAGAAGCTGTGGTTTTTGCGCACCAGCTCAAGTTTCTGTGTACAAAGCCAGAAGCTTTCGTGTTTGGCGAGTCACTGTTGTTTTGTTGCGCGAATTTGTAAATGGACTGGATCGTGTTATAGCAGTGAAACAAAAAAGCGCCCCCAATGGGTGGTAAATGAAATTTATGCAATATTTTTGCTTAAAATAACACATTAAATTATCTAGCTCGCTCAAATTTATATGACTGCACTTACCAATCTAAGGAAATAGACTGAAGATTAGAAATGAATAAGAAAAAATAAAAAAAAACCTTTTATTCGATACGAAATGTGCGTTCTAAATGAAAGTTGAAAGTTACATTACTCCTTCAAGTTCCTTTTTATATACTTATATTTATTACATCGACGGCCAAGTGTTGTCATCGTTTAATTACTTTACACATTAGGGTCATTTTTAATTTTAATTCCATTATTTTTATAAAGAAATTAAAATAATAAAAGGAGTATTTATAAAGATTTTATATTACAACTGCCCATGAAAGAATTATTGGCCTTTGACATTCTGAATCTTGAATTATAAATCCTCTAGCATTTATATTGAGCCAGACATTCACTTTTGAGAAAATATTAATCTTTTTCCGTACACATATTATATTTTCGCATAAATATATTCATAACATACAGCAAAAATATTGTTCTCTGTAAAATGAGCTATAATCTACCTATGATAGCTATATATATATCTTTTATATGAGTATATCAACTTATATATAGCCAGGATTGTTGTTTATCTTGTATCGTAAAACAAATATTGTTTAAATATTAGCAGCTCTTCTTTAGAGCATAATGCCGTAAAGCATTATTCTACAAAGTAGCTAAATTTAATCAAGCTCGCCATCCAATTTGTCTAGTTGTAACATTGTAGAGCTGAGTTACCAGTCGTCTTCGTAATAAGATATGGTGTCCTCATTGTTGTAGCGATACTTAAAAACTCAGATTCGTTATCTAAGATTTTTATGGAAGTCTTAAATTGACAACAATTGATTAATTTGCATTTAGAAATAAATCAACTTATTCGTGTACACTAAGATTTTAGTTAATTAAATGCAAATTGCTTTGATTTCATTCTATCGATATCAACTTTTTGAATTACGTCACACAGATGTGATTTTGTAAATTCATTTTAATTTCCGTATACAACACGACCTTACGGTTACAATGACAATTGTTTGACAATCAACGATAATCTAGACGAAGAAACCACTGCAGAATTTGTAGAAGGCTTCACATACAAAAAATATATTTTAATAGCGAAGCAGCGGCGTCTGTTATGCATCTTCCTTTCATGAAACTGGATTTTTTCATATGTATAAGGTTGTGAGACATAAAGTATGAAAGTATTTGATCTAACAGGACCTTTTCAAAAATTTTATTAAACACCGGTAATACCGATAATTATTTGTACTCAATTAGTGTGACTTCAATTTGGTTTCAGAGTAAGTGTAACAGTTCGTGCAGAATCGATGTAGTTCTGTTAAATTGATTCCAATGAATCCTTGTGTATTATCGGAAAAATTAAAAATATGATTATAATTTAGTTTATTTACTTAAGTTAAAAAACTCATACAATAAACCGCGTAAAGGTTTAGTCGCGCAGTCGGTTTTAATAAACGGCCGATACCCGAGTTCACGGGTTCTTTTAATGAAGGTTTGAAACAATATTTGCTATGCCCTCTCTATCAAACAAACACTCCAAACAAAACATCCATTGTTTGCTTCGACGCGCGATTTTAAATAGCATATTGTTAGATTTCAGATTCAGGGGCGAACGAAAAATATTTACTGCGCTGTCTGCGTCGCGAATATAATCTCTTTTTGGTGACGCGCTCAATTAAAATATGAATGGGTTCATAAAGCTCGTAAGGGCCGACCTGTGAGCGCGAACGCGGAGCTTAGCCTGCATGAATAAAAAGCTCGATAAACCTCCTAGTCGAATTTATATATATATACACGTTTAACAGAACTAAGCAACAAAGCGTTTATAAAAAAGTTAAAGCAGCATGTGATTCAAATTGATTAAAGGTCAAATAAATCTTGATTTTAGACGTCTAAAATCCATTTTTAAAATCAGTTTTACTCAATCAAAAATATTCCTGTAAAAAATTATGTTAAATCTTAACAGAGTCTGCGATATGTAGTGATATGCAGCGCTTAACCCGCCACTGACCCTCGAATCTCTTCTTCCACTACGAATCTTCATCCAACTGATTCAATATTGAATCGAGACGATTGATTGATATCGAACTTTGTCTTAACAAAGTCTTGAAACACTTTAAACGTAAAAAGGTTTTAGAATTTAAGGAGGGTAAATTAAACCTTTACATTACTACAAAGTTAGTTGTCCTGGGTACGTAAAATAAAAAATGATGTATAAAAATATTTTATTAATCTTTATGATTAAGAGAAAATATTAATAAGAATGAAAATAACAATAAAAATATAAGAAAAAGAAACATGTTTAAAATTTTTGAACTACGTATTTTTGAAATGAAAACTTCTTTAGGCCCTTGGGCATTTTTGAGATGGAAAAAAACCATTAAACTCGCGACACTGTTACCGTTACGTAACCGACACCTCTGTATATAAGTATGTACATATATTCAGAGCATATATTGTGTATTGTGTATGTACGTACACAGATACACATGTATGTTGGCATTTTTTAAGATGGGAAAAACAATTGAACTCGCGACACTGTTGCCGTTACGTAACCGACACCTCTGTATATAAGTATGTACATATATTCAGAGCATATATTGTGTATTGTGTATGTACGTACACAGATACACATGTATGTTGGCATTTTAAGATGGGAAAAACAATTGAACTCGCGACACTGTTGCCGTTACGTAACCGACACCTCTGTATATAAGTATGTACATATATTCAGAGCATATATTGTGTATTGTGTATGTACGTACACAGATACACATGTATGTTGGCATTTTTTAAGATGGGAAAAACAACTGAACTCGCGACACTGTTGCCGTTACGTAACCGACACCTCTGTATATAAATATGTACATATATTCAGAGCATATATTGTGTATTGTGTATGTACGTACACAGATACACATGTATGTTGGCATTTTAAGATGGGAAAACAATTGAACTCGCGACACTGTTGCCGTTACGTAACCGACACCTCTGTATATAAGTATGTACATATATTCAGAGCATATATTGTGTATTGTGTATGTACGTACACAGATACACATGTATGTTAGCATTTTTAAGATGGGAAAACAATTGAACTCGCGACACTGTTGCCGTTACGTAACCGACACCTCTGTATATAAGTATGTACATATATTCAGAGCATATATTGTGTATTGTGTATGTACGTACACAGATACACATGTATGTTGGCATTTTTTAAGATGGGAAAAACAATTGAACTCGCGACACTGTTGCCGTTACGTAACCGACACCTCTGTATATAAGTATGTACATATATTCAGAGCATATATTGTGTATTGTGTATGTACGTACACAGATACACATGTATGTTGGCATTTTTTAAGATGGGAAAAACAATTGAACTCGCGACACTGTTGCCGTTACGTAACCGACACCTCTGTATATAAGTATGTACATATATTCAGAGCATATATTGTGTATTGTGTATGTACGTACACAGATACACATGTATGTTGGCATTTTTTAAGATGGGAAAAACAATTGAACTCGCGACACTGTTGCCGTTACGTAACCGACACCTCTGTATATAAGTATGTACATATATTCAGAGCATATATTGTGTATTGTGTATGTACGTACACAGATACACATGTATGTTGGCATTTTTTAAGATGGGTAAAACAATTGAACTCGCGACACTGTTGCCGTTACGTAACCGACACCTCTGTATATAAGTATGTACATATATTCAGAGCATATATTGTGTATTGTGTATGTACGTACACAGATACACATGTATGTTGGCATTTTAAGATGGGAAAACAATTGAACTCATGACACTGTTGCCGTTACGTAACCGACACCTCTGTATATAAGTATGTACATATATTCAGAGCATATATGTGTATTGTGTATGTACGTACACAGATACACATGTATGTTGGCATTTTAAGATGGGAAAAACAATTGAACTCGCGACACTGTTGCCGTTACGTAACCGACACCTCTGTATATAAGTATGTACATATATTCAGAGCATATATTGTGTATTGTGTATGTACGTACACAGATACACATGTATGTTGGCATTTTAAGATGGGAAAAACAATTGAACTCGCGACTCGTTTCTTAAGAAGTCCTACGAAAATGCTGATAGCGAAGAGCTTTTAGAACGCAAAGCCGTCTGCGATTTGCCGATCTACTAAACTTTTACGGTTCACGTCGAAAACTCTCATTATATCCGCTGGGATTTTATCGCACGGACATAGAAAAATATTGCAATCTGATCTCCTAAGTTGACGGATAATCCCTACAACGTGTTCTAGTCACTGAAACCCTTTTTGTATTCCTGCCAATCAGCAAACACACATAGAGTTATCGATAAAGATGTGTAGAAGCGGCATCCGGCATGGGCCTTTCTTGGCGAACCGATGATTTATCGCGTTGTTTATTTCAAGGTTAGCGTTTTAGCCGCGTCATATATCATATTCGGTATTATGTTTATCACAATGGAGTACATAAACAACGGGGCCATATTTCATTTTTAGGGTTCCCTATACCGGTATCTGAAATATGGGCGATTTCTTTGTAATAGGAAAATTCATGTATTACATAACAAAACTATATATTATACAGTATATATCCGTTATTATAAAAATTACTTAAAAAATATAATAGATATAAAAAAAGGTGTATTAAAACTTAAAAATCAAATATGACGTCTCGGGTCTGCATAGGCCATCATAATGGCGGCGTTGCCAAGTTCAATTACCATAAGAAGTTGAACTAGGTGAGATCTAGACTCTAGATCTCACCTAGATTCTAGAGTAAAGATCTTCTCGTTCGTCCCCGAGTATCTTATGGTCGAAATCCCTTACAAATGTGTCAGTCTATCGTGCCCTAAGGAGCTGTATAGAAAACATGCGAAGAGTATGTACGTATTTTGCAGTATACTATATTTGACTGTCACGTATAAAATAGTATAAAACCTTTTTTTTATAGTAAATGTTATAATTGTATAGAGTTTTTTAAGATGTGTTGATGGAATTTTTAGGTTTTGCATCATGAAGATTTTTCAAGGTAACTGCAATTATTATAAAAAAATTATTATCAGGTCTTCAATCCAAATTTCAAAAGATTTGCATCTCAAACTAAATTTCGAGTCAATGTCTTTAGAACATTACTTGATGTATACATATAAAATGATTTGAAAATAATTTTAATGTATTATTCAAATTGTCTTCAAAATACAATTGATTTTTAAGAAATCATTAATATTGTGTATAAAAATTAGACACCGAACACTAGTCAAATGATTTCACTTCGCACTTGGCTAAGTCTTTGCGATATTGATTACGCTTAGGACGAGCAAGGTTGAGCCGCTTGAGAGGTCGTTTATGTGGTTCAAAAGAATTCTCCATGGCGAGACCGTGTTAGGTAGGCGTCTGACATTTAGTTCAATCTATTTTTGTAACAAAAAATGGTCAAGCGCATTAAATATTATGTATAAATAGGGTTTTGTAGACGACGAGTTTAAACGACGTCATTTTTAAAACACGCGTTTGTCATACTGTTGCACATTAGTAATACCGCTTTTTCTTTCAGGTCGGTCGCAATTGAAATTCAGATTTGGTTCTCTTCCACGAAAGTTTCAAACCGTTTAATTTTTCGAACACAGTAAACAATGTCACTAGTCTTTTTCTATAATATTTCATATGAATTGTCTGTTTCAGAAAATATTATTGAAAAGGTATTAAAAGTAAACAAAAATAATCCCCTTCACTTCGCTAACAATTTAATCAATTTCTCAACAGATAACGTTGCATAAGCTGTATTTATTTATCGTTTAGGGCCAATGTATGCTACAAGGTAGGTGGTTCTAACAATAGGTCTTCTAACCACCTCGTTGGATAACCGTATAAACAGTAGACAATACGTCAAAGGGGACAGAAGGTTCTCCACGAGTAGCCACAGACTATTTAATAGACATGCTTGCCAATTATCATAAACTAACCATCACTAAACCATTGCGCAAATTTTTAAAGGCCAGCATCAAAAATACTGATTTGTAAATATTCATATGGTGGTAATTAAGCAAATTTTTGTCATCTACGTGTTTTGGAATTTCAAAAAAATTATGATCCGTATTGAGTTTATGATCGGTTTCTATTAAATGTTTAGCAAAATTGGATTTGTCTACTTTATTATTTTTAAAGATCGCAATGCGTTCTATGTATCTTGTTTTAAAATAAAGTCCACTTAGTCCTATGAATAAATATATATATATATATATATATATATATATATATATATATATATATATATATATATATATATATATATATATATATATATATATATATATATATATATATTAATTACACATTAATACTTCAAATTCCTATTTTTTTATTTCTATGCAGTTTATACTTATTATTACAAAAAGTGTTTATATTGCTATCTATTTTAAAGACTACAAATATTTAATTTTCTTTTTTTATTGGATAGATAGTTACTGTTCTTTATACATCAAAGATTTTTTTTATATCCATTTACTAATACTATATTATAAATGGTATTTAATTCTAGGCAGTAATTATTATAATCAAGAGGTATAATAAACAATCGATGTACCAGAGATGTGTATGCTGCCAGTTAGTATTGCCATGAGTGACAACAAGAAATGGGTATTTTAGCGTTTGTACAAGTGGGTTTGCAGTATACAACATTGTCTGTTAAGCCATCTAGTAATAAATCAACCTATAATTGTCCCACTCCTGATTGAGCATTTGCCTAATTCTGTCGCACTTTTCTTCATTTTTCTGAAGGTTTCACTTCTACAGCGTGCGAATTGCACACATGTTATTTTTTTTGCTAATCTATTTCATGCTTAGTAGTTACGCCAGAATTTTGTAATTCTCTTCGCTGTTTTTGAAGTGAAGACTTATTTAGACGCTCGATGCATTCTTTTGCCGGACAATGAAAAAAATTGACTCACGTTCAAATCGGTAACACTGAATCGGGAAAACTGAACGGGATATTTAAGTATATTTGAATCGAAAGTATTTATTTCACAAACATAAATGTAAAGATTGTAACATATATACGTTATGAGTATAGGGAAAAAAATAGATTGTGAGTTCACAAGCGGTAGAAGTGAAACTTGGTATTTTGGTTAATTTTTTAGGGAATGAGATGAATACACTATGAAGGTGGTAAACGGAGAGAAAGAGATAGAGAGAGAGAGAGAGAGAGAGACACAGAGTGCGAATGATCGATAATTTTTTTATTACTTAAAGTAACATTTCAGTAAAGATAGAAATTCAGATTCAATACAAAAATAATTTTTAAAAGTGCGCAATAGTCACTATGATCCGACAGAAAATAATGTGTTATTATCTCCTCCCTCTCTTTGTATATATTTCGTATAGATTAGGAATATAGTATACAGCATGCAGTCTAGTCTCCGTGGTATCCTATGTCATTTTCTCACAGCCTAAAACCTATATATACCTTTATAGCTATCTCTTTTTCGTTACAAATTTTCGTTTCAAAAAATCTAATTCACATTTTCCTTAAAGAAGTTGTGCTTCAAAAATGTATTACAAAATAAAAATCTCGCTTAGTTTTTTGATTCGGCTAAATAATATCCCATCATATAACATCCATGTAATAATTAAGTTTTAATTTTTATGGTGTGGTCATATGCAAACACATTTTTTTTCATATCTCGTTGTTTATTGAAAATGTATCTGCTGCTCGATCACGTAACGTAACAAAATTAAACCTGAAGACATTTTTTGTATATGCGCTGTCGACTTGGCGTACGAGATTGATGTCTTCATTTTTAGGGTTTTGCAGCCAAAGGCGGAAAACGAATAAATATAGTTTCGTCATACGGGTCCGTGTGTTTGTCGATATGTTACAATTCTTAAACTCGGTCATTTTTTACCGGTTGTCTTTCATATATAGAAATGAGGGTCAAAATAATTGGAGTTTACTCCTTAAGAATCGATTTTTCATATAAGGCGCCCGGTATGAGAAAAATTTGAGGAGTAAAATCTACTGATGAATCCGCGTTATGTTCTTGAACGCAACTTATTGGCGCACCTTTCACTTTTCAATCGCGTGTATGTGTGTACTTGTACACTTGTCTGTATATTTGTGTGTAGCCAATGCAGCAAGGCAGCTGACGTATATATTGTGTGTATACCTATATATATTATAAAAGTATACTGTTCAAAGTTTACAAACGATATATATATATAGTGTATCAGTTATACAATTCTAATACGGATCGTCACCACTGTTTTGTTTGTGTTTTAAAGTGTTCTTTTACAATATAAATATTTATTATTAACATTTGATGTATTACTATAATTATTAATAATTACTATTATTATCGTGAATTTTTATATGCATTATTATTATATTTGGTGAAGTGCAATTGATATAAACTATGGAAGAAAGTGGTGTAGATAATAATGCTGGAATATCAAATGAACACGTGGTTGCTCGGTAGGTTATATTTTTCAAGGTTATTATAATAATTTATTTAATGAATTATTAATATGACGTAAATAATTTTAATTAATAATAAGACAATATTATCTAAATAATTTTAAATACTTCTTGATAATATTTTTATAATTTTAATTACAATAAATCTTCCTCTTTTTTACTTAAAATAAAAAATACAAAATAATTGTAGATAGGTTAAAAAATTTCTTCTCTAATGGTTTTTCTTAAATTATTGGTAAAAACAAAAAAATATTCAAAATACTTTCCATAATATTTTAATAATTGTTGTTATAATAAATCTTCGTTTTTTTACTAAAAATGAAAAAATTGTAAATAGGCTAAAAAAATTTTATCTTTATTCATTTTTTATAAATTTTTAGTCAAAACGAAATTTTTCAGTTAAATAAATTCTTTTTGCGTATGTTTAGACAATCGTACTTAAGGAGTAAACTTCAGTCGTGCGTCGGAGCTGACACACACACTTGATTTTTTTTTTCTCTCTCCATTGTATGAACGATGTGAAACTATTTAAAAACACTTACACAAAATCTATCAATTACAATTTATAAAATTTGTAATTTTTGATTGAATTATAAATACTAATTCGCATTCTTTTCAATAATCATTTTATCGCAATAGTTGCGATCAATTGAATCAACTTTTATTTTTAGACGCAAATGCTTTTTGTCAATAATTTATGGGCTAAACTATATTACCGGGGGCTTTAATTACCGTCCGTTTTTACTTAAATTTCAACTTCACTCCACCGACCGGTCCGTATTTATACAGAAGTTTCTAGTAAATGGTAGTCCAGTAAGCCCGGCGGTATTAATCAGGGATGTCGGCTTATGCAAATGGCACTTGAATAATTAAACGTTTATTCTTCGCCGGAATAATTGTTTGCGATTCCTTACGAATAAATTTGACCTCGAAGCCTGCAGTAGGCCGGCGCGGGAGGGGGCGGCGTCGGCGTTCATGAAGATATTTGAATGGATAAGTGTGCATGTACACACATAAATAAACGCTTTGACTTGATATTAGTATTTTCGCTTTATCATATCATTTTCTATGAAGTTAAGCACTACTTTGCGACGATAACATTCGGAGATATTTTGGAACATTCTTCGATCTTGTAACATCGAGATTTTCCTATTATGTTTTTTTACATAATAATACAAACAGCAGTGTGAAAACTTATCTATGTAACAACAGCATATGAGCTCTTGTTTTTATTCTCGATTCAGAATCGGTCTCAGGCTTGTCGATTTGTCAATTTTTCCGATTCAGGTTCAGGTAGAGAACTTGTTTCCAATGTCGGCGCGATTCGATAATCTAGAATCACTACTGGGTACTGCAGGACTAGACAAATGGCTTTGTATTGTCGTTAACGCTCGTGGAACAAAAAGATAAATGTACGGGGTTGACGTTAGCTAATGAAATGTCAAACGTCAGCCAAATTCAATCCCATACATTTAGCTTTCTCTCCAACGGGCATTCACAATAACAGGCAGCCTAGCTCTGCTGAATTCGATTTTGAGAGGAACGATGGCCTAGATTTTTGTTCAGATTGGTTTGGTCGATTAAGAAATAAATTAACTTAGGGTGACATCTGCGCACGCAGCTTGAGGCCGATCTATGTTGAATAGTCAAATAAACCGCCTCTAAACGTTCAATTTAGGGTATAACCTTCGACGTTCAATAATCTATCAGCCTTCGATCCGTTCATTCGATAATCGGTGATTGACCTTTCGTGACCTTCGATTGATCGATTCTTTTGGATTTTTTAATTTTCCAATATTGGGTTTTTTTCGCAATAATTCGATAATTTTCTCCATTTCGATGTTTTTTCACCAAAAAAACGTCAGTAAAGACATCTATTTCCGTACATTGAAGTTGTACGAACACAAAACCGTTTCATTCTACTCCGTTTTAATTATAGCAGTAATAAAAGCATAACGTGGAAGCTGATGCCAACGCGCTCGCATTGAGATAGTTTTAAAAGAAATGTACTGAAATAAGATGATTAATTCCAAGTCGATCGACGCCCACAGATAATGGCACCAGAGAGTTGTATGAACAGTCGATGGTATAGTCTGACAGCCAAATATCGCGCATACCTTTGTTATTGTTTTACACACACTAAAAAGAAATATGTGTTACACTAAAAGTATCTTGTTTTCAATCAAAACATAGCGAGTAAGCTATAGGCCATATGGGTATCAAATATTTTATTTAGCGAGTACTATCAATTTAAAATTATTCCTTGAAGGCAACTTCATGTTACTGTGAAACATTGTGCAATCACTAATTGAACATTTGTAAAAAATAAATTTGAAATATAAATTTTATAGAAATAACCGAATGGTTTTCTTGGCTTTTCCAAATTTTTACTCATCCAAAGCATCGTCCAAAGATTTAAAGAAAAATGCCATTATTTTATTTAATGTGTTTATGCATATTTTAAAGAAAATTTCAAGGAAATTTATAATCAAGCAGATTATTTATTTTTATAATTATTAATTTATTATAATTAGTAATTAATATTATCAGTTAAGTAGTCAAAACAGTTTTAGTATCGTAACGACTATCTTAAATTGAAAAAATTAGATTCATGCTCACGCAGATAAAGCAGTGAGCAGGCAGTATATTATATATTGCTTGCTCGCTGCTTTATCTGCGGCTGTATACTATATATAGCTTTCTCGCTGCTTTAGCTGCGGTAGTATACTATGTACTGCTTGCTCGCTGCTTTATCTGCGGCTGTATACTATATATAGCTTTCTCGCTGCTTTAGCTGCGGTAGTATACTATGTACTGCTTGCTCGCTGCTTTACCTGAGGCAGTGTATTATAGACTGCTTGCTAAACTGGCTGATGGATTAAACTGTGTACATCCAAACTTACCATTAAATCGTGTGGAAGTTATTAATTTAAAAAATGGTTTTCTGTCGTTACTTTACCACTCGTTGTGATGAAACTCCACATCACTCCCGCGGGAATATAAAAAAAGGGAATAATTTCCTTGCCACGCCAAACAACAGCGTTGGGAACGTGAATTGAGTTTAGGTAGATTTTAACACGGTTTCTTGGTAATGACGTACAAATAGGAATTTCTGCAGATTTACGTGGGCAAAGCCTTGGGCGGTCGCTGCTTGCTAATTTAAATAGTTTTCTCTCATAGTATACATTTTAAAAACAATTTGGCACGTTTTACGAATGTTGGAGTATTTTTGTTACCAAAAATGTTGTTTCATGTCGTCCTTAAAACTCATAGAACCTCCAGCGATTGAATAGCAAAGTCATGTCTGTGACCCTTTGTATCTAGGGCATTCCGAAATATGTCTTAATTTTAATTTCATATTATAAATTACCATAGAATATTTGTATAGTGGATTAAGAATTGAATCTTACGAAAAGATATTTTTTAATAATTGCTGTAGTAAAAAAAAACTATACATCATTACGTCAGTACTTGGTGAAATTAAGCGTCAAATTTTAATATATAAACTACTAGTGAGGCATTATATTTCCTACTTTTTTCGAAATATTTGGATAAGTAGGTTCAAATATGACATTTTCGTATATCTTTTTAATTTCATTTAAAATATGTATTTCAAAACTACAAAAAATTATATATTTATATTTTTCGTAACAAAACCGTCCATTTGAATTTGATACATAACAAGATACACTACACAAAGATTTTTCTTATTTTCTAATTGACCGTCGATTTTTATTTAATTTCCCAATTTTCTCATTAATTCACAAAACCAGAATTTGCCCATTTACGTTATATGGACACGATTAGATTAAGTTAAGTACGTCTATATATATATATATAGATGTACTTAATTACTAGATGTACTTAACCGATATACCAAATCGCACGTTTTTTCGTCCGGTAAATGCAGAGAAAATAAGTTGTGAGAGACGGACACACAGACAGACATCGACAATTTCGTTTTTCATCGGGTGTACGAAGCCTTCAGAAGATAGCAATTCCAATACAAAATGGCAATTTAACCGCTACGGCTTATCAAGAAATAAATGCACGATTTGTCAATATGATTTTAAATTTAGGAGAATCAACTTACTGTTGAAATTTATTCCATTCCTTTTAAAAACGGTCATTTATTTTTTTGGCACTACATTATTATTTTATTTTAATTTAGAAATAATGTCCGCTTACTTTAATAACGGTTAAGAGTCGCATAATTTAACCGAAACTAAAAAAAGTCAAGAATATAATTTTCCGCGGTAGCAGCGGGTCTTTGGTCGGTTTGTGCACATTCTAAGAATAGCCGCCCGAAACATTCCGGACATTTTGGTGTTAGCGAGATTATAAAGAGACGCGGTGACTCACGTAGCTGGAGAAAGTACAGTCACCGCGCGAAACAGGTGTGACGTTTTTATTTTTAAATGCTTCTACAATAGACGATTTAAAGTTTGTCAGACAACGGTTAAACTTTTAATTCTATAAGAAAATACTATGTCAATTTTGGACACGTATGATGTCATTACTATATGTTTTTTTGTACTATGAATATAAAGAAACTATTATCAATAATAAGTTTTAACTATTTTCATGCGCAATATTTTTTATTTTCTAATAGAAATATTTCTAGAGCGGCATTCGCGCCTAAAAGAAAAAAAATCTTATGTCGATGTACTTCTTGAGTGCAATTTTCATCACCACATTTTAAAGGTAAATCTATTAATAATTTTCTATTTTATATACAATCCAGATCCTTCTACAGTTTTTAACGCCGGCTCACTGTGGTTCAGAGCCACACAACAACCGTTAAAAATAATGCGATAACCGCATCCGGCTTAGCGTATCCTTCGAGGCACGTAGTGAATGCATTCATTTGATTTGAGTTTAAAACTCATCAGTCGATTTGTCCGTTTCCGGAATTCGTATCCGGTCCTAAGACATCGCGCTTCACCACCGATCCAACGTCTCTCGTCGTCTCTGTTATTATGACGCCATAATTTAGCAGCCGTACCGGTTAGAAGTTTATCCCAACGCGGCGCGGTTGAATCCTAAAATATTTTCGCGCAGAACGACGCTTGTGCGTAAAATGATAGCGATGCACATAACGAATACATATAGCGGAGTTCACGTTCAACAGACACCGCTGACATTTATGCACCGCGTTATGATTTAGACGGCCGACGAGGTGTACGACTGTACTTGAGTAACTCCATCGTCGTTGCGGTGATATTTAAGCGGCGTGGGAGGCGGGATGTGTTACGATTAAAGATTTTGATGTAATATCGTGTCGTGTGTGAAAGAGAGCCGACTAGAGTGTAACAAGGATCGAGAGTGTGAGTTTTTATTAAGTGATACCTTCTTTGGGCGCATTTTTAATATTCCCTGGCGGAGTACACTCGACGCTTTGAATGTAACGGAAGTAACGCGTAACCGTTATAAGTGACATAATGAATTCCTATATTTTTTATATAGAGCGTTTTCTCTTTAAACCATTTTTTGGCATTCCTTGCCAAAATGGCAAAAATGGAACCCTTATACTTTCAAAACCATTTTTCTCAAAAACTATAAGATTTATATTGACGAAGTTTATAATACATATGTCTTGTATAAGCCGCTACTTATTTTAGAAGTTAAATAACAAAATAAATATTTCTAAGGGGGCACTCCATACATGAAACAGTTATTAAAAAAAATTCAGTACACATTAACGTGTGGTACATATTTCGCCAGTACTTTTAAAAACACTTTAAAGTTTTTAAACAGTTTTTTTAATTAAGTTAATATTTACGGAAAAAATCGCTCCGAAAGTAGCATAAATTGTTTCCCCCTCCTTTATTTATTAAACCGTAATTCCAAAAAATAAAGTTAAACCTAAATAAATACTTTCAACGAAACTTATTTTGAACAAGACCGAATATACCGCTTTTGAGTTGTTGCCGAAAAACTGCGTTTCTCAACAAAATGCCGTAAGTGCCATGAAGATACGCTCTTTTGCTGGTGCACTTTAGTTTACACTATTTTAAAAGTAGTAGTCAACATGCATATTTCTTTTGCTAGTTATATGCGATTAAAGTGCTTATACTTATATTATATGCGGGAAACATGGAAAAAAAATAGGACAACGTATTTTGTTATCTGTAATGCATTTCTTTGTTGTCTCGGCTTAGGAACCATACATTGAGCATGGTCCGACATACTCTTGGCCGGTTTTATTAATGATTATTTTATTGTTAACAAGTTGCGACATAGACATAAAACATCCATCCCGTAGACATAGAACCAATTCTTTATTATTGGTTTTATCAATTCCTCTCTCAATCGTGTTTCCGATCCCTGTCTACAACATTAAATTATGACACGTATTATTGATTTATTTCAGTTCAGCTGTAACATCGGTACCCATAAAAAAAATTTGCTTTCACCACGCTCAAAGGTTATATGCACTGATATATATATATATGTGTGTGTGTGTGTGTGTGTGTGTGTGTGTGTGTGTTTGTGTGTGTGTATGTATATATATTTAACAAAACTTTCATTTGTCCAGGGCACCCTCGTTCGTACTTCATGTCTTGAACGACGCTTGTGCTCTTGGATAGCTCACCTTTTTTATCTGAAAAAGAGACATTTTTAATGAAAACCTCTTAAAGACTGTAATATGAATGTTTTAAGGAAAATAATTATATAAAGTAATTATTACGTAATTATCATAAAACCATATTAAATAAAAACCTGTTGATTATTTCAAAATTTATTGAGTCGTCAATGAAACATTTATTTTTATGATCCGTTTAAGGCAAACCAATATAATAATAATTTTTATAGTTCATCCAACCTGTTGAGTAATTTGCTTTAGTTTCGTGGTAAATTTTTAATATAATCTATACATTATAAGTGAAATATTGATTGACTGAATCGTCACGAAATCTCCGACATTTTAGGTCCAATTGACGTGTATCGTAAGCATATAGCAGAACAGGAGAATTTAGTATGGGATGCTTGGCCCTTCGCGCTGGCGCAGTGCCGGTGGGGGGCTGTCGACGACCGCCCCGGTACGATTGCGACGTCCGCGACCAACGGCTTAAAGTGCCCTTCGAGGCACGGAATTAGTGGTTTGATTTGACTTATGATAAGAACTTATAGGCCAAATTCACACGTCATCAGGTTCAAACCCTGCACCTTCTGATTCCAAACTGACGCTTTAAACTAGCTCAATCTGAAGTAAATAATTGTCGCTGGATTCAGAGTAGGGGGGATTATGACCCGACACTTATAATACAACACATAACAGGATGAGTGATAATAAACGGTACTCTGTTTTTATAGACAGAGTGCTGTCGGTCTTTTGCTTATATTTGCTCTTTTGCAAGACCTAGGTTCTTTTATTGACCTGCGTTAATACAAAAGCATCTTTCAGCGATTCGTTAAGGTTGAAATTAAAGGGACGAAAGCCATCAACGGAAACTAGTGAATAATCCGTTGTGCGCAACGAGTATTTTAAACCGCAGAGATAATTATGCATTTTTAATGCGCTCGTAACGGGTAATGCGCGCGGGGGAAAACGGGAAGCAGGGCGCTCTCGTGTCATGAATATTATATCATTACGTTTTAAATGCAATTCTTGGATTTTAATGGGCGTATGTTTACTCAAGTCCTATTATTTATTTTAAGTAACGTATCTAAGAAAATGTTACCTGATATAGTAAGTATGTACAATTGTCTAGACGGATATCTTTATACTTCTCATTTTTATTGGTGTATGTATACATATATTTATTATGAATGAAATATTATTATTTAATTAAAAATAACAAAGTCAACAGTCCAATATTGCCGAAAATTCTGCTAGAGAGAGTCAAATTCACGTACTTTGTTTATAGCGCTTCAAATATTTAAAAAAAAAATGCTTATAAAAATCACAGCTCTCGTACTCTGCACGACCTTCAGGTACATTGAAAATGAGCTCAGTAATAAAACGAATAAAGTAAAAGGAGTAGAAATCAGCAATATAAAATTTATAAACTTCAAATTTCATCAAACTCTGTTCAGTAGTTTATTTACGGAGCTCGAGAACAAATGCACAGACAGATAGAGAGATATGAATTCTAAAAACCAACTAAGTGTGAATGAGACTCGCACACGAAGGGTTCCGCATCACTGTACATTATTTAAAAATTAGTTAATGAAAAATAAGGACTGTTAAGATTGAAGAAAAAACGCCGTTAAGAACACGTTTCATATGTGGGAGTCCCTTTTAATTTTTAACTGCATTTTAGTTTTATTTTTTTGGCGACTGTGGTAATACACACCGTGTGAACATTTTAAGAGTTTACAATATTGAAATCGAGCAATAAACGCCAAAAAAATGTTTCTCGTGTGGGGACCCCTTTAATTTTAAATAAAATTTTATTTTTATTTTTGTCGTTATAGTGGTCAGAAAAATACACACTCTTTGAAAATTTAAACTGTCTACCTATTACGGTACATTAGATACAGCCCGATGATAGACAGACAGACAGATGGACAAACAGAGACGGCGGTGGCTTAGTAATAGGGTCACTTTGTTAGCCTTTGCGTACGGGACCCTAAAAACCATTGAAGTGTATTACGTCAACTTTTCTAATACTAGAGTAGTTTTTTTTCAAAGATCTTAAAATGTTCAGATTTTCTATTAATTTATAATACGTTTTTGTTTAAAACGAACTTGTCCCGTGTTTTTTAGGTTTCCATATCTTTAAACGAAAATATATTATATTCGTTTTATTATAATTATATTATATTCGTGTGTCAGATTCCTCCTATTATGTAAGTATTTATTTATATCTCTATCTAGATAGTGATGTGTTAGTCCATTGTTTAAAACGGAAGAGCTACGATGAGAATTCTACAGTCGAAGTTATTGACTAACATCGTCCATGAGACAGATTGTCTGATTGTACAGATTCGACTTTGACAGGGAGTTCTTGAGAAGAATAACTCACTTCGGCCGGTTAGTCTTCCAGATATTACGCAGCTTCTTCGCGTCTAACATTACCAAGATGCCTAAAGATAAAAGTCTTTGAACAGCACGCGTTGCTCGTGATCGTTTATGTTGGCCACATTTCCTCCTTTGCTTTTCATCCTGCAAATAATCTCAAAGTCAATCATTATGACCGGAGTTTCTTCGAGGGTTAAAATTCGTAATTGGAGAATACGCAGAACAACCGCTGTATACAGCTGATATAATTTATGGAATCTGCAAGTCGAAGCGGCAATGGACGGGTTGCATTGCTCGTTGAGTCGTCGACCGCTGCAAGTGATAGCCCGATAGGTTATCCGATTGTTACAAAGAACTAGTAGTGGGGGAGGGCTTGCCACCGCGTGAACTGATCATCGCCAGTTACAGGCGGTACAGGATTGCGTCGTAGGATCGAAGGAAGGAAGGCGAAGCCTCATAATCAGCAGAGGATGTTCGATGTCTGAAAAGAACGAACCTAATATTTTTGCAGAAATACTAGGTTCGTTCGCTTGCTTATATTATACTTATTCAAGGACTATTAATGAATAAATGAGTGTGATATTATTATTCGTTTCGCTTTCATAAAAAAATTGTAAATCTTTAAAATTACGCAAAACACGTCGCTTGTGTCGTACATAGCGGCGCTTATATATTTTTAATTAAGATTAGTTTTTTTCTTTATTAAAAATTAGATCTATTAGTTGAGTATTCCGCTGAAAAATAATATTGTTGGATTCGAGAAAGAAAACTTGATTACCTATTTAAAAGATCGTGATGTACCACTCGTTGGTTTCCTTTTCTGTTTGGTCGACGCATCAAGGTGTTTGTTTGGAATTCGTAACATTTGTGCTCGAGCTAAATAACTGTAATAGGTAGACGAACGGACGGGCAGACGAGCAGTGTACTGCCTTCGGTTTGAAACTTGAAAAATTATTTGATAATGAACATACACCAACAGGTAATGGTCATGTTATCATCAGATATCTGTGCCGTATTAATCCGACATTATATTGATGCATGAAAAAAATCGTATTTTTCATTTCAATATTTTCAAAAGAACAACATTATTCATACTTCAAACTGCATGAAATGTTACTGTCAAAATTTGCGTATAGAATTATTTGTGTGGTTTTGATTGTATTAAAAACTTTAAAACGCTCGTAGACAGTTCATATAAACAGCTAAAAAGATATCTATGTGAAATTAACACCATAGTCAACTTTATATAGTCTTTGGGATCGTCCGTGAGGGACTATCTTCATTGCCCTTATTTATACAGTCGAGGTTCGTTGGGGGCAGATTTGCTTAGGAAAATTATTATGAACTCTGCAAACACAACGCTGTGTATTGTTTTGCGCATGTTTGGTTAGTATACATATTATATACGATAACAAAGTTACTCGGGTAGGGAAATAAGCTTTGTATCTACAGTATAATTTGTTAATTAAATCGCGTTAATGAATAATTAGCGTTGTACCTATTGTGCCTAAACAGGGTATCCAGGCAACCGAGTTGAGTTCAGGAGATAAGTGAAGAGTCAATCTAGATCTGTTTAGTTACTCACCTTTTATATTTACTTATACCATTTATCTAACTCTAAACGAAGAACGAGGTAATGGATGTTTTGGATATGAACTTATTTCTTGGTCTCGCTTTAGATGCTAACATAGTTTGGAATTCTAACATTACGATAGTAACGGTTCTGCGAAGTTCTGCAGTATATGTAGACTTTTCAGTATATGTAGAAATTCGGTGACTTACAGTTGAAGGCACCTCGAGATTAGTTTTATTTCAATTCCTTTCATAGGCTCATGACCTATAGAACTTTATTATTAGGTCATGCAGGCGATATTAATATAATTTTCGTACTGCAGAAGCGAGCTATTCGTGCTGTTTATAATTTGAGACCGATGGCATCTCTCCGAAAAAAATTAAGAAAATTAACGTTTTAACTTTAACATCACAATGCATGTACGAAAATCTGGTATATGTCAAGAGAAATATAGAATCGTTCCATGAAATGAGCGATATCCATAACATTAACTAGATATAAGAACGACCTTACTGCTCCTAAAACCCGACTTAGTAAAATTAACAAATCACTTAAGGGGCAAATGTGTGCGCTTTCGCAATAAGATCCCAGCTGAAATTCAGAATTTACAGTTTTATGAATTTAAACGTTTCGTTAAAAGAAAATTATATGGCAAGGGCTATTACACCGTGTTTAAATGTATTAATGAAAAAAACTCATGGAATTGAACTGCTCGCCTGTCAGGTCGCCTCTTGTTATTTCGAAGTGCTGTGCGAATTTTATTCATCTTCAGAATGTTTTGTCCACGAGCAAAAATAGGGCAACCCTTGAGCTTCTTACCCGTTCTTGTCGAGATGAATCAGCATTTGGAATGGGTGGTAAGGTCGAAAAGAATTCATCAGTGAGGCATATCAAAATAAAAATATTTTTGATTTAATTTGATTTCGTTAGACTTCTTCCCAAATGACAGGTACCGTTGCCTATTTGTCCGAGAAAGGTAAGATTGCGTTTGATAGTCATTGTATTTTTTCACTATTTTATGTCAGAAAACCGGCCACGTACAAGTTAAACTGCAGCGCTGTTAGCTTCGTACCACTATGCAACTATATTTGTGTTGTGTATATGAAAAAAAAAAGGCTTTTTTCTTGTGTTTTGTATACGAAAAAAACATCTTTTTTTCTTCTCTTCGCAATTTTTAGCCTATTTCCGTGGTATTCACACTTGACTCGTGTTTGTTATTTGTTGTTTCACTGGAGTTTTGTGCCAAACTAAACCAAAGAGTGATGACCTATAATCACAAGAAATTTGATTTCTGTATGTTTTTTTTAGTTATTTTTCAATCATCTAGTAGCATGTCCACCATAATAACTATTATTTAGTGTTTCCCAGTAGGGTTTAAAACAGAAATACTTTTAGAGATAAAATAAACAGAAAGACCGACTGATGGCATGGGTTTACTCACAAGCTTTCACACGGAACCTTGGATAACTGCTGATATCGTTGTTCGTAAAAAATTAAACATCGATAGTTATAAGTATAATAATTTTATTACTTTTTTTAAAAAGTATTTGTTTACTAACTGTTACTTGTCCTCTTCGGTGGGCGTAAATTGAAGTTTTGCAATGATTTTATTTTATGATTGATTTTTTTTTAATTTTACTATAAATCTCCATTCAATAAATTGAATTATGAACGGAGAGAATGCGACAGACATCGAAGCGAGTGTTAATAACAAATTTCTCAGTTGTTAGTGTGGCCGATTGATAAAATTAATATTGACATTTAGTATGTTATGGTACATTTGTTTACTTATAAAGTATTCGTGGTTTTTGTGAAGAAATAAATAAATATACAAAGATGTATATTGTGTTTTATAAAATGTAATTATCTAACTCGTGCAAATAATTTTAACTACATTTTGATCAGTCACCGAATCATAAAATGTAATGATAATCTAAATACATGTAAATGCCTAGCATTTATTAAAAAAAACTTATTTCATTTTGAGAGACAGTAATGAATATAATTTTTATTATAATAAAGTAGTTATCATTGTATACGATATGTTTCATTATAAACCACACAAAAATAATATTATTGATTTTGATTGATATAAATTTTAATTCACGAATTTATACTCCTTCACAAAACCTCTTCGAAAACAATATTACTTGTTGATAATCTTTTTCTTTTTGGGTGTATTGCATTATCAATACAAACCATAGATATTACTGAACCTAAGAATTCGTGAAAAAGCCACGTATGACTGCCTTTACAAATAAAACAGATTCCAGTAAAGTGAGATTTAGCTGGATCTGTTTCATTGATCACATGTTTATTTACCACATTTACTACAAGCACGCCTTTCAAAATGATAACATAACAGTGCCCAATAAAAGTATGCAATATGAGGGTAGGGCATACTTTGTAGGGTAGGGCATAATTCGTAGGGTAGGACTCGTCCAATGAAGTGAAGGATTTTGTACTTTACAATGGTTGTAACAAAGGTTGCTTTTGTTGGGCACGGTTATCTTGTCACTTTGAAAGGCATGGTTGGAGAAAATGTGGTGTGGTGGAGCTCAATGCATGGTATGGTTGTGTATTTAAGTTCAGAAAACTTTCTAAAGTATATAAAATTATTAAAAATAAACGCTTTTAGATGTTTAAATAATTTTGAATCTAGTCAAACTTTAAATGTAATAGTTACTATTTATTTGCATGATAGGTAGGTTTACAGAAGAATTTAAGGAACTCCAATAGCCATAGTGAAGAACATATTTTTTTTTTATTTTTAGTAAAATGATGTTAATAAAGTCAAGTAATCTTGATTTAATTTAATTGCGTGACAAACTACTTTTGAGTAAAGAATATAATAGTTATGTTAACAGCTGTCTTGCATGTTCATAAACTAGAACGTCAATAGCTGACACCTGTAAACATTTCTTACTTGAATGCTTTTAACTAAAATGCATTTTTTAAAAGGAAAAAATAATTTTAAACAATTTATTTATTTTTGATCATTAGCGATGAAGTTAATCTATAAAGCAATGTTTCCATCATTAATTTTGATGCAATATTAGTAGAGATATGGTGTACCGACAAGAAAACACCTTTGACACATAATATAAAAATCGGTCAAGAGCATGTCAGACTCAGTGTAGGGTTCCGAAGCCGTTATCACAAAGAAATATACTACAGATGAAAAAAACTACGTTGTTACACTTTTTTCCATGTTTCCCGCACATAAGTATAAGCACTTTAGTCACCTATAACTAGAGTAACAAATAGTTACGTCGACTATTACTTTTAAAATAGTCTAAACTAAAATGCACCAGCAAAAGTGCGTATCTTCGTGGCACTTACGTCCTATGGTTGAGAAACGTAGTTTTTCGGTAATTACTCAAAAACGGTATATCCGACCATGTTTAAAATAATTTTAGTTGAAAGTATTTATTGAGTTTTACTTTTATAAATTTTTTCACATTTTTTGAAGTTACGGTTAGAAAAATAAAGACGGAGAAATAATTTATGCTACCTTCGGAGCAATTATTTCCGAAAATATTCACTTAATGAAATGAATTGCTTAAAAACTTTAAAATGTTTTTTAAAAGAACTTTCGAAATGTGTACCACACGTTGATGTTTGCAAAAAGTTACGTGTATGGAGTACATTCTCTAGAAATATTTATTTTTGATATTTAACTACTAAGTAACGGCTTATACAAGATTTATACTTATTTATAGTATAGGTGATACTATAAACTTCATTAATATACATTTGTAGTTTTTGAATAAAACGCCTATGACATACCGACGGATGGACGGACATGAAGAACGGGTTCCGTTTTTGTTATTTTGGCTCGGAACCCTAAAAACGGTGCGTGTACTTATGTACGTGTGTGAGAAGTTATACTTCTTTGGTATAGTTAAAAACTATTTTTAATTGCATATATATAATTAATAATTACAATAAAATAATAAATAGACTGGAATAGGATAGTCAGTATAGATGATAAAGTTTAATTTCAATTTAAAAATTTAATGAATTAATATTTATATTCTTATACAAATACAAAACATCAATTTTATCTTTTTATTTGAAATTATAACAATTATTAAGTGCAAAAGTGGTATATGTTAACGTTATTTAGTTATCATTTTCCATTTTGCATTCAGTTACACAAAACCCACCGACTGACGCTGTTAAACTTGCTAATTCCGCCTGTCTTAAAGTCATATCAATATTCGGAGTAATGATATTGGTAATATCATCCATATTTTCTTAAATGGCAACTTTTCCAGCTCGAATGTTTGACACATCAATTAATAATGGTCTGAAGTCGCTCACTAAACTGCTTGCGAGCAACTTCATACTGTAGTTTTCGTGTTACCTCGATAAAAATTCACTCTCATCATATTTTCATAACGCGCCAAAAAAAGTATAACTTCAGAATTACAAGTCAAAAATTCGGTAATGAGTTATTATATAAGCAATTTTTTTTTGTATGCGGTTTATGGGTTCTTCAAAATATATCTGCAAACCCTTAATATGTGTTATCAAACAGCAAGCAGCGGCAGTAGCAAAAGCTTTTCTAATCAGAAAAGCTTATTCAATAGATTGTACGTATCGGACTACGTTCGCTTTGTGAACTTTCATCACAGAACCTCAAAAGGTCTCCTCCACTTTAATAAAGGAGGGGAAATTTTACTTGTACAGAAAAAAAAAGTGAAATACCCGGGCGTGCGGCGGTTGGATTACGCGAGCGACCCCTCGAGTTACGTTTGAGAGTTACTCACTTGAAGTTTACATTTATATATTTTTTTATGTGTATTCACTCTATGGGATTCGTTATAAAAATGAGCAGAATAATTTTAGACGAAATTCGAACTACCGTCCGTCCGTTACATTGAGTATTTTAAATAATACGCCATCTAAGGTAAAACCACAATTAGAGCTATTGAACATTGATAGATTGGTTTATAAATTATTGTCTTTCTGGCATGTAATATCCACTGGGTTAGCCCGTAATCTCAGGTGACGAATCGCTTTTGATCAAAATAATTATTAGCATAGTTTCTGAGACTGAATTATCAAAGGGAGGTAGACACTCAGTTATTTGTATTATTCATATAACCCCCGCTGCAGGCATAGGTTTGTAGCAAGAGAGTGTTAGGCCGTGTGGCAATTGCCACTGTACCAGTGACGTTCGGTGGTGGTTAGCAGGCGCTTCCATCGGCACTGGGTCATCGTGGATTGGTTAATAATTACAACAACGATTTAAATCTGATAATAATAACTACTAGTTAGAAGAAAATATTCATCGAAGTAGATTCATTACGTCTTGGTTTAGTATGATCTATTGTCACAATTATATTGTTCAGAAAAAAAATGCTCGCCCTAGCAGTCCTAGGCAAATCTTTGTGATGCCGAATACAAAAAATTGCATTAAAGGATTGAGTAAGGTAGGCGGCCTGATTGTAGTTTTGACGAGGCAATAGACGGTCTTAGCCTAATCTAGGGCCTTAACTAGCCAAGTGATTGTTTCAGTCATTTTGAAACACTTTGAGAAGTCCTTATCATAAAGCAATTACTGTAAATTAAACATTTTCGAGCCGGTGCCTTACATCAAGTAAAACATCTTCAGAAACTCAATCAAACTTTTGAATGTTTCAGGCTGTATTATTATGTTAAACTTTAGCTAATAATATTGTTTGATAATATTTAGAAACTTTCCGGCAAATTATTTACTTATTGTAACCATTAATAAGTATGTTATAAGATTTATGTATAATTTCTGTTTATATTTATAAACAGAAACAGTAATCTTGCAATTGATACGATTGAAAAAATGCCAATTTAATGTTTATTTTAAATGAAAATACTTTTGAAAATAATATCAAATAATTTATTAAGTATTTCACTTATCGTTATTTTTGTTATCGAATTGAACGCACATGCAAGTGAGTGCACTTTTATATTTATTTTGTATCCACTAGACTTACATCAAAAGCTTACTCGATGTCTAGCAAGTGCGTACGTCTGTATACATTGTAGATTATTCAACTGTCTTGCGCGCCAGGTTCTCTGCGTTGGTTAATAATGCACGTATGTTACCTACACATAGGAGGTTTTGACTACGTCACGAAGAAACTTTTTAATTTGTAATTGATTGAGATTAACTGGGACCCAATTTTACTAACCTATTTGAACAATTTACGCGC
The DNA here is from genome assembly GCA_005406025.1 of Eumeta japonica. Lineage (NCBI taxonomy): Eukaryota > Metazoa > Arthropoda > Insecta > Lepidoptera > Psychidae > Eumeta > Eumeta japonica. The sequence goes on from BGZK01000260.1 coordinate 182,176, forward strand.
CGTTGACTTACATTTAAGATATTTTGTTCATACGAAATAGTTCTTAATTCTGTTTTAATGGTTTGTTAATTTTTCAACATTAATTGCTTTTTATTGAATTTCATAGTAACAATTCGTACATGTACAAAGTTATTAATATAACGAATCAAACATACAAATCGAAATGAGATATTTATATGTGTGATAGGGAAAGTGGAACGTTGCAAAAATTGGAATGGCCTAAAAATGTATTAAAGAGTAGAAACTATCGAACTTATTTTTATTTTCCTTGTAAAACATAGTTTTACCATTCCCGAGCGAAGACGGCTTAGTGATGGTGTTTACTTCAATCAGAATGTAAGGAGTTAATTCCTGACCTTAAGTAAATTCTCTATAATATACAAATATTTTACAACTTGAATTAATCAAATCACCCGTTCCGTGCTCCGGAAAGTGAGCAAAACTGTCGCTTACGGACGTCTTATACCTATTGGTGCTAGTGCTCGTAGGATGTTCCCGGTGTATGCTGGGTCAGCGTTGGGAAGCTACTCATAAAAAAACGGTTAACCTTGCAAGACATCACCAATACTTCTTATTTGCGAGATCAAAACATTCGAGAATACGCATGTTAATGTATTTTCAACCTTGAGAAGAATAAGAGATAAAAAAAAAAAAATGTTTAAAATTTCATGAACCCCATTTTAGGTGATCGATTCGTTTATTCGATTGTTTAAAATGTCAATGAATTCCAAAAATCGATTCGAGTACGGATTTGAAAGTCATTTAAAAATATGTTTATATTGTTTATAGTACGTAAATTTAAAAATGATTGACAATACCTTTTGAAGGAAAAATACCTATTTTTATCCTGTTTGCGGCATTCCGTACAGTTTTTCGAACATAAAGAAAATACGATATTCTAAAAATTGATTCGATTACAAATTCGAACGTTATTTAAAAAAATCCTGTTATGCAATTTTTTTAAATAATACTAATTATTCGATAAATTTAATTGATTTTAATTAGGTTTGTAGCAATTAACGCAGAATGTCAAACATTAAAATACGACACTTCTAAAAATGGTATAGAAATTTTTTATTTGTTTAAAAATATCTGAAAAAACAGTTGACTCTGCAGGCCATCACTTTTCCGTTATTATATTAATCGGAGTTATTGAGCTTAAAAACACAGTTGTTTACAAGTTTTTGAGTTTTCCGAGCTTGCTTTTGGATTTTAAATATGTGTTATATATAATATGAAAGTACTATCTGCCTGGCTGCGGAATGTACACTGTTCTAGCACTTTAGAATTTACGTCAACATTTGGGGCCGTATTTTAATAAGTAATTTTGTAGTGGATGTGTCCGCTGTGCAAAGAAACTTTGTGAAAAATTTCAAACTTCCTAACTCAGTGGTTTGAGCTTTTTCTTGTTGATATATCACACTTTGAACCCCCTTTCCACCCTTTTAGGGAACAGAGTTTAAAAAATTCTTTGCTAGTGCTCGCTTATGTTATGACAGGAACTTCTGTTCAAAATTTCAAGCCTTCTGAATAAGCAATTGGGCATGTCCTCTTATCGATATATCGCAATTTATACCCCCTCCTCGCCCCCATAGGGCTTGAAATTAAAAAAAAAAATCTTTATTATGATCGCTTACGTTATTACAGGACCTCTATGCCAAATTTCAAGTCTCTAGAACCAGTAGTTTAGGATGTGCGTTGATATATCAGCCAGTTATTCGGTCAATTTATTCTTTTATAAATATATATTAGGAAAGTTCTTACAATTAGAAGTATACAAATGATAATTGTATATTTTTCAGGTAATCGAAAAGTGCCCAACATAACTATGATCAGGAAGAACACCACAGACAAGTTGTTACAGCAATGCAACGAGATGGCGAACGCCAAGTTACTGATGCAGGTAAGATGATATAAAGTCTTCAGTGTTGATGATGAATTAAAACCAGGCAGATGAGAGCCGGAAACGCGTGATTTGTATATACAATTTTTAGATATCTACGAAACTTTCCAACGCGTAATATTGTCAGTTTGTCCATTTGGGTTAATCTCAGAACTTATAGCCAACGAATTTTGTCACGGTTTTCATTTGTAAAATAGCTTATAGTCATTGACATATAAGTGAACGTTAAATAGTATTGTATAAACCAATTAAGACGAAGAGTTTTTGTTAATGAAGTTGAAAAAGGCCATTTTTTTTCCAAATTACTTTGCGTACGATACGCAAGCTGTTAAGTAAAAATAATTTATGGTGTAGCTCACACTTAAAAAGTTCCAAAAATAAATAACTGGTAAAATATATTGTCGCACCAAACTTGATATAAACGATATGAAAAATAATACTTAAAACTAATTTAATTCATCACTTTATTGAGTATATAAAACGGTTAAATCCTACCAAAAAAAAAAAAATAGTAACTGTAGATTAAATTAGTGGTTTATGTAATAAAATTTCAGGGACACATCCCGGAAATATTGAAAATGAAAATATTTTGTATATCGTCATGTAACGATTTGAAATTGTTAACAAAGAATTGGTGTGTAAGTGAATTTTTATTAGGGTATGGTGCCTTAGAAACAGACTGGATCTCCCACATGCACTTTATATAGCGTAATGATACTTAAAGAAACCAAATAGTCTCTCAGAATAGCTTGGGTAACCACGGTCCTTATATGCTTCAATATGCGTTCGGAACTTACCCTTACGATGGTTCTCATGAAATTACTTTGAGAGACAGATTTCGGACAAAGATGTTATTCAGAAAATAACCGAACGGTACATGCCACATAGGCATGGTCTTCAGACTATGGATTTCGATCTTCGTGCCGCGGGCGCGTACGCCGATCTTTTCTCTATACTGTTCGTCAACGATCCTGGCATAGGGGATGATAAATGAACCACGTGCTAGGGTTTGCAAGTGGCCTGCGTATTGATTATTGATAGATTATCTATTAATGGATCGAACGCTGCAGAGAGAGATTAGGAAGTTTTGTAAATAAATATGTACAATAGGCAAATAGAGTAAATAAAGGCATCTCTTATAATACAGAAAGCATATATATTGTTCATATTTTTTTTGATAAAATTTAATACATGTCATGTTATGCAATAAAACTTCCAAATCTCAAAATTTCACATTAACCGATTGATACTAATAGACATAACGCTTAGCACCGTATACATCGGAAGCTTATCTCATCTGTTTTAAAAATAAAATATTTATAAGTCAGTAATGGTAGAATTATACCTGTACATTATAAAATGTGCAAATATGCCTCGCGGCTTAAAATAACATTTTCTGTTAACACTCGTTTTCGCACCTCTTCTAATATGTATACCGCTATATATGAAAATTGTTTCTTAAATATTAAACTTCAAAAAAAAACAGCAGGTAAAAAAAATAAAGGAGATTCAAATCTTAAAATTTTCCGAAATTTCAATTCAAATTTGATAGAAAAACAACAATTAATCAAAACTGGCCATGAGTGAATCGCGTTCGCGGTATTGAATTAGGTAAATATATATATTTTTGGCAAGTACAAAAGGCAAACATATTTTACGAAGACCTGACTCGCACTTGACCTGTTGACTTTAATATTTAAAGATTAATATGTCTAGTTATAAACTTTTATGACACACCACTTTGCGTATTTCCTCGTTTCATTTTAGTGAAACTGTTTTAATAAAAAAATTAAAATAATACCCCTAAAAATTTTAGACTCATTTTTTACAATTAAACAAAATTATGAACGTATTAAAAAGGTAACATATTAAAAAAGGGTCAAGTATTCAAGCATCTGAAATCGTGGAGTTTGCATGAAAGTAATGATAAATGCTCGTGAAGTAAAAGACATATGTGGAGAGCTTTTAATTTTGACAAATAAGTGTGAGTTTAAAAAGGATTAATTTGTTGTAATATTTATTACTTTTTTTTTTGATAATAAGAGCACAATATTTTTTCATTAAATGCCGTTTTCACTTCATCATTTCATCATTTCCTTTTTTCAGGATACGACGGGGTTCATCAACAAGACCATAGAGCTGCTGATGGAGTACGAAAAGCAATACACAGAATCCCAGAAGAGGGAGTGGGGCTTCGTCAACGCAATGTTTTACGCTGGCACCATTTACACAACTATCGGTACTTATTTCGTGGTCTAGCAACAAAGTATTTGATTCTTGGATAGTCTCATAGAGACTTTTCCCAGGTCGTCGTGCTGAGTCCACTGGCTACCTCAGTTTCTAAAAACAGAACAATTAATTTTCGTCTGTAACTTCTATTGCACGACTCAATTCGAAGCATTTGAGAGTGTTTTTTCGTCTTTTGTCAGCTAACTATTCCTATCGCGGCACTCTCGTTAATACACGAAAATGGAAAAAAAAAACATATCATACCGTTGTACAGATAATTTAATGAAGATTTACTTTGTCAGCTTCAAAAAACGTAATTGAAAAGTAAAAAAAACATCAAGTAAATTAAAAAACTTCCCCGTCATTGAAGAGGGACGTTGTGTAAAACTTGGTAACTTGTGAAAAAATCCATTAATTCAGCACTTTTCTTTAATAGATTCGTTTCGCCGCAATAGTAATGGAGTGCGTAAATGGCTGTCTAACTTGGGTCGTTTGCTTAAAATAAATAAAAAATGTGTATAATCTATTCTATATAGTGTCTTAATGAATATAATGTATAGATTGTGTCATAGTTACATGGGCGACGACGGTGGTGGTGGTGGTGGTGAGATTCTGCTTTCATTATTCAGCAGTAGGTGGCGCTGATAAACAAGTAGTCTGCTCCTTACTATACAGGAATAGGTGGCACTAATGAACGAAAAACTTAAATCGCACCATTAAGGTATGTCAAGGGCCAGCTCATGGAGTTTCGACGCGCCGATTCGATATCGGTTCTCGACCTTTCGGCTAAGATCAAAGTGTAATAGCCTCTGCCCTTTTCAGCATTTTGGTCTTACAAAAAAATAACGCCTTTACAGATTGCTGAATTAGTTGAAAACAATGGAAAATCCGCATTTTATTGTTTAACACTGTTATTTTTTTGTTATTTGTTTGTCAAATCCAAAGAAAGCGCTTTATACAAATGCGATTTATGGCATGCGTACCGTTTAATTGAAACATTGCATTGCCTTTCTATTGTTTCGCAAGGCGAGTGCTGCCCCTTGGATAGCCAAGGGGCAGCACTCGCCTTGCGAATCCGATCCTGTGACTATAGGCAAAATTGAGTTCCTTATCAAGATCGATCATAGGGTGGGGTGGGCGACCGCTCCGAACAATTAGTGATGTACACGTCAAATACCACCATAATCCGGGAAGTGATTCGATCAGTTTGTTATTGATGGCGTAATGCTTCAACGTTTACAAGAAGCTATTACATGTCTTGAGAACATCTGACGGTTAGATTGGTGTTTTATACATGAGATTTAATCAATCTATAAAGGGTACGCGTGGCGGTCTCGGCGTAATGGATGATATGTGTCTATGGCCTTCAGTGTCTGTATAGGATGTGTATATGCACGATCAAGTTATACATTTATATTCTAAATATACTAGACTTATGTTCTAGTGGCTCTATTCTAATCTATTGTGAATCAGTTCTTATAGTGTGACTTATTCTTTATAAATTAGGTAAAATATAAATTACGATACGTCATCAGCTATATAGAAATAGTATGGTTGACAATTCTGGATAATATTTGATTAAAAAAAAATACATCCTTAACTATATTTGTTAATTACTGGCAAAACAACTCTCGTTTTAAATAACATCCCCGTAAATGTCGAAATTCCAATGTGCTGAATTTTACAACGAAAAGCATTTTAATAAATAGTCGACGTCTTAAATTTTTCTAATCAAGTTTTGATCTAATCCAGTTGTAGATATTTTTAGTGAAAAATCACAATTTCTTTAAAGTGTCTACTTAACAAAATGCAAAAATAGTGAACTTAATAAATACATTAACAATAAATAAATTAACAGTCATCAATTCATCAGTCAATCAGTCAGTCAAAATCATCAGTCAATTAGTCATCAATCTGATTCGTATTTCTTTTGACGTTTTACTTGTTATGTGTTCTGTATGTCTCGTATGTATGTTTTTTAAAAGCTGTAAATACCTATTATTAATAGGACATTTAACATATTTAGTACTTAATTGTAAGAAACGTAAAATTATGTGTATCGGATGTACCTATTGTTGGTGTTTCTAATAAATAAATAATAATTTATCATGGGTGGTGAGTAATTGCTATATGTAAAATATAAGGCGCTTAAAAAATTTCGGTACAGTGCTGTGGATACTTTGATGTAGTCGTGTGTCTTTTCCTTTAAGATATGTTAGAGTAGACGAACATCTCATTTTTTATTAAAGTAATGTACTTCTTTATTCATTTCTCTAATCAAAGAAGACATATATTAATCCGGTGTAGTTTGATGATTATTTCCACGATCATCGTTTCAACTTAGAAAAACTGAATTATATTTAAAATTAAATATGAAAATATGTAGATATACACAATTACCTGGTTTAGAAAAAAAACAATTGTTTTTAAATCATTGAAATTTATTTTTAATTTTTAATTCCATCTAGAATCTATCGCGCCTGGCACAACAATCTAGATGTAGTTTCTTTACAACTTGTCAATTTGATGTTTATATTTTGTCATCTCAGAATACGTTTTTTTGTTTGTCTGTGACGTCGTTGCACTACAAGTTGTAATTGACAAAAAAAGGTTTATGATACATTTATGAACACCCACAACAAAATATCAGTGCATAATACAAATGCTGGCTAGACTATGGACAGGTGTTTCAGAAGCCTTCATAGTTTTTGAGATAACAATTTATTAAAATTTTGTCAAAATAATGTACCGTTACAATGATATTTGTGAATTAAATCGTAAAAAATCGTCCATTCTGAGAGCTTTGTGTGGAGCACTGCGTAAATAGTTAAAGTTACTCGCAAATAATGTACGGTGGACGAGTTGCTTTTAAAAAGTTCAAAAAAGTTCCCTATAGAATACATATGCTATAAGCATATGTGTGCTATAAAGCTCAAAAAAGAGACATCTCTCTTTTAAGATTGAGTTACAATAGCAATTTTACGATTTTCAAACCAAATTTGCGAAAGATCATTTGATCGAGATGGTATTTATCCTTATTAATCCTCTCATAAACTTGCAAACAACATGTTTTAGAAAATAGGTGTTAGAATGTGCGACGTTAACTAGCCTATGGTGCTGGAGGAACTGATACCAAATATACCAATAATAATGTTATCCCCGGATTTAGGTTTTCAGTACAAGCCACTCCAACTCCTCGTTAAAGGAGCCATTGGGATAAGGATAAATAAAGCACAGTGCCAAACTACGAATATTGACGGGACATACCTGGCCGGGCAATGATTTAACACGGGGACGTGTTCACGTGTAACACCAACAATGATAATGTTCTTATTTTCAGTTAACCCTGAAGAAGTCATCGATGTAGTATACATGAAATATTTTAAATTTGAATATGTAATTGTATAGGCTCTGTTCTGGTTCAACATTTCCCATGATTGGTGGTACCTGAGATCAGGACGATACAAACTACTCTACACCATAGTAGGGATGTGACCTTTCCATGTTTACCTTTAGCACAGTCTTATGCCACAAGAAATAAAGGTGAATATCGCAGTGACAATGAAAAGCCTGACTTCTGCCCACCGTACCCATCGAATATGCTAAAACTTCGTCTCATGAGCGCCTCCATCCGTCCGCCAAAAGTCACCCGGCTGTAGATAATGCTACCCGTGCAAAGCCGGAGAGAGGGTCGCTACCTTAAGTTACAAGTTAATGTGCATATTTAAATTCTCATTGCAAATTTAAGCCTTTTAAGTTAAACAAAGCAACAATAATGTTGCAATTGAATTAAATTTATAAATATGATTTTCACATAAACTGTTAACTCTATTGATATATTATTTCATTAAATAACTCTATGGTCAACTCAGATAATATAATGTTAACATTAGCAAATCATATAAGATTTTACTCATACAAAAATCGTCTAGCACGCATAAAGAAGTTTGCATATATAATAATTGTCATCAATAGCTTGAGCTGTTTCAATTTCTAAATTTTGACATGAACAGCTTAAGCGATTTTGATTTTCTGTATAAATTTCATCCCTTATTTGACCCTCCTGGACGTACATTTCAAAGAACGACATTATTTTTCAATGAAAAATAATGACAAAAATGTGTTATTATTTTTCAAAATAATGATAGAAATGTGCTATTATTTTTCATTTGTAACAGGTAGTTACAATACAAATTTTAGCGATAATGGCTTTAACGTTTTTCTTTATCTATATAAAAATGTCGACCCTTATTTCACGCCTCAAGGTTATTTAAAAAAACAAACGACGTATGTTATTGTTTTTTTATTTAGTAAAGATTAAGTAAAATATAAATTTTCATATAAATAACTTTAACTTTTGGATTTTGCGTAAACCATTGCATCCCTTACTTTACCCATTTCAAAGTTATTTTAAATAAAAAAAAACAATTTACGTAATTAATTTTTTTATTTCTATAAGTAACTGAAATGTTAAATTTGACATTTGCAGCTTCAACGGGTTCAATTTTCCATGTAACAGGATTTCACACTCTTTTGGGGTTTGATTGGGTGTTGTTGTACGGATTTTCTTTCTCAAAGGACTTAATTTCCAAAAATCCTTTCTCGGTGTTCGCCTACGTTGCAACAGGTACCTCTGTGCAAAATTTCAAATCTTTTGACCCAGTAGTTTGTACTGTGCGTCGATATATCAATCAGTCAATTAGGTCAGGTTATCCTTTTATATTCTTATAGATCAATTTGCAGGAAATCGCTCAACGCGTATAACAAAACTTAGCACATATACCACATTAGCATGTCGGTGATATGCGGTAACACGGTGACGCGACCTCGTAAGATTTTACCCATCCGAAAATCATCTACCGTGCCTATAGAAGTTCTCACTTCTAATACCCGGATAAGTGCGAGATAAACTCGCTTGAAAAGGGTTCCATACGATAAATATGTTATCTACTATGTTTTTTAAACCTGCCCCAAATTACTTTGTCCTAACTAAAACTACTGCATATGTTAGTACAGTTTGTACGCATGAGACTTTTTATATGTTAGTTTAAGTTCATAAACTTTTGTTGGTTTTCCTGTAAATCTATAAGTAAGAAACTATCATCTGTATTTTATTCAAAGTTTTATGCCCAATAGTTTCGAAGACAAGAGGAAATCGTCAGTTTTCATTTATTTTTTTTTAATAAAACTATCTACCTGAAAATTATAAAATGAACAATATATACATTTAAAACTTTCAAAACAAGTCCTTTCATTTGATGTGTAACACGATACAGTTTGCAAAACTATCGTTTTTTTAATTCTAATTTGCCTCCCAAAAATGACCTCTATTTTCAAAATTTATTATTTTTTTTATCAAACTTACACGTCCGTGTTTGAAACACAGAATTTCATATGTGCACTAAAGTTTCAACTCAATCGGTTCAACAGATTCGAAGTAAATTAGCTGTGACACACGGACAGGCAGACACACGAGTGATCCTGTAAAGGTTCCGTTTTCTTTTCATCCTGACGTACGGAGCCCTGAAAAAAACGACTAAGTACAGGCTAAGTACAGTCCACTATGAGCGATTTTGATATGACTCTATTAAGCAATAAAACACATTTTTTGGAGCTTTTAGAATTTATGCGATATTATTAATTAGAAGATTGCAATCACAATTTTATGCTCCAAAATTTTAGTTTGTTTGGAAAGCAAATATATTGAATATATGAAAATTGTGTTACAACTGCTTTCCATTCAATACCCAATAACCAAGAAAGCTGGACATTTTAGGTTTATTAAACTATATTTTTAATACACCTCCAAAAATACTCCTTAATGACCTTTTTATAGGGCCACTACTCCAACTCAAAAATTAAAGAATTAAAATTTTTAGTTATAGCCTAGAACTATTTTCAAACCATCCCTAATATTCCTCGATAAGTGTGTCTAATGGCAATTGATTAAAGTATTTGAGATCCAATACGTTCAGAATACAATGCACAGAAACCAGGGCAAATATCTAGTTTCATATCTCTTACATATATGGAACATTCATTTCAATTTTAGTTCAACAATATTTAATAGCGAAACTTGGTTAATTAAGCACAACCGGCTGTCCTGCACGTGTTAAGTTAGCAACAGTAATTTGTTACTTCAAGATAAACCACAAACTTTGAAGTGAACGCCTGCCTACTTTAGCGGACGCCCAACAAATAATCTTGACTTATGACTAGGTTACTTTAGATCTATTTGAACTCATAACCGAAGTGGCAAAATGATAAATTGTTTAATTTTATTTTTATATATTTATTTTATTTTATATAGAAGCTAGCTTTGCACGGGTAGCGATAATTATCGACAGCCAGATGACTTCTGGTGGATGGATGGAGATGCTCATGTGATGAAGTTTTAGCATATTCCATGGGTAAGGTGGGCAGCAGTCAGGCTTTGTATTGTCACTGCGATATTCACCTTTATTTCTTTAGACTGCGCTAAAGGGAAACATGGTAAGGTCACATCTCTATTATAGTGGTATCGAGTAGTTTGTATTGTTCTGATCTCAGGAACCATCAATCATGGGAAATGTTGAACCAGAACAAAGTCTATACAATTACATATCCAAATTTAAAATATTTCGTGATGTACTACTTCGATGACTTCTTCAGGGTTAGCTGCAAATAAAAACATATTCAATGTCGATAGTAAAAGATAATAAATGATATCTCTTTTAAGCTCTGTGGTACACAAATGTTTATAGCATATGTGTGCTATAACGGACTTTTTTTTTTAACTTCTTAAAAGCAACTCATCCATCGTACGTTATTTGTGAGTAGCTAACTACTTACGCAGTGCTCGACACGGAAGTTCTCGAAATGGACGATTTTTGCCTATTTAATTCGCAATATGATTGTACCCTTAGTTATTTGGGCAAAATGTCCAAAAACAATGGCTTGTAACCTTCTAGGATAATATCTTTCTTTATCGATGAACATCATATCAAAATCCGTGCAGTGATTTCTGAGATAAGCCTGAACAAATATTATGTAATTCAGTGCTGTGGGCTTTAATTATATATATGGAGTGATTAACAAATAAAACATATAGAATGCATATAATTATTGCTCAGACTGCCGATAGATATGAAAATTGGATTGGCGATAATGAATTTAATTTTTAATTACAATGCAATTTATTCGTAAATCTTAAAACGAAACAAGGACATTTAATAATTTTCAGTTTTTGCTTCTATCGGTTGTCTTAAATGACCCGTGAAATGTCTATTCGGTTCTTTAACTAAATCAAAGTAACGAAGGTAGTTGTTTGGTGGTTTTTGTAACCCAATCTTTTCAAAACCTGCCAGATTTTAGACAGACGTAACGTATACGATATAATGTTTTTAGGGTTCCGTATAGTATTACTTCTTTGTCCGTCCGTCTGGCAAGGTTTGCTTTTTCTCAGGAATGCGCAGAGGTATCAAATTGAAATCTATATCGAATATTTAGGCCTATAGTCCCTCAAAGCTTAAAAAAAAGAAAGTTTCCAATTCGATTCAATAAAAAAATACGGCTATTATTGTCGTGATTGAGTGATTCCCGTTGACTAGAATTATGAAATTTATTCATACTTTTCAAAACTTAACACTAAATCGGCCACTTCAGAGCCTAAACGTGCCCCTCGCATTGTCTCGCCTGAGTACATCACATAACGTTATAGTTTGTCGTATGTGTTCATCACATCCCTAACGACGCTGGCAATGCTTTTATAGGGACAAGAGCAAACACTCGCCGTTAGTGGGCCAAAAGAGGCATCGTGTCGCGCTTCAGCGATCTGAAGACCGTTCGACGCCGTACGTTTTGTTGTGCCAAATTTTATTTCCGGATTGCGCCTGTTCGGTATTATTTTATTTTGTACGAGATCTCGTTTCGCCGGCCGAAATTGAAGGTGTACACTATCCGTATAATCCGGATGCGATAAATGGGGGTAATGTTTTAGCTGTCCAAAACGTGTATTAAATACGTATGAAAATTTATTAATTTGCAGAATTCTAACGATGATTTCGATTTGAATAGGTTTCGTAGGTGTCGCGAAAATTGCGGCAATAATCTCATCGAGAATAAGAAAAATTAATTGTCAATCGGAATATATCTGAATAGATCTTTAGTTGAAAAGATCATTCGAAAACACATTTAGGTTTATTGGGCTATTTCAAATTTTAAAACACTAATTAGGATCTATAAGGCTGATACAGATTTACTATATTCCTATGAGTTTCTAACTTTTGCAGCTCTTAAAATTCAATTGTTTCCAGGGCAATAATTTTTTTTCTAATCTCGCGAATGTCACTGAAGATATAACAACAAGTAAAATGCATTCTTGTAATTTATAGGATTAGCGTTTTTTTAATTAATATCCCACTTAGCATATAAGTATCAATGAACAGTGTAAGTATTTGTTTGCCCATACATCTGTTAAAATAGGTTTTTAAAGCTTTCACTTGTACAAGACTAGCGGCAGTTTTTTTCATGCTCAGTGTTCCGTATACCATAAACAAGGCAATACATACGGGCTCATCGCAATATGCCGTCTGTCTACCCATCACAGCCCTTCGTACCACAGACCATGAAGTTAAAAAAAAAATTGGAGTTTTCATAAGTGTTGCCAACAGAAATTCATTATGGTCAGCTAATCGTGTTTGCGGGGAAAGAACTTTATCATTCATAACAAAGATCAGGGATTTCTTGTATTTACTTTGATGACTCTAATTAAAGGAGATAATAAGACTACAGGTTGCGAGAACCAGTATGACAAATGAAAGATATAGACAGAGAATCTCATGAATAACGTGTGCATTTAACATCTTTACTCTTCGTTTCTCATGTCTTATTACATCCTTATTTTTTATTTAAAACTCGTGCTCGTCTCCCAGAAGATTAGGAAAAGAACACAGAACTCCACATGCCCGTATGATCTTTGCATACTTCTCTCACTTCATTGACATTCATCAATTGTCGGTTTCGGATGCTTAGAATTTGGCCCTTCTTTAATATGCCACCAACTTGGTCGGTATACAGTTTTCTAGGGCGACCCTTTTCGACTCTTTCGCATCATACGCATTCGCTCTATAGATTTGTTTCGTAAGTTTACTTTCATTGATCCCTTCTAATCGTGGATGGTCAAACCACCGCAACATACCTTTTTCTACTCTAGCAACCACATCTTCTTTCAAATTACACCGTTCACTGTCATCACTATTTCTATATATATCTCTCGTATATCATACCAATTCTTGTGATCTGTACTGCCGTTTGAAATCAAGTAATCGCGATGCATAGATTTCTTCACTTATTCACTTATTTCACATTAAATATTCATCATTCAGAATATGTGTACGGTTTTGTGTGAGTTTTTTATGTCCATTTCTAAGGTACACAATTCTTTTTATTTTAGATAAAGTGACCTTAAGCTCTCTCTGCAGCGATTAGTGTAGATTAGGTTGTTGATGAGGTTTGATGTTTAAAAAAGGTGAACGGCTTTAACGATTTCGATGAAGATTTTACCTTTCATTGCCTTATTCTATTTACATAGGTGTCTTCCCTGGTAAAATACGGTTAATTTTTTTTTATATGTTGCTCTATAGAACAATTTGGTAAAATTTTGACATAATTGCATTGTTGATATACAATTAGATATAATGCAACCAATAGACTTAACGTAACATTTTCAACATCAGACGGCACTATGTTACATATTTGATTTGAGAGTAAGTAGATTATAAATTTTATATAATGAAAATAATCCACTTTTCCCATGGGAAATTATTATATTCCTAAGGCAAAATCTAAAGATATCGAACAAAGCTCGGTTGCCCAGGCATTTTTTTTAAACAAAGGCTAGCAAAATACACGTGCATAGTGTCGTGTATCGCAACAGTTGATCCTTCTAATATTACTGTATAAAGGGAAGCACTAATGTGCGTAGCGTGACTAGCGACTGTTGATATATTAGCATCAGTACACTGACCGTTCTTGTTGTCAGATTTTTAATTACTTTACTACGTATTTTTTGAGATTTTTATATCAGTTTGAGGGAATTGGACCTCAAATGTCGACCCCACCACCACAATTCTTTATGCCCTAAATAGTAATCCAAATAAATAATTCATAATTGCTAACCCGAATCCTAATTTTAAGGCTGTTTACAGGCCGGGGCACTTAGTGTCCCTTAGAACTAAGTTTAAGGAAAATGGGATCTTAATTCTGACATGTCGATTTGTATACGAAAATTTAATACATGTAAAAAAGGCCATAGAAATGATAAAGAAGAATAGTGATATTCATAAATTCAAAATAAGCAAGAACAAATAAAACTCTATTTACATATCATTCGACTACATAAAGTCACAAATTTATTTAAGGGGCTCTGTGCGCGCATGTTCATTAAGGTTCCTATATATATACATAATCTACCCTTGCATAAATTTAAGATCATTACTAAGCAAATGTTTGTAAAAAAAGATATTATATAATTAGTGAGTATTATATTTAGAGAACAAATATTCATGGACATAACCAGCTGGACTTCTCACGAGTTTGTTTTTTATATTATACATTTACAAATGTTTGATTGTATAACATATTTAAATTTGAAAGAAGCTACCCTCATATTTCTTGCTCGTTCTTCTTGAGGGAAACCTGCCTTCCAAACGAGTGGTAAAGAGGCTGAGTAGAAGAATGTAAATTTTTAAAGTATTGTGATCTATTTCAAGAGTTGCTCATGTAAAGTTATATTTGAATTTCAATTTCAATATCTATACTTATGTCATACAATGTCCTAACTAATTCATTGACTCACTGACCAGCCAATGTTATTAATTTTAGTATGATGAAAGGGACAGTGTTTTGTTTAATCCTTACGTACCTTCTAAAGAAAGACTTTTTAGTAATTTACCCCGTAAAATGGTGAGCCAAGGATGGAAATTTTGCACAAAAATCCATTCTTTTCAAACATATAAATTTTACAATTCAAATTAAGGATAGAAGTAAAAAAACGAAAAATTTCAGCTTATTTGGAATTTTATACAGGACCAAAATTGTATGTAAAAGTTTGTACAGGAAACGGAAATTTTAAATGATAAAAACGTGCAAATTGGTTGTTAGGTTATGTGTATACCTACATTCAATAATAAAATAAGTGTTTTTCCTGTTTTAGGTTTTCTGTACTTATAAAAATTTAAAAGGAAGAAGAATCTATTTTTGTCGAGAGCGTGCCACTTATACGGAATGTCCGTTTCAATTTCAGCGACTCCAGTTTCATACCAAAATTTGTTTCAAGATGACTATTAATATATCGGAGGGAAATCCGAAAAAATAATTTTTCTTCCACGGCTGATTTCATGTATTTCGCTTTGTAATGAGTTCACCTAAACATATACCTAGTCTGACACTCGAAGGTGAAATTGTTTTACATAGATTCTTTAGCGCCATATATATTTTTTGCACTACATCTTGAATCTATCAACTTTATCGGGCGAGATCGTCTTTATTATAGTTTAAGTCTACATTACCTATAACGCTTATTGATCTGTGTTTTGGAAAATCATAATGTAGGCGAGTATAGACATAATATATGGTAATAAAATAGATCGATTTGTTATGAAAATGCATTTCTATGCGTGCGAAGCCGCAGGTAACAGCTATAGTAACACATATATTACGATATAGCTATAGTACATATATATGTATATATGAGTTTATTTTTCGAGTTTTTAGTTGATGTCGTGTCCTTATAATAGATTTTTTAGACTCGCTGTAGCTTTTTCTATACAAATGCAAATATTGCATTTGGATAACATAGAAAAAACCACAACATTAAGCATTTTTTCGTTTGTATAATAGTTATATCTGAAGAGTTGCCTTTGATCTATAAATTATACATAATAATGTACATGGAAGTCGCCATTTATACGTGTTCACGTTTAGTATAAGAGCTGAGTTGATGACTTTCATAATAACCGAAAAGAATCCATCGCGATCCCGGCAAAAACTACTAACAGCGTTAATAGACCAGAAAACCCTGGCTTTGATAGCAATTTCCCACGGCTTACATTATCAAGGAGGAACAAGAAGGACAATGTGAGTTCGGTAAATGTGACCTTGTTTAATATAGAACTGGAAGTTAGATGCGGAAGGTCACGAACGTATTTCACAGTTCGATGTTTCGGTATTTATCGACTTTATGTCGATTGTGTAATTTTTTTATTCGGTTTAATTATTTATGTATAAACAGCATTTATTGGCCTTTCCTATCTGGATATATGTTTGTGTAATTAAATCTCGGTATAAGGTTTACGTAAGTAATGAAATACATGCGAAATTAATTCTACGAAAATGCTAATTATAAGTAAATAAACGTCTGCTGCTGAAGAAAGTTTATGTACAATATGTAGCAAATTTACTATCCTACATTCTGCAGCATAATGAAATGAAAAATAATTATTGCAATACATACATTATTTTAGATAAGAAATTCACGACGATATAACTTGAATTTCGTATTTTTCACTAAAGTTCCTCAACTAATATTACAGTTTCAAAGTTGAATGTTGCCACAAAAACTCTTAGTTATGTTATGATTAAATAACTGATTTACAAATAAACTATATTATAAACAAACTAGGTATTTTTTGACACTAGGTTCCACAGCAGCTACAATCTCGTGGACGTAAAAATGCATTGTAGACGTTCTCTCGACTGCTCTCTTTTTCATAATTATATTTCAATACAAACAAACTGTGGTCCAACTATATTATCTCAAAATCATCCGATCTGTATGGTTGTGTATTAATAATTACATCAGGGTGAAACTTTGCCACCGCGTGCACTCGCTTGAGGTAATTTTTACACCACATCGATACAGACTCGATCGTTTAAAGTGAACACAAATGACCCACTCAAAATGTATCGCTATTACATAACAAGTAAATAACTTATTTTAATTTATAAAATCGAGCCAACATTACATGGCCTATAAACATGTAAACAAAACCAGTAGAAAAGCTACCATAGTTGTTTGGTGAGTGTGCGAGATCCATTTATAAGATGTACGTATTTTTTTTATTAATCCACTGATTTAAATTAAATAAGAATTAAATGCTAGTCCAAGCTTACTGTAATACATCACTTAAATCTGAATTTGTATCGGTTCTGTTATTGTGAAAATTAACACACAGACAGAAAACAAAAAAATCTCTACAGATTTAGTATATATATATGTGAGGTGAGCCCTTTGGTTGTCTGCTAAGAAACCATTCGCTCATGTTTTGGTATTCACGTTTAAAATTCTTTGTATATATTTAACTGTAGTCCGAATAAATAGGTAAACGGATGAAATTTCATAAATCATTTTTAGCTTCCACATCTACACATATATAACCGAAACGCCACTGACTAACCGACTCATTATGGGGTCTACGAAACTATAGGTCCGATTGAATTTAACTTGGTACAGGCACTCTTTTCGCGACCTTTTTCACTACAAAACGGGTTTTACACAAATCCTATCCAAAAATAAATTTTCATATACACACGATGAAGGAATTCATTTTATGTCCACGCGGGCAAAAGCTAGTAATATATATAACAGGTTTTTGTACAAAAAATACTGTGTGTAGATGAGAATTTCTGACTATTGTATTAAACCTGTGAGCACATACATCCTGCGTTACATTGCAAAACGTCATATTGATAATCCGACCACGTCGACGAGCTCAAATAATTATATGCTCACCCACAGCTTCCTGTGACGTATTTGTGGTGGTTTAGCTACATGTTAATACAGACATTAAATCGTAAAGCATGGTCTTTATTGATTAACACAGTTTAGGTATATGAGATCATCACACATAATCTTAGACGATGCGTTTGAATATTGGACTCTTAATATTTATACTGTAGCAGTGAAATGAAAATGTTATAAAAATATTAAACGCGAATGATCGAACGATACCAAGGGATCCGTACAATATATATAATAGGTGTGTTCCCTGGAAAAACGAAATAAAACCTTGCTTAATTACCAAACAAATAATGTTTTATTTTTTAAGCTTATATATGATTACTCATATATATGTATAGTAATATTGTATCTTAACCCTTTTTCTGACTGTTTTGTTATGCCCAAATTAAAATATAACAATGATAGTTTTCAATCCCATTCTTAACACTGTCACTTTCCATTTCGGTTCTGATATTTATTTCAGGGTCTGTCCCGATATGATCTCGGTTCTTTTTTGAACACCGCTGCTTTTTTTTTATTTATATTTTTTTTATTTATTTAAGAGTATCTTATCTCGTATTTCAGGAGATTACAATACATTTGGCTGTCTTTAGGATTAGCCCTGATAAACAGACAGATATTCAATTTTTTAATACGTGTACTTAATATTAATTTTCAAAATACTTAAAACTCATAACATATGTAAATAAATCTGAAACTCCATTAATTTTTTATTTAAGAACATTGGATTTTTACGAGATAAAAATTGACATAAAAATCTCATCATGATGAATACATTTTAAGTTTAAGTACAGTACTCCAAAAATACGGAAAAATTTGGAAAATCCAAAAGTGCACGCCTCACCGCGGTCATTAACTTCTAAAATAAAAAATTTCAATAGAGTTTTTGATAATGAAATTTCAAAAAAAGATTTATTATATTCAAATTTCGCGCCATTTCGTGAGATATTTATAATGGCGCATGCGCTGATCTCAACTTTTCACATATGGCTTAAGGCTAATCTTCATTTGTATATAAATATAGATATACTAACACCACCTCAACGCTCCGCTTGTGAGGCGTGCAATAAATGATTGATATTCTACCGCGATTGCAATGGATCTTTCCTAATCGCCATTAAAAATCTTGAATAACTCTTAATTTAATGAAGATTTTTCAATTATTTATTGTACAATATTCGTCCATCAAAATTGATTTTGTCCGAAACGGTTTATTATGAGAGTTTAGAATTTGATATACTAAGTGGCTCATTAATGATTTATGTATTATTGATTTTGGAGCTTCTTTTTAATTAAAATGTTGAATATCAAAGAAAAAACGCAATTTCTTCGAGCGTTGGGCATCTTGCGTTAATTTACAAAATCACTATTTAAGAACCATACCAGACTGTTGACATAAGACTTATCAATTTCATGTACAAATAGATAAATAATGATGCCATAGTGTTAAGTAATTAAATGTTTCGTTCCCGAGTCGCAAAAATAAAATTATACAAAAGGCGAAAGAAAATTTTGCAAATAAAAAATATTTCAAGCCCAACGAAATACCTAACAGTGTTTACTTTATTCGGAAGTGGTGCATTTGTATGTAGGTTTCAAAACTTTCAAAAATTAAATAAAATAAATTTACAAAAGGGTACAAGAAATTCTAAATATTTTGTTTTCTTATTACAATGGTCATCTAATAATGTGCAAATATGTGAGGTATTAATTTCACTGTCAAGCTAAGATTAGCTTTGTTGTGAATTATAAGTCCGTCTCTCTAATTATTCAGCTTTTATTAAATTATTAGTGATTTCGAGTTACTAAGGGCCATTATAGTACTTGTGGTAAGAATGTTTCCACTGTTTTATTGGATTTAGGGTGTCATTGGGGTTCCTTATGAGCATGAGAACTTTAATAATTCATTTATACAGAACTTTAAAGGTTTTAGTTATATGACGGATTTGCTAGTTAGCAACAGCTAGGAAATGATGAAAATTAAAATAATGATGATTTTTTAATGGTCAGTCGAGATGTCGAAAAGAGTAATTCCTTCTACCGTATTTCCGTGGATTTTAATTTCTACATCGATTCTATACTAGCCACGCTCTCAGTTCTGTTCTCGATTTAGATTCTAGTTCTGATTCCAATTTCCATTTCGTTTTCGGTTCGGATCGCTATCCCTTTTCCACTCTCAATTTAATATCCATTGTCTGTTGCACTAGGTGCAGATAGTGCGGCTGAGATTGGTTTCGGTTCAGCATACAAAAAGTAGGCGTGGAAGCGAAGTAGATTTTGGATTCAAATATTATCGAAATATTAAACTTTTATTAATATTAAACTTATATTTATTTTTTTGTATATTTTTGGAAATTATTGAATATTGTAACCTCAGAGCAGTTATCAATGCGTTGCCAGCCTTTTGGGTGCGAAATGGATGTCTGACGGAAGGGAAAAGAGATTAATGGATGGCGGAAGTTGTTGCAAGGCGAGTGGGTCACCGGAACTCTCACTCACAAACTGTGACAGAAGACACCGTTTGTATTTTGTGAGAGTGTGGTATCGCACCGGCCGTATTTTCGTGCTACACCTAAGTCGACCGCAGTACGGCTCAGCCACAACAATTATCTTTAACATGATAGGGCCATGCTGCATTAATAATTTGATTCAACCCGAAACACTGAAAACAACGTCCATGATGAACTCATCTTCTAATATAATGTAGGCTCACTCTTACGTCCCGGAGGGACAGACAGATAGAGTACAGACGTGTAAAATGTGAAGGAGAATATTTAGAAAAGCAATAAATTTGGTAGTATATTTATTAAATGTTTTGCTTATGAGTCAGGCATTATATATTTATAAGTAATGAGTTTTTAATCGTTACGAAACCCCAAACTTGGCAGGTCAGCGGTGTGTTTGTAACCTATTAAATTACACTTAGATCTAGGTAGCTCTAAGATTTGCTTTTTGTTTCTTGCTAATAGGAATTTTAACACGGAACGTTTACTCGAAAATAAAGTGAATAAACTCAATTTGGGTTCATTCGGCTTCTTTATGTTGTTTTCTCGCTATATTGAAAAAACGCAACAGTTCCATTTGTTTAATAGGATACAGTGTTTTTTTCATATTCTGAACTTTTAAGTGTTGTTCCTATAGAGTTTCTTATTTTAAATAAAAAAAGGTCAATGAGGATTTCTTTAGTACAAAATTCGATAATTGTTTGTTTGGCATCTTTTTGCAGCTTCAATCAAATTGGCATGAAAGTAAAAGTCATTTTATAGTAACTACTACAAAATTTATTCATACATTACGAAATTTCGATTTTCGCTTTGATTCCTCAGCATATGGGATGTAATTTAAAAGGATTTTCTGTTGATAGTTAAGCTTTGTGAAATCAGGGTCAAGTATCAAGTATAATTTATATTTATTATTATCTAAATACTAAGATAACGGTATTATCGCTATATTAATTGATAAATTATTATCGTTTAAATTTGTTATCTACGTCAATATCGTGAAAAAGTGTGATGAACTATGAAAGAAAAAAAAATGGATGGAGAATTTAAAAACATTCTGGCAAACAATTTTATTCAGAGTGTATTGCTTGACTGTACAGTCGTCGTATAACAAATAATATTTCAACTATTTTTGATTATTTTTAACAATAAGTATTCATTGTTAAAAATAATCAAAATCAAAATCACCGAACGACTAGTTCGGCTTTTCTCTAATCATATTTGTAATCTGAGAAATGTTGTATACGTTTATGTAGTAAAAGAATAAAATATATGCTAGTACCAGTGTAAATTAAATCATGACTTTCAAAATACAGATATAACTTTTATTTAGTAACACTAGTCGTATTCAATTTCTTCTTATGTAGAGTGTGACAGTTGTCAAGGGTTATCATCGTTGAATTGTCATAACTTTTATTTATGGATAGATGGGTCTCGCTATGTCGAGACTACTAAAAATGTTTTTACGAGTTTCCAGTCTTTAGTGATCACCTATGTATTGAGAATGAAAACGGTGTAAACTGTTAACACTTATTGACTGTTTTCTTCCTGAAACATGCAACGTTCCGTACAGAAGTCGGCTTGCATCATTTAAAATTCGCGTTGAGTGTACGCCGCGTTCGCTGTAAGTGGGCCGGCCGGTCGCGTGTGGGTGTGCCGGGTTTAATTTAGTCCGCCGCGCTGCCCGGGACGCCCGTCCGCGCCGTTGCCGACTCCGGCGCATTTTACACGACCGAAGGAAGTTTAGTTTTCTCCCGACGATACTACCGCTAACTTTCCTTCTACCTGAAAAGAGCTATTCTTCTATTCGAACGCAAAAGCGACGCAGCAGATCGACCTTCTATTATGTCGAGGTTTGTTTATTTACGGAACGCGCCGACGAAGTTGAAAATAGAACCTTTTATTAGGATAGCCTCGTGATTTTCACGCGTCAAAAGTATCAGTACAGAGGGAAGGAATGCAAGATCATGAAAACCGTGTAAGTATTTATAAATTGTCATTGGTGCGTCTGTTTGCTGTCAATGATGTTTAGAACTGTTTATTTTCACGCCAAGTGCCGAGCATGTATACGTACGTCATATGATTTAGATCATAGTAAATAATTGGCATGTACTTTACTATGTCATAGTTGGCACATATATGTTTCGATTCGTTTTGCACTTCGAATCTTGTTGACTAGTCGTTAACTTGAAACGTATAATGAAAAGTAATAATGTAATTATCATTTGTTTCAGTTAATAAATATTCGGTTTTCTGGGCATGAACAAAGGAAATCGAAGAATAAGTGAATCATTAAACATACCCACGATAACGACACAAGCCGAAACTCAAACAAGCGGACAATTAGTTATAATAAAACCAAATAAAATGGATCCCTTGGATGAACCCCAGAATATGTCCATCAGAAAAAGGAGAAATCTCTCAAAGAATAGAACGTACAGGGAGAAAACACCAGAACCTGGTAGAACTCCTGTGCCACATGAAGACACTACAACTTCGGATGACGAAGATACAAGACCTGATCGAACTTCGCGAGAAATTGAAGCTGATAATACGTATGAAGAAATGAAACGATTAGTGCAAGAAAAAACAAGTGCAAAAGATCCTGTTTACGATCTTGATTTAGAAGAAGTACTCGAAGCAAGAGCAATAGCTGCAAATGAAAGAAGAAGACGAAGTATTTCACCATTTGCAATTCCAGATAATGCTGAACCCACAAATCTAGAGCGAAAAGGAAGTTTCATAGATCCAGGAAACAAACTACTTAGTACGACTTATACTTTAGGTCCAAAAGGCGAAGACACTAGTAGGCGTGGTTCTTTGACAATTCATGCTCAAGAACGGAAAGGTTCTTTGTCTCCTTCTACTCCTACTAGTGCTTCGCCAAGAGAAAAAGAAAACTTTACATATCCGTCATCTCCAACGATAAAAAAACAAGAGGAATTAAAATACCCTGACGAATCACAAAAAAAAATAGAGGGAAAAATTACACCTAAGCCGGTAACCCCACCTAAAACTGAAAAAGAAGAAATGATTGCATTAGAACAAAACGATGAAAAACCGAAACAGGCCGTGAAACCTCAAACACCTAAAACACCAGAAACTGAAGGTGAATTGGTTACTAAAGTAATTCAAATTGAAAGAACTCCTAGTAGAAAATTAAGCATTGATAGTAAACCAAATGTCGAAATAAGACAAAGAGTAGTTAGAACACCCAGTAAAAAATTAACACCGGATGCTAAACCGACAATCACAAAACAAGTAAATAAACAAGCAAAAGATGAACCACAAAGTAAAGTGCCACCTGTCAAACCAGCCAGAAGCAAGTCCGCATCTAGATTTGGGGTCAGTTTTTATCTAAGAATAATTTTAATCTTACTTATTGCTTTGTTAATAGCGCTGTATTTTCAATTTATGAAATAATATGAAATGTACAGAACCATACTTAGGTTTATGTGTGACTAATAAAATTTGACAGTGTATGAAAGATTTACTAATACACCCTAACAAATATTTACAGGGTAAGACTAGTGAGAGTGAGATGAGTGAGGATCAAGGTGTACACACAAATGTGAGTGCAGACATCGCACAACGACGTAAGGTACCCACACCTAGGAGGTTTATAAAAACCAAGTCTCCTAAAGCCAATAGATCACAGTCTATGCGTAGGGTCGAAGATCCATTGGAGAAAACAGGGACAGCTATGAGTCAAACGAGTAAAGAAATAATTGAGCTAATGGAGAAAGCTAGAGCGAGAAGTCTGTCCATACCTAAAGACGATCCGAGGTTACCGGCTGAATATAAAACACGAAAGAAAAATAAGAAACTCGAAACTCCAAACAAAACACCAACATCCCGACGTTCTAGAGGGATATCATGTCCAAAAACTATTCAGATTATAAGCGACAAAGAAATTTTATCTGGCTTATCTCCAATTAAGAGACTCGATTTGGAGTTCGAAAATAGAAGGATACGCAATTCTGGGTACGTTGACGCTAGCCAGTCAGAATATACATCTAGTTGTTATTCAACAACGCCCAGCGAGAATGAGTATGAATTTGATTTATCACAAAGAACGGCCGAACTCACGCGCAAACTAACACTGCTTTCTCAGGAAGATAATAAACAGGCCAATATTCTGTTCGGAAAAGACGACTTCATTGCTCAATCCGTACCTGAGCAAAAACCAATTTTAAGGAAAAGGTCCCTCGTTGATACGAAAAATGGTATAAGCGCAAAAGATACAACAGACAAAGATAAAAATGAACCAGCAGCCAAAGGGAAATTACCGACCAGTAATTTAAAAAGCAAACGGAAACTATTTCACAACTGGTACATATTTATCCAGGAAAGAAGATCAGATTATGAGGCAATAAGATTGTTAATTAATAAATGCGTTTGTGAAGCATTATTAATAGTCATACTATGCGGTCTCGGAGGAATGATGTTTAAAACCTTGGAAGGTTCTTTCGAAAACACATATAAATGCAGTACTAGAAACGTGAAAAGAGATTTCATAGACAGCTTGTGGAGAGGCAGCCACTATCTGAGGGAAGAAGACTGGAAGTCTATGGCACGCCAAAAACTCTTCGAGTTTGAAAACCAATTGCATATAGCGCACGAGGCGGGCGTCACGTCTTACAGTGGAAAACCATCGTGGAATTTTATGAATTCATTCGTGTACTGTTTTACCTTGATAACCACTATCGGTAAGAAACAATATAATAGTTTATGATATATAAATAATAGAAAATGAAAACTATACATATAATTTGAAAGGAAAAGAGAACTTGCATTTATCAGTTGTTTTATTTACGTAAACAATAGAAATTTCACCTAGTCAGAGTCAAATCTGATTAATATTTCAATGAAACTTTTAAAAATTTCAGGTTACGGCCACATATACCCGACCACGAAGTATGGCCGGGCTGCTACCATAGCGTACGCCGTCATAGGGATACCGCTGTTCCTGATTGTGTTGGCGGACTTTGGCAAGTTGTTCACCAGAATCATCAAGTTCTTCTGGGCCTTCGTCCGCCGATTTTACTACACGAGAAGTTGCAGAAAAGTCAGAAGAACGGTGCCGGTTCAGGTCGATACGTTTGTAGTGGATTTTATTTATATAAATGTTGTGCTATAGTATATCTTTCTGTCGTCAGCAATTAGTTTGTAATTGATTGTTATTTCTTGTAATTGAGTGGAATTTGCTATTAGACACAGGTTTATTGAGATTTTCTAGTTGCGGTACGAATGAAAGATCATATTAAAAAAAAAATCAAGTGCGAGTCGGTGTCGCGTGAAGAGGATTTCTTAATATAAACATTAGTTCTTGGGGAAATTAAATAACATGTTGAATACACATTTTCTCTTCACAACCATTTAACTAAAACAATTATGACTTTCTTTTTACACTAATAATTTTAGAATTAAAAAATGTATTTGTAGCTTTACTTACTAAACAGTTCTAGTGGCCCCTTTGATCGAGGACACGTAATGTCAATACTGAGAAGCAGAGCGTTTGACAATTTTGTGACTTACACACTTTTATTTCATCGCATATGACAAGGACAAAATTTGTACCTCTTTCTTTTGTGACGACACTTTAAATGCTGGCACTTTAAAAATACACCCTTCTTTCCCCAATTTTCTTTCATTCCTCTCGCATATTTGCTTCACTGACAACCGTCTGTTCTACACATTGTTTTGTTTATGCCTTACTCCACGTGCGCACGTGCTGATTAACCCCACAGACGTTTTACTGCCGTTTCTTGTAGGCGGTTTGCCCTTATAGCTAATATCGACAGCTCCGTTAGCACGGATGAATTCTTTCATTTTTTATATAGATCTACGTCAATCTCAATCTTGCGTTCATTTTCGATCCCAATAGTTCGATTCTGATTTTGGTTCCGTTCTTGATTCTGCTCCCCATTCTGTTTTCAATTATGATTTCATTACTAGTAGAGGTTTCGATTTGTATGAGACAGAGGTCAAATGCTAGTGTTAAAATAAAATATAAACTATATTACTCGGGGATACTGTAGCTTTACTGACCATAAAAAACAAAAGAAAAAAAGAATTACGTATATCCATCGTTCAAATTGTGGGTTATGGTCATGAGTTTATACAAAAATCGTTTAGAAAAATACATTTTCAACTATTTCCGAATTTTCAAATTATCTAGGCAAATTCTCCAATTTTTCTCTCGCTAATAATTTCACTCGGACTATAACTGACATTTAAAAAAACAAAATAGCCCAATCGGTCCAGCTTTTCTTAAGTGATGCACTTGTCAATAAACAACACCTAATTTTTATTATTTAAATAGTTACGATGATAGGTCACATAACTCTGTATTTATATCAAATCGCCTGTTTTTTCGTTCAGTAGTTTCAGAAAGTTAGATGTGACACACGGATAGACATACACAAGAGTAATCCTATAAGGGTTCCATTTCTATCCTTTTGACGGGACCTAAAACCGTGCTTGATAAGTGATAAAAAAAAAGCAGGACAAAATTGCTTTTCTCTACAAAGAATAACGAAAATACATTCCATTATTTCGTCGAGATTGTAATTTACGTAATAAATCAATTATTTTCAATGGGCCCGTAGATAATTGATTCAAAGGTATTTGTTTGCGAGAAAGTACGTTGCATCAAAAAGGAAAACAATTATTTTTCGTAGCCAAAGCCCTTTCAAAAGGGAGTGAATAACGATTTAGCTCGCAGCGGTGTATCGTATACATCTCAAATTTCTCTTTGTGCTTTTTTTTCGAAGCACGAAACGACTTGCCACTGTTTAATTCTTATATTCTTTTTATGTTAATACAAAATAAAAATTCTTCTCTAACCTGAAGAATATTTATGCGGAATACGTTAGGCCCTTTGTTGGGCTCCCTAAGCCGTGAAATTGGCATATCTGGCAGACTCCAATTAATTTCATGTTATGACACAGTGCGAGCCTTCTTTTGAAGGTTGCACAAAAAGGAAACGTGGAAAATAATAACGAACCTTATGTGTCGAGGCGCCGTGTTTCTCTTTCTGTGTGCCGTTCTCTAACTTTTCGCGTTTTAATGTTCCGCACACTAACTGATGCTTTTATGGGACAATCGCAGTGTCTGTCTGTCTGTTGTAAGGTCTTTTAAATTCATCATGTGGTTGAGTCGAACGGTAGCCCTTTTTAAGTACGTTTTAAAAAATGTGCAGTGTCTCTTTATATTAGCTTTAATTTAAAAAAAAAAAGTTTAAACATGACTGTCTTCGGAAGTATTACTTGTGGAAATCTGAACATAACTCACGAATATAAATAATGTAGCATAGATTGAAGGAGAATGATAAGAAAAATAGTTTTAATGTAATAATTCAATGAAAAGGTACAGCATGAAATTAGTCTTTGTTCATCTTTTTCTCTATAGCGATGATGTCTAAATAGAATATTTTCTGTCGGTATGCTTCATCGAATAGCAAAAATTATAGCTTAGTATTTAAATATGAAAAAAGCGAGTATATTAATCTCGCAATTTAGATAATGTTGTTCTGAAGGTAACAAGGGATTAGATCACTAAACATTTAGATTATTCTCAAAAGGAGAATGCCAAGCCGCCATAGTCGTTGTGGCCATGGAGGCACACATTGAACATAGTCTCCAAACGTTAATGGGCAATCTCGGTAATGCTTAGGCCAAGGAAATAAGTTACAAAAAAGTAAGTGTTTTAAAATTATAAACAGTTTTGATTTTTACCAAAACAGACTTTTATATTAAAACTTGTTTTACAATCACTTTTTGCGTATTTTATGTTTGCGTACCGTTTGTAAATGCAACACGCGCATAACGATTGTTGCGAAAGCCTTAAAATGCCGTCAGCGTCAATTATGGGATTGCTATTAGACATATCGTTAATATGTCGATTCAAAGTTCTCGATGGCGTTGTCGTTAGAAATAAGCGGTGTTCGTAGTCAAACCGTGATAGAAGATTCGATGGTGTCGGTGTCCATTTACAATGCCAAGTCGTTAGATTAAAAAAAAAAAAAACAAAGTAAAACGCAATTAACAGCCAAATAACTTCACATAAAACTCGCGTGCAGTCGACTGTCACTGTCACTGTCAACTGTTTGTTTTCTTTTCTAATTTACATACTTCGCGACGTGTTGCCATTTCCCGTTCAAAACTCGATAAATCGAATTTTATCCGAATGGTTATCAGATAGTATTATTCCGTGGAGTCTTTATTCAATAATTTATTTTAAAAAAAGTTTTGACCACACGAGAGATATATCATTTGTAATAATCCCTTTATCATTCTTAATATTTTCTGCCTACATTAAGAACTCGAAAAATTGATAATAATCATCTATCACTCCTCCATTTAATATAGATTACTTCTCTATTTGTTTCCTAATGATAAATGCTAACACTCCCGCTGCCATCGAAAGATAATTGTGTTAGTCTAAGTACTACTTATTCCTTGGATAATAAGCCCAACAAGTAATGATAAAAGAATATCGCCTAAATTTTACAAAAAATGAACAAAAAATATTAAGTAAACATTATACGTTGTGCGTTTCTCCCAGTCTGGCATTTCTCTTTGGAGACATTACGATTATTAATATGGTAGCGATTTTTTTAGTTTAGATATGAAGTTTCTTGGCTTTGACTTTGTATTTGTCGCGTGTTTATTGTTTATTTCAATCGAACGATAACGACTTAGTATCGTGTGATTTTCCACAGAAGCAAATAAACAACATTCAAAAATTCCCATTTAAAAGATAATGTAATAAATTTTAGCTAACCTGAACAAAAAAGGAATTACAAACCACTTAAAACTTTTTCAGCTCTTAATATATAGATGATTGTACCTATTCATCGAAAGTCAAGCTCTCTTTGTTGTTATATTTTCATACAGATCGGTTAAAAATAAAATTTTTCGTCAGGGTCAAACTTGCAAAATGAATGGAGAATACAACATGGGTGTATTAAATTTTATACGTCTATTAGTTTATAATATGTTACAGATAAATTTTAATCAAAATAAGGAAACGTGAATAAGCAATAAAATTGAAATTTAAGTATTTTCATTTTATTTTTCACTTTTCTTCTTAAATAGCATTATCGGTAGACATTTCACAACACGTATGCTTTATTCATTAAAATTGTCATGACTTGGTATCAGGTCTTAACTAAAACAAAGCATACATAACTGGTTTAGATTTCTAGGCTTGTACCACAGCTTCTTGTGCCACAGACTCAATAATTAGCTAAGTCATATGATTGATATTGAACGTTGAAAATAAATCTGAACATTGACATCTTTCCAGGAGGTGATGAAGGGGCTGAACATCGTCTACGAAGTAGTGCGCAGACCCTCACAGCTGATGTTCGAGGATGAAGAGAACGAAGCTAAACCCAATGATGGGCCGTCAGAGCCTCCCGTCTTGGAGCGCAAGCCCAGCGCCGACCTCCCACCGCCTCTACCCCCTAAGCCTGGCACTCTACCCAGAGACATAGAGTCGGCCACCGAGCCCGACACGCCGGCGCCGTCGGTGTTCGAAATAGACGACGAATTCAATCTACCCATTTCGGTAGCCATAATCGTCCTCATCCTCTACATCCTGGCCGGCGCCGTGTTGTTCTGCCTGAGAGAAAATTGGACATTCTTCGAATCGTTTTACTTCGTTTTCATATCGATGTCCACGATCGGACTCGGAGATTTGGCGCCGAACCATCCCATGTTCATGATGAGCTCCATTCTCTATCTCGTTTTCGGGCTGGCGCTGACGTCTATGTGCATAAACGTCGTACAGGTGAAACTGTCCGATACGTTCAAGCAAGCGAGCGCCAAGTTGGGCGCTACGATAGGCTTAAAGGTCGCCGAGGAGGATGGCAGCTTGGTGCCTATGACCCCACCTCCGATGGAAATTGCTCCAGTTCACAAGCCAAGGAAACCTGAAGAATCGGTTGATGCAAACAAAAGTAAAGAAAACGAAGATAGTGCTCTAGAATCTAAGAATAAATGAATTTGTTGTATTTTAAAAAGCTAAGAGTGTACAATGGAAATTGATTGTGGTGCTATTAGTTATTACATCAAGTGATATTTTTATATTTATTGGTTTTATATTATACTTTGTAAGTTACTATAGCTTTGTATGTTTTGAGTTTGTATTTGTGTAAATAAAAGTTATGATTATTATTTATGTTTATGTAGAACAATTCGAAGCGTGTTCACTGGCCAAACTATTTGTGATTGTAAAACTAATAAAAAATATTGGGCAGTCGTTATGTTTGAACGCATTATTTTCTTTGAATATTGAAAAGAACATGTTTATTGTAATACTTGGGGTACTTACTAAAAATGTTACGAAGGCGGTTTAATCAGAACCGAAGTTGGAGTCGGAGTTTTTAAGTTTCGTTTGTCAGAGTTGGAATCGGATCCGGAACCGGAATCGAAGTCGGAGTTGGAGTGTGAAGCAGAAGAGAGATGCCTTAAAAGCACCTGTAATAAAATACATTATTACAGAGACTACATAACGTCTTTCATTTAAGTTAAGAAAATAAGACACCTAGGTGTTTAAATTAAAACAATCAAATTTTCTTAAACTTTAAACGCATCTAAAACTAGGATAAGTTTAATTGAAGCGCTGACTCAGAAAGCGAAACAGACGACCCGATCCCAAATTTGAAATAACAATTGATAGAGTGATAGACAGACAGCACGTAGGGAGAGGCATTGCCAGCGGGACAAGTAGAAACTAGTTCGTAGGCGGCGGTGCGCCGCCGCCCGATTATAACCTCCGATTTAAAAGCGTCGAAGCTGAATTCGGAATCGGTCATGAAATATCGATATCGGAATCGAACCTCCGTAACGTCCCTAATGCCTATTAGTGTTTGTGTCGCAGCCGATTTCCGTAGAAACAAATTTACATATCGGTAAATTTAAAATATTTTAGAAAGTTTGGTAAAACCAAATGTGCATGCCTTAAGCGCTCGTGACATACGTATGCTATTTAAATTAGAGGTTAATGATAATTTAAGAGCTTTTCACCAAAAATCCTTTTTCGAAGTTCTTCAAAACTTTCCCGAAGTCACTAATTCAAATTATTATACAATAATTGTTGTGAATATAAATGTATTACTAATTATATTAAAAATAACTTTGGAATTGATAAAAACGTTTAAAAGTAACAAAAAAAATTTTGGAAAATCGAAAAGCGCACGCCTAACCGCGGTCATTGACTTCTAAAATAAAAAATTTCAATAGAGTTTTTGATAATGAAATTTCAAAAAAAGATTTATCAAATTCAAATTTCGCGCCATTTCGTGAGATGTTTATAATGGCGCATGCGTTGATCTCAATTTTTCACATATGGCTTAAGGCTAATCTTTATTTGTTAATAAATATAGATATACAAACGCCACCTCAACGCTCCGCTTGTGAGGCGTGCAATACACAGTCGTTTTTTTTAGTTTTTTTGTAAATTATAATTAAACGACAGTACTTAGAACGCTAATATTAACTAGGAATCAGCACAGGGTACTTTATATAATAAAAAAAAAGTATTCCGGTAAGATACATTTTTCGACCAATTTCTCTGCCACATACATGGATCCATAAACACAGACTGATGGACGTCCAAAAATGAATGATTTTAATGCTATTATTTACTATATTAAAGAAAATAATTATTTATAAAATTTACCATATGTGCTAGACAGATTATTTAACTTGATATTAATGCACTCGTATTACCCTGTAAGTGTTATATTATTAAAAAAAAGTCATTTAAGTTTCTAAAGACTGGGTTTTTTGACATGTCAAGAGTAGAGCACCACCTCAACGCTCCGCTTGTGAGGCGTGCAAAAAAACAGATTCTAGGACAGATTTGAACCCGGGCACCCTGCGCGCGCGACTTAAAGCTAAACAGTTGAACTAAATCGTACAGCTGATCCTCCGAATAGCTGTTTTATTTTTGGTATTACTACCGCCATCTGTTGGCAATTACAAAAACATAAAAACATACATTCGAATCTCCATTTCAGATATTTAAGCGAAATGACAGATCAAAACATGAATAACTGCGAGTAAAAAATTCAATTACAGCTAATCAGTACTATATCAAGCTATGATTATCAATACAGTTATTCCTAATCGATTAGTGATGAGACTGAAAAATAAATTAAGTTTAAAAATTTAACTATTTTTTTAGTTATGGTGATTACACGGGATTTTTAGGCGACAGTAGAAGCATATCCATGCTCGCGCTTAAGACATGCAATTTATTACAACAGTTAGAACTTTTTTTTAGTAAATTTGCTCCTATTTAAGAATATTTAAGAAAATTATTATTTTACGAATTATAAGCAAAAAACCAAAAACTACTTTTTTTCTATTCCTAATTATTTATAGTTTTTAGAATTTTTTATGTGCTAATTAAATTTTCTAGCACAATAATCTAGACATGATTCCGGATCGAATGAGCCATAACACATAACTTTAGCACCATTATGTTGAATAAAAACCATTCTCAACTTATCGACTGGACAAAACAAAAAGGAATATGTATTTATTTTTTTGGGCGGGACAATCTCCAAAAAAGTTGAACGAGTTGCATTGTATATACATATATGAGTGTATATATACACATATTTATCAAAGAAAAAAATTAAGAAGCGTCTAATTGACCCAAATTTTGATTGCTCGTCTCTAAACATCGATCCTCTAAAATTATCAGCACCTTATTATATACTAGCAACCCGCCCGCGTCTTCGTCCCCAGTGTTTCTTTTTCATAGAAACCTTGACCAATTATTTACCTAAACCTTTCTCATGAATCACTCTATCTATTAGTGAAAACCGCATGAAAATCCCGTTCAGTAGTTTTTCAGTTTATCGCGAACAGACAGACAGACGCGGCGGAGGACTTTGTTTTATAATATGTAGTGATATTTACATTGAAAGTAATATCTAAATCAAGATTGACACTCCGCATTCTGGCTAAAATGTCGTCGCTAATACCGTCGCGATATTTTTGGCATAATCCATTAGGAGCTGAAGGATTACATGATGTTAGGATTAATGCAAAAAGTTCGCGCACTTGATCTATTCTCGCTTCTTGTGCGTCTTCTCTCATCGCCTGCTCCTAATGATTGACATCTTATAACAAACCACAGCGCTGAGATGCTTCCCGATACGCTTTGATAAATAATCACTTTAATTTTTGAAGTAATTTGAGAAATAATTACTTCAAAAAATTAAAGTGATTATTCGGGAAGTTCAAGAAATTTAACGAACCTTTGCTGAACTACTTGAATTATACAAAAACATTAAAGAAAGTCATCGAACTTTAAAGAAAATTGTGGGATTTTCGAGTGACTTGTAACCCCTGTTTCTCCCACACCCGTTAGAGAGGTGTATATATATGATATGACGTCAAATAAAATAATCATTATTATAAAAAAAAGTGCGTGCGTACAAAGTACACATGTCAGAAATGAAACTTCTTTGGCAAACTAATTTTTAAGTCTTGTTTATATTCATAAAAATTTATAACTTTAGATTTCCGAGACTTAGAGGAAGTGAAAAAGGAGGATTTGTTAGGAATTTAATGAATTTAATTGTCATTAAATTATTAAAAGTGTCGAAGATTAATACAAATTATAAATTTGATTTATTTAATTTATTTCTTAGATATTTACATTATTCGACGCGATTTCTATTGGGTATTGTTGTGACTAAAGCATTATGATAAGTAAAATACGCAATACAAGTTCGTGTTTCAACATTATCTAAATATCTTGTAAAAATAGCATCTATTGTCATGTGTCCAAAAATAGCACTGTGCGTGATGCGACGTTCGCTCTATCTCACTCTCTCTCAAACGATTTTAATCGCTATCTCCCTCTTCGATAAAAATGCTACACATCTTCTTGACGCTAATATTATTATTGCGTTTCATCCGTAAAAATTTTACCCTCATGCGCCTAAAGAAGTTTCATTATACACGCATACTATGTATACACGAACACGTTGGTGTTGGTGTTACTATACTGTGAAATCGTTACACCCGTACAAGTTTTGAAGTACATTCATTTCGTATTAACAGAATAGAGGGAGTTTCATGAACGCGCGTAAATGCAAGTTTCATTCACACCTTCTTCGACAGGCCATTCCAGTGGGGTTATAAGCATCGGCCCGCGATTTTCAAATCCTTGCACGGCGCTGAAAGAATTCAATTATGAGCGGCCATAATCCGCGCCGTCCGCGGCGGCCGGCGGCCGGCGGCGGCGCCGCTTTGAAGCCCTTTATCAAAGGATCGCCGGCGGTGTTCCTTTTTGTGTACTAATCCTCCCGAACAATGTTTATAAACGGTGGGTCGAAAAATTTTCGTAAGCCTCCCTTACATTGGTACGAAAGTAAATAATTAACTAAATTAAAATATCTAATTTATACATACCTATCTGTGAAGAAAGTTATCATCGATGTAAGCGTCAAATGAGCCATCGGTTTCCTGGAAAATTAGTATCAAATGTTTTTGAAGTAAAACTTTTATAGACGCGACTTGATAGTCACTCAGATCTTTTTCAAACGGAAGTAGGTAATAGCTTTCGGACGGAAGTGACATTCTCTTCAGTACCAACTTCATATATATATATATGTACGTATGTATTGGTAACACTGTGGATATACAACTGCTGTATAGTTAGACATTATTTACATGAATAACATGGAATTTACCCAAAATATTAATATGTTTTGTGCACAACCCAAAATAACCCTACATTTTGTTGGACTTAATCTTTGTGATTACAGTGCTTATTTTAATTAACAATTATTATGTGAAAATTTTATAAAAGGACAAGTGTAATAAAAAATACGTTTGAAACATAATAAAACAAATATTGTTAAAAAGTCATGTGACTAAGCTGGAGTAAAATTTTGCCTCTTCATCGGTAAATAAACGCAAAAATCAGCAAACTAATCATCACCCTCGGTCTAAAAAAAATAAATTTTATGTACCAAAATTTAATATCTAATCAATAAAATTTATAATTTCATCATACTGAAATTAAAAAGCTGATCAATATAATTTACAATTTCATTATTAAAATCAATATTATTTTATAAATAATATTTTTTTTTCCAAATTTCTCACTGTAGGTAGACAAAACACTGACAATTGATGCACCAAATAGCAACACAGATTTTTGAATTATATTATACGTAAGTGCTTCGTTGTTAACTGTAATAAGTAACCATAATTGAATTTTATATGTAATTCTATGTACAAATATAAGTACAATTTATATTCGTAAAAATATTTTAATAGGTTTACAAGGGCTCTCACAAGTACTGAAAAGTAAAAATTGCATTATCAAAGAAAATAAATTAAAAAACGACGTATTCATTTTATGATTAATTTCTTTGGTGATATATATCATAAAAGTCAAAGAAGTTTTACTTTAATCGCGCCTAAAGGCTACAGGCACACGATTGTTTTTTTTAATTTTTTAAAACAATACAAAGTAAAGGAAGCATTGGATGGTCTTTACATTCACTTGCCACGATCGTATTAATGCAAAACAGTTGAAAATTTGAATAGTCATTGGGATTATTGCACAAAAATATTTTAAATTACAATGAAATATGTATTTGAAATAATATGTAGTAAACTATAAAATAAATACATTTTTCACTGGAACGAATTTATTGATATAAGAAAAATAAATTATAACGCGATATTTACAAACGTTATTGGCCTAATTCATTAATCTATAGAGCCATATTAAATCATGTCCTCACTCAAAATTAAAAATAAAAATATTTTTTAAATATTTTAGAAAAATCGTAACGTCACTATTAAGGCTTTACTTTAAATTGTTTTTGATGAAATAAAATAGTACAATGGGACACTATTTTACTTCTTCGAATATTATTGGAATATGTATTTTTGAAGCGGAAAAAAGACGAATATATCGTAGCACAAAATATTCTAGTAGAACTTGGTACAAAGTAATAAAAGAATTAAAGCAATAAATGTTGTTTCAAAACTAGTAAATTGCCGTGTACGCTGAATTTATGATTCTGATTAATGTACTTTCATAATTCTCTAATATTTTCTCTGAGACTGACATTCAATTAATTGGCAATGAATTCGTAACGCCATTAGCGGCATAGATGCCGTTGTTGGTGATAAAAAGTCTTGGAGGCTAGTCGGTTAGTATTCTTCTAGTTTTTAACGCAAGTCCTAATGACATTCTTCTGTTACAAGTAAAATTAAAATGGAGAAGGAGCGAAACATAAATAAGTCATTTATGTTGCGAACAAAATAGGAACTTGAAGAACATCAAGAATGGTGAAAAATAAGATGTGTTTTAGTTAAAAACCTGAAACTACTATATTTATAAGATAAATGGTAGAATGTGTATGGAATATAAAACAGTATTTGGTAAATTTTACTGCTAAAATCTTACTATTATAAGATAATATTATAGTGAATTTTACTACTACAAATCTACACTTCATCAATATTTTTGGTACGATCACGTAAAAAAGGAGTGACGCTATCTTAGAAGAGATCAACACAACGTGCTTGTTTGGTAAGATCCACACATAGGATATGGACCAAGTTTCGTTTCTTTCAATAGTAGGAACATTATTAAAATTTAAAACGAACGGAATTAAACATAGAAAATTATTGGACAAGTGCGTATAGAACCACACGCCGAGGATTCCGTATAAACTTAATTATAAATGTAGATAATTTATTTATTAATAATTTCCATGATATTTGCCTGTTTTTGATACTAATATTGGCGAGATATCGCTCCAGATATTCAGAAATTTGTGCTGTTTTTCTTTTTTTTTAAAAAACACAATTTACTTTTGAGTTCCGATTTTTTGAAAATCCATACATCGGCCTATAACGTGGCTTATACCTTAAGGTATAGAGCATTTGTCATTTGCATTTAAATGTAAATGTAAAATGCTATCACAAAAATAAATAAATGATATGACTATAAATTGTCAATTATCATAAATGAATCAACTGTGGTAGAGCCATACTGTGATCAATTTAGCTGCTGCACTGAAATGGTCCGGCTCAATCAGTGAAATTCGACGATCTTACAGAAAACGAACGTGAAGTAGCAATTTCCGCTGTTGCATTTTGTCCAGTGAGGGGAGTTCCGGTGACTCGAGCCCTTCTCTCCCCTTTCCATCACATCGATCCCCCTCCATTAGACATCCTATTCCTTCTCAAGAAGCCGGCAACGCAGCGGTGACTGCGTGTGACCATGGGCGGCGGTGACGATCTACTCTCTGAAGACTCACCTACTCGTTTGCTTCTCGATTATAATATAAAACAAAATAGGGTCTTTCAGATTTTTACTTTAATTGTGCTATGAGACCTTCCTTCTTGTCAAGTTACACGATTATAGATCGACAGAAAGTACCCTATATGCTTCGATTTATTTGTAAATTTTAAAATATGCATCGCAAATCACCGTATTTTTTTATATGGTTAAATTAAGAACTCTTTTTTTTTTCACAACTTCAAGAGGCCGCAGTCCTCTGAATGTAATATTAAGTTCAACTTGTGGGCTCCACGAATTCCCGAGAAAAACAGTGGACAGACAGACTGACAATATGAAGGTTATTTTTGAATTAGAGAATTATAGAAAACACCAACGATCACGTGGTTCTTATGGACGATTTTAGATAGTACTTCGGCGTGTACCGATGCATATTTTGCGTCAGACGAGCGTGTGATAAAAAGATTAATTGCTTTTTTTTTCAATAGTCATCGAGTTTGCTGAGTTTTTTGCGGCTTACAATTTTGGCTGTTGAAGTGTAGGTGCCGGCTAAAATCGGCGAAGTGTTATATAAATAACGGTGTGTGCAAACGCAACCAAAACGTCATTATGACGTCAAACGAACACCTAATGCAGCGCGGGCAAAATTAGTGATTCGAGTTTTGCACATTGTTAATAGATGATTGATTAAAATGATTAAACTAGCGCTGTGTTCTTTTTTCCGTGCATTTCAAGCCCTTTGAATCAATTCTCAAGTCGAGGGTCGCTCGGAATGTTTCCCTTCAGTAATATGCAAGGAATTCATACTTTATGAAATACCTTTCGAGCTCAGCGATTCCTTTAAATGTATTGTTTTCGGACGAAAATGAGAACGATTTTCTCGGAGGGTAATTTTCTTGAAGCTGATCTTCACGGAAATTACCGATAACATTAAATTCTATCTCAAACTCAAACCAAAGAGATACCTATCAGATATCGATACATCGACCAGTTGTATGGCACCCAGTGTCATACAACTGGTCGATGCATGTACACGCTGTTGTATTTTTATTTGCTGCATTTATATTATTATTAGACTCCTTTTTACTTATAACTTGGAAATATTGAATGTAAGCAGGTGAGTTTTATATTTCTTTGCGTATCTCAACGTCGCAAAGTTAATTTTTCACATAAATGTAAGAAATAAATTGACTGGAACATAATTGAAGAAAAAGTCTGCGTGGTTCTCCATAAAAAATCCCATATAGACCATATCGGCGGTATATTGAAAAAAGGGCCAAATTTCATGCACTTGAAGCCGACAAGCTTGCATGAAAAGGTTAATGGATGTCAGTGAAGCAAAAGAATTATGCAAAAAATGTACCATATGAAAATCTATAGTCTGTGCCTACCCCTCTGAGAGACAGGTGTGAGTTTATATTGTTATTACAATTAAATTTTATAACAGTTTAAGGTATTTCGTAATCAACAAATAAAGTACGCATGCTAACGACAATAAATTAAATATACGTCAACTGTTTCATTTGGTATTACTCATATACTATGGAGCATTTTAATTTTGTCCGTAAACGTCTATTTTATCGCAATTTTTGTTCACTGCGGGCGCTGAAGTCGATAATACTGCTTTTGCTCTATATGTTTATATACTTTACATAGCGAATACAATGAAAGCTCCTCGTAATTAAGGGGTTTTCTTATGTAATCTCATACTCTTTTAAGTATTGTTATATTTTTGATTAAAGTATAATTTCTTATGTAATCTCCTACTCTTTTAAGTATTGTTATATTTTTGATTAAAGTATAATAATTTAGAGATCAATAATTCAAAATATAAAAGGAATCAATTGTGAAAATACAAATATTTGAAATGATAGTGTTGATGAAATTGTTTGATAGTTTATTTATAATTTTTTCTGAATATCAGTTACGAACTCCTGAACATTGACCAATCGCATTGGATTTTTCGAAATAAAAGTATAGTAGATCACCGTAGTGTTTAATTGGGTATTGCATATAACACAAAATAACATTTTATTAAATATATAATAACATCACACATTGCTGTACCTTCTTTGCCAAGTTTTGATAATGTATTTACTTTTGATATTTCTTAAGATTTGTCCGATTAACATTTTCTGATGTTGTGCTTTTGAATTCACATATTCCTCTATAACATAATGACGGAAGTACTTTTTTAATTCATTTTTTAATCGCTTCTCAATATTTATAAAACCTTTTTCCAGATTTGTAAATTCCTTTTCGTAGAATTTTAATTTTAATCGATCAATACTGTCATATCTCGCGTCCAGTTGTTGTATAATTCCATTAACGTATAAATTCATTAGAGCTTTCAGAAATTCATTATTTATCTCTCCCAAAGTGTCGACAATATCATAAACGATTTTTTCTTTGTAGCCACATCGTTTCAATGTGATATTTCCATCACCCGGGTTATTTTCGGCAGTGCAATTCAGAGATTCTCGTAAATTCATGAATATGTAGTCGTAGTAAAAGTCTTCGCTATGAATTCCATTAGTGCTAGAATATGTGTTTGTTTTAAAAGTTTTGATCACTTGCAGGCACAAAAACAAACTCGACACCGAAACGGGTAAAAGCTCACACAACGGCTCCATATGGGCGTACCTTGACCAACCTGTGAGTATGACGCCTGGCGGATAAAAAAAAATAAAACTTTAAGTTCCAGACATAAGTAAAAAAAAAACAATTTCGACTACAGATTTGTGAAGATTGTAAAATGTGAGTAATATTATACTCAAAAGTACTTATATATATATATAAAATAAAAAAATATGGAGTAATGTTTGAAAAAATATAGATTACGTCTTTTGTGTTCTGTTACAGTTTTATGCACATCATTGATTTTAGAGAACTGTGTGTATTACTTTTCTAATACTGTTGTAATATTATAAATATATGACTTATAATATGTGGATCTGTAAGCCTAACTATGCGAAAAACCCTTCCATCACTCCATTCTCCTATCCATCAGCCCATTCCCTCCTCGAACAGATATCTTATTTCTACCCAAAAGCCAGCAACGCACTAGTGTCACCTATTGGGTGGCGAGGGTCCATGGTTAGTGGTGATCACCTATCCTCTGGCGGCTCACATGCTTTTTCGTGCTTCGGAAATGCTACAAAAAGTTATTTTATACATATTATAGGTGCGAAAGTTCATTATCAAAAATTGTTTCTATAAAATATATCCCCTAAAGATGTTACACATACTTTTTTTCTTTTAAGTTGTGTACGACACTTTGAGACTAAAATTCACATGATTTAATTCTTGAATTAAAATGTAATCATTTATAGGTTTGAATTAAATGTGAAATTCCACATCGGAATGATTTGTCTCTGTAAAATCAAATATCTTCAAATTCTCTAAATTTTGGATGCTAGTCAAACTGTAAAACGATTACCTTTAAAATTGTATGATTTCGTTGTGCCGTCTATCCTATAACCGTTGACCAACTTCATCCAGCTGAAATGGTTTAGATATCTCGCTGTCATGTTCGGAACTGCAGCAGCTCGGCCATCGGCCCCTTTGAATGCCGAAGCCACCCAGATATTGTCGGAATTTACGTGATACTTATACAAATTTATGTGAGTGTGCTTCAGCACCGGTTCGTAGTTCCAGTACACCGGTTCCACTTGACCGCGAAGTTTAAATTTCGCCAATTCCAAGGGTTGGATAGAACGAAGCATGTCGTCCCATATCAGCACAGTCGTGTTGGGACGTCTCGACTTTATCCCTCTGGCTACGGACAATACGTGTTGTGTGAAAATGGCCCTAAAAAGAATTTATAAATTTGTCGTATATCGAAAAAACAGAATCAAGTATATCAGGTAATTCAATGTGTGTGTAATGAAAAACATTTTTTTTTTATGTTACCGTCTTTAAAGCCTTTTGAGTGGGTGTGCACTAAAAGTGTTTTTCGATAACTATAATAATAACCGAGTGTGACTTAGCTAGAGAAGGATACACTAATATTTAGTGACGTAATTGTTTACTAGGGCCATATACAATTATATTAAACTCCGTTTTGCAAGAAATAGAATTTTTGATGTGTTTATTATTCATTGTTTTTAATCGCCTTTGATTTTTATTTTAGTTTTAAATCAGCTTACATAATTCATAAATTAAATATATAATAATTTAAATATCAATAAACTACTCTATTCAATATATCTGTGATAGACAATTCAATATGTATGCAATATGTATATATGTGTAATTGTGTATGTGTGAAAGCTGTATGTGACGTGAATGATAGTTTTATGTAACATTTTTTTTGAATTTATACTTCTTTAGGCGCGTTATGAAAAAATGATGAGAGTGAAATTTTAAGATTGTGTGACGCAAAATTAACAGTTTGAAGCTGCCCGCTTAGGATTCGAATTTCGAATAATGAGAGAATTTATGTACATTTAATATAAGAAAATAAAAATTATTTATTTAATTTTTAAAATTTAAACTGAACTTTTATGTCTTGACGAGTACTTTGACACTCTATGGTAATCAGCGTCTGATGATGGAGCTGGAAGGTGGCCATAGGAACTCCGTAATTAAACGACGCAACCCCATCGAGTTTGGGCTCGTTTGATTCCTCTTGACGAGTACTTTGATACTATATGGTAATCAGCGTCTGATGATGGAGCCAGGTGGCCATAGAACTCCGTAATTAAACGACGCAACCCCATCGAGTTTGGGCTCGTTTGATTCGTCTTGACGAGTACTTTGATACTATATGGTAACCAGGGTCTGATGATGGAGCTGGAAGGTGGCCATAGGAACTCCGTAATTAAACGACGCAACCCCATCGAGTTTGGGCTCGTTTGATTCTCTTGACGAGTACTTTGATACTATATGGTAATCAGCGTCTGATGATGGAGCTAGAAGGTGGCCATAGGAACTCCGTAATTAAACGACGCAACCCCATCGAGTTTGGGCTCGTTTGATTCGTTTGACGAGTACTTTGATACTATATGGTAACCAGAGTCTGATGATGGAGCTGGAAGGTGGCCATAGGAACTCCGTAATTAAACGACGCAACCCCATCGAGTTTGGGCTCGTTTGATTCCTCTTGACGAGTACTTTGATACTATATGGTAATCAGCGTCTGATGATGGAGCTAGAAGGTGGCCATAGGAACTCCGTAATTAAACGACGCAACCCCATCGAGTTTGGACTCGTTTGATTCGTCTTGACGAGTACTTTGATACTATATGGTAATCAGCGTCTGATGATGGAGCTGGAAGATGGCCATAGGAACTCCGTAATTAAACGACGCAACCCCATCGAGTTTGGGCTCGTTTGATTCATCTTGACGAGTACTTTGATACTATATGGTAATCAGCGTCTGATGATGGAGCTAGAAGGTGGCCATAGGAACTCCGTAATTAAACGACGCAACCCCATCGAGTTTGGGCTCGTTTGATTCTTCTTGACGAGTACTTTGATACTATATGGTAATCAGCGTCTGATGATAGAGCTGAAAGATGGCCACAGGAACTCCGTAATCAAACGACGCAACCCCATCGAGTTTGGGCTCGTTTGATTCGTCTTGACGAGTACTTTGATACTATATGGTAATCAGCGTCTGATGATGGAGCTGGAAGGTGGCCATAGGAACTCCGTAATTAAACGACGCAACCCCATCGAGTTTGGGCTCGTTTTTAATGATGCCAAAGAAGTATAACTTCTCAAGCGCGTACTTACGTACACGCACCCAATTTTTTTTATTTAATATCAGTCATTTAGGTATGCTACACATTTATATGAAAGGTCGAGTTACATTTTCGTATATGACTGCTGCAAATAGTCCCCATTAGAAATATTATAAATGTGAAAGTATCTCTGTCTGTCTGTTACTTCTTCACATTAACCCACTGAACCGATTTAAATGAAATTCGGTATAGAGATAGTCTTAGTTCCGAGGAAGGACATAGCCTACTTTTTGTTTGTCTGTCTGTTCGTTTATATGTTTTTTCACAACTCAACAATAGTTAAACGGATTTTAAATAATTTAAACGTACCAAGAGAGCACACCATTTTTTCATAATTAGGTGACTGTTTATGTTTCTATTTGTTTGTATGTTTACTTATATATATATATATATACAATGACAATAAATTTTAATGAAATTTGGAAAGCTGATAGCGTTCATCTATATTATTATAAGTGCGGAATTTTGG
The DNA here is from genome assembly GCA_005406025.1 of Eumeta japonica. NCBI lineage: Eukaryota > Metazoa > Arthropoda > Insecta > Lepidoptera > Psychidae > Eumeta > Eumeta japonica. The sequence continues at coordinate 226,106 of BGZK01000260.1, forward strand.
ATGGATGTTTATGATCCGGATGACATTAGACACAAAGATGGATTATAGTCTGGAATAGTACATAGGCTACTTTTTATTCCGAAAAAAAATCGCAATTCCTATGGGATAACACAACAATTCCTACAGGAATCGTATATTTAAAAAGTGTTTCTTTCGTGAAAAAGATTTTTAGCGCATAATGCCCAAAAACGCTTGACTCATTCACACAGAAACGGAAAAAATATCTAAAAAGTTTAAATGTGTGCACAATTTACCATTTATCGGAGTTAAAGGAGGTTGGATTTCGTATGAAACTTTTTATGGGGCGAGTAAGACTTCGAAAAGTGGTGAGTTGCGCCTTTCACAATTAGATTGGGGGAGCGGAGTTGTGTAATGTACAAAAATGAGTGTGTATTTTGTTGGTTTTTTTTTGCGTCATTTAATTAATCATACAATTACTATGAAATTATGAAATTGGCGACATGTTGTACTCGCGAAAGGGACGATTTTTGAAAGATCAAACTAACATTGGTATCTGATGTTGCGTATATTTACTACCGAATCGAACTACTTATTCGATACTTATTAAGAATTACTTCATTAATAAGAAACGCGTTGAATAAAATAGACTGTTAACATTTCGCTTTGGCTTCATGTGCTTTTTTGTGTTGTTACATGTTATGTAATGACACAAATAATTATTTTATTATTACAATGTAATAACATAATTACAATAATTGTGCTATTACATCATATCTAAAAAATATTTCGTTTATAGATAGTAACACTATCTCTAATTAATATGTAAATATTTTATCCTATTACTAGAATTTTCCCCGGTTTCTTCCAAATTGGAGTTGTGATCGATAACGGAATTGAAATTGCAAATGAGACGAAACGCAAAATCCGAGCCGAGATAGCGGAATGTTCGTAGTAGGGAACGGGACCAAAAACGTAATCGACCGTGGGACCAAAATTAGAACCAAGATCGTGACCAGAATTGGAATATGATGGAATCATAATTAGAACCTACTTAAATCGAAACTAGATTTGGAATCGAGAATATGATAGTGATCGGGATCATGATCGATTATAGTAATCGGCCGACATATGAGATGAAGAAGTTAATTCTGTCTACGCGAGCAGAGCTGCGAGCGGAAGCTAGTTGTCACATAAAATATAGGTTACTTTTTATTTCTTTTTACGTTTCTTTGTATGACTTCTAATAACTAGAGAAGAAAGCTTAAAAGTCATTAGTTTAATTTTATTTTGACGCCTTGCTTATTGATTGCTTTATTGAGGAGCTGTGTTAGAGTAGTCGACGAGGATTGAGGGGGAAGCGGCAGATAATAAGCGGCAGGTAAGATATGGTGTGAGAAGGTGAAGTAGAGGGAAAGCGAACGTAAGAGACGGTGTCAATCTGATTGTAATTTATGTTTAATAAGTCAAAATAAATTAAAACGAACTATAAGGTTTTTACACTGAGTCTACGTATTTCATACTTATTTTTGGGTTATCATGATGTATCCACTTTTCATCACCAGTGACGATTCGATGTAAAAAACTCTTTTTTGTGCCTAGCTAGCGGCATTTCACTCATGCATAATCGGCGTTCAACATCTTTCGATTTTAATTCCTATGGAACCCAATTACCTTGTTTATGAATCATTTCTAACAATTTTAAACGATGAGAGACTGCATGCTGAGTGATTTCTAAAGTAAGTGCAAGTTCTTTTGTGTTTGAGACTAATCTTCCTCCAATAATTCTTCCAATTCTGTATTCTCATAAATTTTAAATATTAAAATATGGAAAATGTGAAATTTTGCGTCGATATTTGATTGTTTTTAACTCAATCATGCATAAACGACTGGACGGATATAAGTAAAAATTAGCATACAAATAGAATATTTTCTGGGTTACATGCACGATTTTTTTATAACTCCCAGTAATATGTTTCCGTGCAATAATTAACAAAAATCTAGAATCGATATCGTAATCAAAAACTATAGCGACATTGGAAAAAAGAGGGACGCAGTATTGAAATAAAATACAAAACTTTAAATCGGAACTTCATCGAAAACGGTATCGGATTGTTATCAATGATAGCGAAATTACTCGATATAGAAAATAAGGAATCAATTATATTTTTAAGAGAGTGGAGTCGCGAGCAAAAATCAGTTTTATTATAAATATTGCCTATAATTGTTAATTTTCGATTTTTTTGTGTCGTGATTAATGATATGATTAAAATGGTTTTCTGACAACCTATTGTCATTAAAACAAATCGTGGTGTAATTTCCACTAAATTGGCATATGATCTTATGTATTGAATTGATAATACCCGTATCAAATCCCATGGGTCGTATAAATAAAGCACACTTAAGTGCGGCGTTTCATCTTGAGATTAGAAAGAGAAAGACAGTTACAGTGCTCCGCTATGCAAAATAATATATGTCTCGCTCCCAAGTTACTCTTTGAGATGGCGCATCGTTTGAGTGACGTTTATTAATACGACCCTGTGAGCTTACGCGTTGCTCAATTTTCTCTGCTGACAGCGCTCGCAGAGGTTCATGCCATAAACTTCATCGCAACCGATGTGGATATATTTGACTCTTGAAACAGCGGCGTGCAAATCCATCACCTGGAAAATATTGAAAATTTATTTAACAGAGTTTTGATTATCCTCCTTCATAAAAGTTTTTATTCTGTACTCTAATTTCGATTGAAAATAAATCATGCAAAATTTTCAAAATGAGACTCCATATTTGCTTACTCCTCGATGAAGAGTTTTGGAAATAGCACAATGCTAAATAACTTGTAAAATGGTAAATTATTAATTTGTTGTACGCTTTATTTGAAACAGCACATAAACAACGTCTACATGTCATCTTACACTAATTTTTTCAACTAACTAAAATTACGTTACGAAATGATTTGGTTTGATGCGTTCTATTACATCTCAATATCATTAAAAGTATGAATGGCAAAAATATTATTCCTTATCTACTTCTGTTTGAAATACATTTCATTCTTCTAAAACATTAATTTGATTACATCCCTAGTGGCTAGACGATGAACTAATCGCTATTTTATTGCCATTTAGGCGTTATTACTTTTTCCAACAGCTACTTCAAACTAGAAATAAATAGATTCGTCTGCAATAACTTATATGAGATTTTTTGTTGTACACTTCTTTCTTAAATGGAAGTATACAGTATTTATTCAGTCGTTGTTGAAACAATCTGAGAAAACTTATGTATTGTGGTTTGTATGATACATTTATCCCTAGGATAGGTCTCGTAAGATTGGATAATTTTTGCAAGCAGAATTTCTTTTGTGTCTTTGTCGTTTTTGTCGACTAGTTTTGTCCACCGGGAGCTCAAGAAACCTGTATATTTCGGTAATTTCCTCATTCTGTGCACGTGTCCGAGATATTGTCGAGAAAATGGACTCCCAAACGTAGGATCGTCTCGCTGTAGTCGGACCGCAAATCTGTACCGACGGAAGGCGAATCAAGGGCAAAGTCGGTGAAGCACTTACGGAATGGCTAGACAGAGGAACAAAAATTGAAAACAACCTTACTACAACTTAAGGCATCCAAAGAGTTATGCAGTGCGTGGTCATCGCGCTTGTCTTGTGAGCGAAATAGAGATAAAATCATTTATATTTTTAAATACCAAATCGAGAGGCGAATTAGCTGAATTAGATATCAAGTGTAATGACCTTATAGATCAGCCCGATCATTTACAAATGCTGGTCAATGAACGACTGTCGGCAGCATTACGAACGCTCCCTTCTGCAAATCCAACCACTTCAGGCAGAATTACACAGCAATAGAATGCGAACTGATAAATTGCAACATTTAATGGACATGTATAAAGTGGACGAGACAGTTAAGTTGTGCGATCTAATACTGAATGGTACGATACGGTTTGACACACCGAATCCCTGTTTAAATTTAAATTATCATAAGGTAAATGAATTAAAAAAAAATTAATTTTTTTAATATTAATAAAATTATAAGTCAATCACAAAAAATGATAGCGCAACTAAATTGTAAATATAGAAAATTTAATTTCAAAAAACAAAATAAAGAATTACTTTGTAATATAAAACTATACGAGGCAGAAGTTGCTCGTAGAGACTTTGAGTGAGATTTGCAGAACCTATTAAAACATTTGCAAAATGATTTACAAGAAATCACTGTACAATTCCAATCGTACAACTTCATTTCACTCGTACAATCGTACAACTAATTTGTATCATAATGATTTGGTTTGTGACATTGTGTTGAGTGATCAAGTAGACTACATCTATCCCACTTACGGGCAGAACTGATTAACAAATATGAAAATGAAAAAAAAAATTTCACCTGCCCATGGGGTCTGTTGCACTCCATACCGGTCTGATTGATGAGGGGATCCGGGGGAGAACGGTGATCTATTCGGATGATCTGGGTGTTGGATTGGAGCCCATGTTGGGTGATTGTGTGGACCACCGGGTATTGAATATCTGTATGCCTGGCGCCTCGGAGTACAGTGATATTTTAAATAAAATTTTATTAGGGAAGCGTAGCGAGAACACCATAATTGTTATAATGGTAGGGAATAGTTTTGGTGTGCGACGAAAAGATACGATTGCCTCTTTCTCCCGCCTTCTGGAACTGTCTCAACGGATTAATCTACAAATAATTTTATGCGCGTTTTCATATTCAAATCACTTGTCGGAAAAACAAAATAAAGATATTTATAACAGAAATACTCTAATGTGCAATATAACATGGCGTCATAGTTATGCTAATATAAAATATTTTGTTAATAATATATTTAAATTTAATTTTATTCTGACTAAAGATAGGTTGTACCTATCCAAATATTTCAAACGACATTTGGGTAAGTCGTTAACCTCTATTATTGATTTTGTTATATTATTAAATAGAATAGAGTTTAGTTATAAGCGTGAAATGCGGTACGATTGGTTCTGGAGGCTCTGTTGGCGTGCGAAGCTCTAAGGATTTAAACGAGCTGCTTTGACAAAGAGAGACCCTAACTTAGTAATGCAAAATAAACAGGATTTTCTGGGTGAAAGGAAATTTGTAGATTTCTTTCACCTACCTTTCAATACATTAATTGTTAAGAACGCTGAGAGTAGCTTTAGTATATTATCGAATAAAGTACTATTGCATCAATTTTGCTCTAATGTTACAAATAATAATAATTTAAATAGTTTTATTCTTAACCTGGTGCATCAGAATATTCAGGATATGAAAAATAAGGAGCTGGAGGTTGAGCTGTTCATGGACAGTAGATATACTATGAATTATGAAATATTGGCTCAGGAACGGTCAGCTTCTCTTTGGCTTTGCTAATCACCAGGTTGCAAGCTTCTTTAGTAGAGAGAGAATTCAGCACATACCGGCTCCTTAATTGTTATCCGTAATAATCTAAAATTTAAGGAAAGGATTGATATTGTGGACCTCTCTGTTCAGCGGGTGAGGCGATAGCCTGTGTGGAATTCGACTGGCTTATTATCAAGAGCATAAACTTGAAATTATGTAATAATGACTTACCAGGCCTTGTTAAGGATATTCATGAGGTAGTACTGTTTGCAGATGATTCCTCTTTATTACTCAAATTTAAAAGACATTCACTCGATTATGACGATATGAACATTGCTATTTCAAAAATTGGAAAATAGTTTACTATAAATAATATACTTCTTCATAGAAAGAAAACAAAATTGTGAAATTCTCACTTCCGAATGCAAAAAATGGATCTACTTCTATTTTTATAAAGGACGAGGAATTAGAGCTTGTTGATACTACTGTATTCCTAGGTCCCATACATATTACCTGCACAGAATAGGTATAAGCGCTTTAGTCGCCTATAACTATATAAACAAGTTGTATGCCGATTATTACTATTAAATTAGTTAAACTAAAGTACATCAGCATAAGAAGAACTTATTTTCATGGCATTTACGTCCTTTTCTTGAAAAGTGCAGTTTTTCGACAATAATTCAAAAATGGTATATTGGATGATCTTTAAAATAATTTTCATAGAAGATTATTTTCGAAAATATTCACTTAGTAAAAAAAAGATCTTACGAACCTTAAAGTGTTTTTAAAAAATGTGGCACAATATCGAAATTTGTGCCACATGTTGATGTTTGCTGAAAAAAGTGTTTTCAGCTTCTGTTGCATGTGTGGAGTGTCCCCCTTACAAATGTTTGTTTTTGTTATCTAACTACAAAACGTAGTAGCGGCTTATACAAGACACCTTTACTATAAATATCACCACTATACATCTTGCAGTTTTTGAGTAAAATGCCTGTGACATTCGGACGGACGGATGGACATGACGAAACTCTGTTTTTGCCATTTTGGCTCAGAACCCTAAAAACGTGAAACTACGTATTAAAAAAAACATAGATCAGTACTAGATTCTAATAAATATGAAGCTTAAGTTGGACTAAGAATCAGTATTTACTAGCTTTCGCCTGCGACTCCGTCTGCGTGGATCTAGTATGAATTCTTTTATCTTCTACATCAACCTATCACGCGGTAAACTACGATTCTGTTCCCGGTCCGGCTCTCGATATGGATTTCGGTCTCGATTGAATTATCCCAGAGAAGGTATAGTCTAAGACCAGAGGCACAACGTAACGTCTCTGAATTATTTTATTATGATACAATCCCGTACCCGACCTTGATCTAGATGTCGGTCCCGCTGGCTATTTTAGTCCCGAGCCAGTGTCGATCTTGATATTCCCTTGGACTTTGCTGTTATCAGTAACTAATAATTATATAAAAAAGAAAAGAAGTCCTTGTATAATTAAGCGAACGAAGCTGCGGGCAAAAGCCAGTAAACAGTAGATGTTACTCCAACTTAAACCTCCTATTTACAAGAAAATAAATTTTGAATTACCGACTGTTTTTTTCGTGATGCAAATAGCACACAAACTGATAAAGAGAAAAAAATAAAACAAATATAAGTTGGGCTTCTTTTATGTACCCATTTTTCGTCGCTTCAGTTGATTTTTGTTTTGCATATCGTACAGACACGAAAAATACGTATAAGTAATTTTTTAAAAATACTTACATATTTTTTCAATTAAATTGAATTACTTCAAAGACGGCAAATCTAAAAGCGTATACCAGGAAACGAAACCATTATTACCTGTTCAATCATTTCCGATAATAATATTTTACTCTCAGCTCTCGATGGACATATGGAATCAGGATAATCTGATCTTTCTCTGAGATTAGCATATTCTTCTAGTTTTAACGCGAATTCCATATGACCGAAGGTCTGCAGAAGAGGTATGATTTCGAAGCCGAGGTCCCGTGCATGCGACAGAAAGTTTGTAAGCTGAAATTCATAATTGTGAATAATATAAGTGCTATTTGCTGTGTGAGTACTGGTCTATCATATCTCCCGTCGATGCTACGGCATGATTCTGAGAAGTTACTATTAGAAAATATTTTTATTATCTATCGATGGTGACAAAGCAAATTCAGGTAATACTTAGAGTTGAGGTTGGTAGCTTAAAAACTTTGAGCTAGCTACTCAGCGTGGTCATTAATATGCGTTATTGTGTATATATATAATTAATATCATATATATAGAGATTACTATCCCAATAATTTTAATTTCTAATGCCTTCTAAAAAAGAAATAATTACGCCTAGTTATATTAAATCGTTTTAATTAAACTTAAAATGCAGTAAGTTAGCAAACAAATTAAAATAAAAAGTATCTTAATAATAAGTGTCGCTTTATATAAACTACCTAAGTAATTTGATAAACAATTAATAGATAAATTTAAATTATAGAAACCAGCACAAATATGTTTAAAGATGGCCATTTAACAAAAATTAAATGAAAAGAAAATTATTAAATTGAGTTTACTTATTTTACAAGTTCCGAGTTAAAAAAGTATGTATATATTTGACACGTTTACTGTATTCAATAATATAAATTATTGAAATTCGTCTAATATGATTTTTCTAAATGTTTGTTGTGAAAGCGACCTAAAATTTGCTTTACTATTGAAATTCCTTAGTGAAATAATGAATAGATTAAACAAAGAAAATTCGCGACCAGTTTTATAGGGATTTTTGGAAAAAATAATTAGAGCTTTACTCCGAAAAACATATTTCTAATAGATGCGTAAATATAAAATATCAAAGAATATGATTAATTTTTGACGTTCAAGGGTTGGAATAGTAAAAATCACACTTACCTCTTGTTTACCATAGCGGTTAAGGGCACTGAGGTTGACCAATCTCCCCTCGTACGGGAACATGTCTTCGTATTCGATGAGCAAGCCGTTTGCACCGTGCCTCCTCAAACTTGGTAACAATGACTTCAAGTACGAAAGTTTTGGTGGTGCACCTTTCAAATCTAAATGCACCACGACGTAGGGTAAAAACGGCTTATTATTGGCACTCCTCTCCGATCCGGAAACATAATATTCGAGTAATATATAGAACAATATTAAATATATAATAATAATCAATGTGATCACCATGAACACTCTGCTAGACATAGTTTTAAATTTTGGCATTATTTTCCACTATGCCAGACTATACGCTTTCACTATTAGCGCCGGTATGCGGTGGAGCTAATAGGCTGAGCGTCTTTAAGGCTTCCAGGTTAAAGCCCTGTATTTAGTTGGTTACATCACATCCTCGTATTTGAAATAATAAATTAGATATATAAGTAATTGGCTAAATACTAATTTACCACTTAATCAATGGACAGGAAAGTAAACGACTAACAATGACAACAACTTTGTAACAAATAAATTTTTATATAGAGAATGTTAGTAAAAAATGTTAAATAAGCATAAAAATTCCTGAACGGTCTGAAATATTCGAAAAATTGAAAGTAACTTGTATTGATATTTTAATAGAAAAAAAAAGGATTAGTGTGTACTTTCAAAAATGTACATCGTGGTTCCGTTTTCGTTATTAAATCTAACATTAAAAAAAATAAAACAAGTTGATAAATAAAAAGCCACTGGTTCTTGTTTATATTCCTTCTACGCACATAACACTTCAAATACACGACTCTCATATCTAGGTCAAACGGCCGAAGTTGTGCACTATAACAGAGCCACAATCGTGACCCTAAGCAAATGCTTGTCGAAGAAGCGCCGAGGCACAAAGGGAAACTTGGCGAAAGTCCGCTCTCCCGGGCCCGCTCTCATTCCACAAATATCGCACTTGATATTTTAACTGTTGGCAATCCTTCGGGAATTGCTCGCTTCAATTGCCGACGTCTGAACGCGAAATATTCCAGAATTTTCGAGTGTCATGGCTGATAATCATGATAATATCATTTAATGGTGGTGAAAACGGGCTAAAGTTTTAGGCTCTTACGTTTCTAGTCACAAAGTATTCCTGTCGCTCGACAGTCATTCAGCTCGAATGCCTAATATTAGTTAAGATTTTTGATAATGATACACAAAATGGTTAGAAATATTTTCATCTATTTTATCAGGTAGATTACGTTATGGAATCGGAGATATAGAAAACTTTTTATTTACACTAAGTATTTGCTTTTTGCATGAATGTCAAGAAAATGGTATTTGGAAACCGCAATGAAATAAAATATTGGTAAAATTTACGCCTACTATAATATTGTTGCAAACTGTGCTCACAAGCTAAATAATTCGAACTATATGATAGTTCCTCTAAAAAAATATTCGAGAATAGTAATCTATAGAATGTACACAACTTTTTGACCACCCTCCTTTGCGTTGTTTTCCACCGTTTAAAGTATTCTATAGTGTAATAAATCTTGTTTGTTTACGTCAAATATGACGTTTTACGACTCGTGCTTTTATAAATAATTTATGACTTGTTTATATTTGGAAAAGGTTTGAGTCTACTAGTCAATAGATATATTACGTATATTGAAATTTAAGTGCTGATGATTCAATTTCATTTTTAATATAAGGGCGTTCATTCCCCTAGTCTCAATCCCTGAACTCTGAACGAACAGGGTTATTTAGTAAAAAATATAACGTATTAAGTATTCGCGCGGGCGTTATTTGCAGATACAAAATGTTAACCTGATGTTTTACATTAACTTTATAAATTTTTGATTGCAAAGAAATTAGATCCTTTTGTTAGTAAGAAACTCTTTATGGTCTTAATGAATATTAAGAGGAAACGACTGGATAGCCCAAAGTATAAATCAACTGAATAATTGTGTGTTCTGTCAAGTCATCAGGGATCAAAACTTCATTTAAAAGTAATCTTTTTATTATCCTGTAGGAACATGTATGAGCGAAATACCATTGACTGACTTACCACGAGATCTCCAAACTATAGGTCCGATTGACTTAAACTTTGGTATAGTTACTTTTTCTGGGACGTAGACGCTCACTAACAATGGATTTTGCGCAAATCCTTTGCGAAAAAATTCATAATTTTATGTCTACACGGGCGGAGCCGCTGCAAAAGCTAACTATTGTTATAATAATTAAAACACACAAGAAAGATATGGCTATATTTAATATAGAATATTAAATATATTTATTATAGCAGGATATTTCCTCTGTCTTTTAAAACATTTATAAATAAATAAAAATGAATAAATGTATCTTGTATTATATTTAATAAAAAAGCATAGTAGCGGTAGAAACAAGTATTATGTCAGTGGTGAGAACTAAGTGGAGGTTCATGCGTGATATGTGGACAAGCCCTGGTTATAGTGGTGCGCCAACTCCGATCGTAGTGGAAGTTTAAGAGGCTTAGGCCAAGTAGCAGCATTGAATAGGTTGATAATATTATCAACGATAACAAATATGATAATATTATCATATATATGATAGTGACGATTTGTGGTGATGTAACCACCGTTATATCAAACCTCGCAATTTCTTGGACTAATTAGGATCAGATTTTTTAAGACCCTTTACGAGAGGTTTGGTGTTACGACTGGCGAACAGTTCGCTCAGCGTGACTATTAGAGCGTATTAATGGAAGACGCCATGGAATTAACAGAAACCTTATGCTGAGTACCAAACATAAGTTTGGTATCAGCATAAGCTGAGTACCGAACTATTGCTCAGCGTTTGTATGTTGAATAATAATATCAAACATTATACGATTTATTGCATGCGTGTAAAAGGAAAAACGAATTCTATATAATTTAAGGAAGAATTAATTAAAATGTTTTTAAACAGCAAAAAAAAACCTTTCACAAAGCCGGCATTTCCATACGTGAAAAGTTCTGCTCGCGCGCATTTAAATACGGGCGGCCCAAAATACGAAGCTGGCTTTCGTTAAATTTCGCCGGGAGATTCGCATAACTTCTTTGTAGGCGTACCGTGTACAAATTTCTTAAACGTTTCCCGTAGTCGTCAATACAGAAACTTTCGCTCCTTCTCTTTACAATTCATTCGTGAAATGGGAAAAGTTGACTTATTTCTAAACAACACAATGAAATTGCACACATTGATCCTTCGGAAGCTGTTATGGTACAGTACAACGCACGAAACTCTGCCGCTCTGAACCGCCTGCGAATGATGAGGTATAACGCTCCCTGACCCTGCCTTTTTCTCCCCCTCGTTCCTAGTTTGCGACATTGCGACGCTTTCCTGACTAACTTCACAGCGACAGTTTCGTCCGTTGTCCTGTATATAGGTAGTGCTGCCATCTGTTGATCTATTAAAAATCTTATATTCTTAACCTTGAAATTCTGGTATTTTTGATGCTTAATATTTTAATGAGTTAATTTTAGGCAATACACACTCAGTAGTGTTTTTTAATTTGATAAAGGGTAATATAAATATTGTTATTGTGTTAAAAAATAAATTAATTACTTAAGACAGTACAATAATGATGGATCGCAGTTATTAGTTGCAACTCATTCATTTCTTTACAATAAGGGTTCTTCATATTGAAACAATTTATAAGAGTAAGTATGAAAACAAGATAAAAATCCATTGAAATCAATAAATTATACTCCGTGAAAGAATATATTTGCTATTCTTTTCTTGTAAAATGCAAAAACGGATAAAAACAAGTCTTTTACATAATTAAAGTTTGACATCAACTTGTCAGACCTTACAATATCTCCAATTGGATGTTAATATTTATTGGCAATAAAAATAAATTGTTATCCCTTTTCTATCTGTATCGAAAATAATTTAATATCAGTAATACAATACGAAAATACGAACTGAATACAAAGCGTCGTATGCCCTTCGAGCTAGGACATACCCAGGCAATGCCTTACGCATAGAAATTCTACGAATCGGATAATAGAGAGAAAAGGGCTACTATCAGAATTGTATTAAATTGTGTTTGTTACTCGAACGTGGTGAATGGCGACGAGCGGTAGACAGAAAAGCCATGGAAAATTGAATTACCGGCGTTAGTATTTTATCTACTAGAACTAACGGTAGTTAAATACTTCGAAAGAGCAATGGGAGGGGGGGCTCAGTACTGCGAAGTACTGGGTTCAATTCTGAGCACGAAAAAATTGAGCAATGAGCTTTTAACTCAAATTAAATTAAACCATACGTTAAGCCGTAGTTTATGCACGATGTCAGCGCGTCGTTGATAGAGGTGGTATAATTTAAGTAGGCCGCAATGGGCAAACATGGAGGGCTAAAGGTCCAAGCCCCTCAAGTAAAAGAAGGTACGAAAGTATTTATCGGAAGTGAGATGATAAATGCCTGATATAACAAAAACTTCGGAATCGCTATGGCAAAACGGAACCAGGTTTGGTTTAGCCCATGGGAGAGACAAGTCACCCAGTGGTGAAGATTCAAATATAATTGTTATATAGTTTTTAACTGGAATATTACACAGAATACCCATTAATAAATTATATATAGTTTAATATATTGTATATCAATAATTATATTATGTATATTGATATATAATCGTGGTAAAGCCATGATGTGGACGACTTAGCTACAACACGAGAATTGGCCTGCTTGAACGGTGAGATACCACACTCTCACAGAATACAGATGTGAAGTAACAACTTCTGCTGTTGTGAATCGTCCAGTGAGTGAAAGCTCCGGTGGGCCATTCTTCCTCCACCACTTCGCTTTTCCCTTCATTGCCCAAATATCTCCTCCATAAAATATCCTATTCCTATCCAAACCCTTCAAGAGACCGGTAACGCGCTGGTAATTCTTCTGGAATTGTGAGTGTTCATGGTCGGCAGTGACCACGTACTTAGTGTTGGCTTGCATTCCCTTTTGTTTCTCGAAAGTGCTATAAACAATATAAATAATGGCATTTTATTAGTGATTTGGACGAGGTCAGTTAAAGCGCAGTTAAGTTTCTCTGTAAACAAAGTTTTAATTTATTAATTTTGTACGTACGATTCATACAAATAAAAGTAGGTATCTATGAACAAAACCTCACCTGTAAATAAAGAAATGACGTTTATCGTTGTTTACGCAATGTCGATTCCTAAACAATAATCAATCCATTATAACTATTTTAAATAAATTATTTTCTATTGCCAAACGATTCCTTCACAGATTGAATTTTGACTTAACCATAGATAAAACGTAAATAGTTTATTTTTTCTTTGAGCGCTGGGGAATGACGCGACGTGTGTTGCTTGAACGTCCTATTTAAATGCGCCGTGTGTTCTGGTTTATTCTCTCTGATCCACCTGAATTTTCAATGAGCGTTGATGATGTGTGTACTTATATACTTTGCTGAAGAGTACACGCGTAGCTCGGGCGACGTGTACTATGAAGCTAGTCGAGCTGTGCAAATGGGTGTGCTTTTGTGAATTATTAATGTTTATAAATAAAGGGCAATAAAACCATACTTTAGTTAAATAAATTTACATTCTTTTATTTTATATACAACGAGTTACACATTATTTTTCGATTTTTATTAACATTGTATTCTTAAAATTAAATATGTTTACGGTATTTTAAAGACCTTATTTTCACATTTTAGAGATTTAGTCGGAACACAAAATCATCATATATATAACTAACAACCGCCCGCAGTTCCGCCCGCGGTTCCTCCCGCATTGACATAGAATGAGTTCCTTCATCTTATATGTCGACCGATTAAAATCTCTATCATGAGCCCACTCGATATCCCGTCCTCGATTCCTGTCTCCGATTTTGCTTTCCATGCTATATTGTTTTGACTTCCATTTTCAATTGCCGTCCCGTTTTGGATTGCGGACCCGGTCTCGATCTAAGCAGATTACGATTTTAGTCCTATTCTGAATTCCGATATTGGTACTACTTCTTATTCTAATTTCGATTATGCTCTTGATTTTAATTTTAGTTTCACACCCGATTCCTAGCTTGGTTCCGTTCGCAATTTGATGTCTTCCGATTTCGATTCCGTTCTTGTCTTCGATTTCGTCCTGTTTAAAATTTTGATTCCGCTATGGGACACCGTTCCGATTTGGTCGGGGCTAGTATCAAAATAAAATTTTAGTTATATTACTTCGAGATAATGTAGCTTCGTATAAGTGGTACAATTTCTAAAATATATAATAGCAGAAATGTGGAGATGACACAAGAGCGAAATATCTATTTTATTAATGAAGGAATCTTTAGAATCGGTTCAGTCTTTTGATTCAGTAGTACGAACATTCAGGTAAAGGTGTTTTTACACTTACTAAATTCACGCTAATATTAACATGGTGTACCATTTTTAATAAGTAGGATTGTAAGGGCAGTAATTATTCAAATCTATACTTATCCTAACATATCACTATGCGCTAATCTTAAATAAAATATCTTCTTTTCGGATCTACATTTACAATCGCCGTTAATGTCCTTATGAACTAAATACAGCTGTAGCTATAGCTTCCTAATTTGTATCCTTCTTAGCTTCTTTTTTCATAACCTTTGCACTTTTATTTACACTTTATATACATCATACATTTTATTATCTCACGTCAAGATACCACACCAAGATTGAAATCAAGATTATATCCCATTTTCGCTTGCTTATTGAGCGATTCCATTTTGCATGTGGCGCTCGATAGTTCGTCCGCAACTCTGTATGGCTCTCTATAACATCGCGTTAATTGAAAGGTCATTACTACATTCCTTCTAGGCATATATACCGTCATCAAGTCTTCTGCACAAAACTTCGAATGTTTTTTAACCCTATCGTATCTAACTTTTTGTTTTATTTTCCGTTTTTGAGTTTCTTATAATTTCATTTATAATGTTCTTTACAAATTCTCGTCTTTGAGCTATGTTGTTGTAAGATCAATGCAAATATACATCCTACACATAACCTAAATATAATAAAAAACATGCCTAATTTATATTAGGCATGTTTTATTAGGTATTTATATAACCTAACTAAGCTTATTCAAAGGAAAGTTCAGCTTTCGCCCATAAATTCATAGATATAGAGCCATCCCCTCATGCTCTGTATAGTTCCATTACATGAAAATGATACTAAAGGTACAAATAAACAAGGTCGTGTCTGTTAGAATTCTTGAGGGAAAGACAGTTCCTCGGTCGGATATTATTTTCTGTGCGGTGCCTAACTTACTAAAAATGGCAATAATTGAGAAATCCGATATCGCTTCAGCCGGTGATAGCTTTTGTGATAACATACTTAGTGGCGTATTCTAACGCTATTATCACGTAATTATTACCGTGCATGGAACTTCTTATGGAACCCACTACAGCAAAACGTATTTTGTTTTGAAAAGTCTTGTACTAAGATTGGTCGCAATCTAGCATGATTGCTTACTTTCTTCCTTATTGAACATAGACGACACGATCTGACGTATTTGCTCATTATACTCAGCATTCCTCACTAAATACCTTTCTCTTAACTATTACACTTTGGTTAATCAAAATGTCCTCCTGTCCAAGGTTCATTATGTGCTTACATCTTTTAAAATATCTTTTAACATGCGCCTAGGTAAGACCTCTTTCCTTTGTCCCAACTAATTTATTTGTTTCTATAAAAATTCATTTCATATATAAAAAGTCAGGATATCTACCTCCATTGTTGCTTAATGCTTCTATAGAAAACCTACAAAACTCTTCATGACTCTGTTTTTGTGCCAAAGTCTCCGTTTAAATTCTTCACAGTTCTAATTCTATTAACTTCTTCATTAACTTCATTATTTTTTAAGTGGGTTTTTCTAAAGAAAATCTGACACTATATTTAGATGTCCTGACGTATGTACAATCTTGAAATCATACCCTTGCAGATAAAGCCCCCACCTAGCTAACCAACCGTTATACATTTTCAGTCTCCTTTAACCGACACAACGCCTTGAGATCTGTAACTATTTAAAATGTCATTTTCCAAATATAGTGCCTAAAATAATCCAATGCCCATAAAGCTCCAAACCATTCGCGTTCTGTCGCGGAATATTTCTTTTCTAAACCCCTCAACTTTCGCGAAGCGTAATGTACGGTATAAATTTCCTTCACCTCTTTCTGTTATTGCACTAATGATGCACTGTAGGCTTTCCTGCTAACATCTACAAACAATCGAGTCACTTCCTTCTCGTCGTTATTCTAAAAGCGTTTTAAAAATGGAGGATTTTAGTTTATGTAGATTTTTTTCGCTGACAGATAGACATATTTGCTAACATTCCAATCCTTTCAATGCTTTTCGGGCACATAGTACAGATCTAGGTTGCATACCGCCTGACATTGATCGTTCTTCTCAATCCACTCTTAGAAGTATGTCACCACGGCTGATCCTAACTTGGTTTGTCAACGACTCGTAGTTGTTATACAATTTCTCTGAATCCTCGTTGATTGAGCCTTGAAAGACAAATTTTTATATTATTATTCCGTCTTTTGTTATCTTGCGTCCTCCAATATAGAGCGGAGGATTTGCTGAAGAGATATCATTTTTTCGGTGCTTAGGGTCTTCAATCAAACGGGCGATAACGATAAGAACAATGTTTATTCGTTCACTTCTTAGCTATATCAATTGCTGCACGTGTCTTCTATATGATTCTATATGACTGATTACACCAAATTTCTTTCCTTTTTATTTTTGGATATTCTACTGTCCGACGATTCGTGTGCAAACTCTTTCAAATTATCTATGTACATAAATACATAGATGACTGGTTCAAAAACATAGACAATGTTTTTTGAAACCTCCACATAAAAACTTCCGGGGAGGTGTAACAAGACGCCTGTGAAAAACAGAGCTCTTAATATCAATATGTAGAGGTCGCTCATCGCGTATTTTTATTACTCATTCAAATAATACGGTTAACGAATATCTTTAATATTTGGAATTTTGTACCAAATTTTTATACGGTTGAATGAATTGGTAGGACCATTAAATATTCCTATAGGGAATTTAATGTTCTACAATAAGGGTTTTTATGATATTTTTCATAAACTCACTCCTTCAAAAGTTATTTAAGGTTGAAGTTGAACATTTAATAAATTTATCGTTTTTTGGCAATGTTTTAAAATTTATCGCTAATTATCGTAATATATTTGTCGGAAATTGTAAAGTTTATAATTTTCTTACAAAAAAAAAAAACGAAGAATTGGCCTTTTAGCATTCTTTAGTGATAATGTTCCTGAAGAAATTAAAAGAGAAATGTGCATTGCTATCATTAAAAGTCCGTGCAGTAAAATTATTAAAGAAAAGCGATGTGTTACGGAAGGAATGAAATTAGAATTGAACTTAGAAAAAGATTTAAGTGATTTTTTTCATCAAAATCATTGAAACTCTTCGAAACATTAGATTGCTTGCCTCTATATAATTTTCTTTAAAGGAACAAGTTTTCTAGATATATCTCCGAGTTTTTAAATACAATAACTTTTTCGATGTTATAAAGGAAATAATATACTTTTCTTGTTTGAATTATTGGCAAGCGTCCGTTTAGTAATACATAATTATGAAATTTTTTACCACTATGTTTGATAGAAAGGTATCTAATAGATAAAGGTGGGTTAGAACAGATATTCGTTTGGACAAACGAAGATAATGAAATAGTTTTTAGGGGATTTCACAATATAGGTTATATGATTTCATAAGATACGATAAGATTCTACAATAGGCACCAAATAACTTTGATGATGTGATATGATATGACGATATTACTTTGATGCTATGATATATAGCAATATACGGACTGCCACAAAAATGTATATTCATTTTACTGCGACACGAGATTTGGTGTGAAATGTAAAACATTTGGTAGCGTGTTCAATTTAGTGCTAATATATTTAATATCATAATGATTCTATAAAATATAATGTAGGATGGTTTTCACGACCCACATATTAGTACTTATAGTACTGTGCTGCAAAACCCTTAATTATGATATAGGTGACTTCAAGAATACAACAGTCTAGAAGTAACCGTAATAGGTATAATAAAAAGTTCAAGTAACAAGAAGTTTCATTCCATTCACTCGGCTTCACTAAAATTCAGTAAACATTATTTACGGAGTAAATTGAAAAAGTTTATTCGTTAAAATAAAACGACCCTCGAAGCGAAAATGTAACACCTAATCATGAAATAGATTGATAAAAAAATGCTTCTCTAGAAAACCTTTTTAAATTGAAAATCAGGTTTTCAAATCTGCTTTTTAATAGCATATTTCGTATATTCTTCGACAATAAATGTACATTGACATAAAATAATTTTATACTATATATATTACAGATAATTTCAAAACTAGTGTGCAAGTTAGACGAGTATTTTATAATTTTGTTTTTATTTTGTATTTAAAGTGGCGTTAATGTGATTCTTAACGAAGTTTAGTAACTAAAGCTTCCCAATAGTGTTGTAGACTTCAAGTTAATAGTAATAGTTATTTTAATAGGCAAGATAGCATGTTCGATAGCTAAAAAAAAGGCACTGAAAACTGATCGTTGTGGCAAAAGAACGAGGAGTAGATCATTAGGATACAATATGGAGAACTCTCTACATCAAGTCTGTTTCAGAAACAACATAGAGATTGCTAGGCTCAACATCGGAGAGCGGTTGGCCAATGTAAGAAAAGGTATGGATGCTTAAATCAACCTTTTTTTTTAAAGTTTTGAGGGCCAAATAGCGTTGCGAACCACTAGAGAGTGGTTGGCCACCGCCACTCATGGACACTCGCAACTCCACACGCGTCACCAATGCTTTGCCGGCCCCTTGGTTAAGAATACGATATCTGATGGAGGAAAGAGTGGGCCACCGGAGGTCTTACTCACTTGGAGAAACGCAATAGCGCAAGCTGCTACTTCACATCTGTATTCTGAGAGAATGTGGGATCTTACAGGTCGAAGCGGCCTATTTTCGTGCTACAGCCAGGTTGACCACACTATGGCTATACCAGATGTTTTTTTTTTTTAAATTTATTGTTACTATATCAAAAGTCACAATCTTAGGCATTAGCCATTTAACGTTTGTGAATTGCTTTATCTATATAATTTACTAGAAATAAAGAAAATAAAATCGCTTAATTCTAAAGTTTTCAACAAAAAAATTATTTTATTAATGAACAAATTGGAGATGTTTGTTTGCAATAAAAAAGACAAAAATGCCGCATTAGGATCCTTTTCTTTGAGCTTTACATTTTGTTTATGAATAACTTATATATCTCAAGTTGTTTGAAACACAGTGTTAGCTTCTGAATTAAGCGATATTTCTATACAAACTAAGACAAATTTATATACTACCCCATTCAAATGTCCTAATTATTTTCAATGTATAAATATGTGGATGGTTAAGCATGTGATATGACACAAAGAAACAATGAATCAAATTATGTGCGTGTGTGAGGCTAAGAGTTAATTTGCTTGCCCATTAAAAATAAGAACAAGTAAAACGGTGTGTACAAATGTTGAAGGAAAATATCAAATTAAATATGATTTAAATACGTGTCATTTCATCCTCATTAATTAATAGCGTATGCACACATTTTTTTTTTATTAATTTGGCACAGGCTATTGAGTTACAGTACCTTTAAAATATTCGGCTTTCACCATGTGCAATAAGTTTTCAATATACACTCTATGCAATGCACTATACATAAATACATTATAAAATAACATTATACATTAAACAATGAAAAAATACAATATGTATACTTAAAACAATTAGATTTAAAACCGACAACGTAGATGTTGTTCGTTTTGTATATTGCATGTTCGGTACGTGGGTCAGTCTGAAAATCCTTAGAAAATCAAAAACTGAGCAAATTGGCAAGATATTTTTATTATTATTATTTTCAAAATAGTGTCCGTTGAGATCAATACATCGCTGTAATCGATGGAACCACTGAGAGGTCGTTTCGACTATTGCTTTCTGGGCGTCCGTAAACCACTTTTTGCGAATTTTTTCCTTTAATTTAGAAAATAAATAAAAATCGCTCGGTGTGAGTCGAGTGAGTCAGTATACCTAACGACTTCAAATATCTGCTTGTCTGGTGGTATGTGGTAAGCACTGGCAAGGCGTTGTTATGATGAAGAAAATCATACTGGGAGTTCGTCTTCCCGAACATTTTCCAAAATTAAGGACATACAATTGTTAGCGTACGTGTCGGCAGTGATGGTTCTTTTTTGTCTTTTAAAACAATTATTGCATAATGCCATGTCGTTCCGAAGAAAGAGGCTTTCATAGTCTCTTTTCTGACGCATCGTCCTCGCTTTACTTTACTAAGCAACTCCATGAAAGGTAATACTCACTCTGCAGATTGTGTTTCGGTTTCTTATTCATAACAATAAAACCAGCTTTCGTCATCTGTAACTACGTCGCACACAGCATATGAGTCACAATCGGTAAATTTTGCATCATTTCGCGACACCAATTAACGTGACGGAGTTTTTGAGCTTCGGTCAAATTTGAGGTAACCATCGAATACATAATCTCATGACTGCTAAAAGTTCATGAAGGATTTTATACAATTGAATCACACTAATGCTTAAGGTGTCCGAATCTGCTGGTAGGTTACTCTTTTATCAGGGTCTATCATAAGCCGCACAACAATGATGTTGTCTTTGGTCATTACCGTAGAAGGACGTCCCTCAGGCAAATCGTCAGGCAAATTAGTGCGACCGCGTTCGAACTCGTTAAACTAGTTACAAACAATGCAAAGGATGGAGCTTAATCACGAAAGGTTAACCGAAGTCTGCTGTAACTTCCTTCTTGGCTTAAATGGCAACGAAATTATAGCACCAAAATTTTATCGCATTAAATTCATGTTGACGTACGACAAGTAATTTTTTTTTGGCGTCAATTTGCAATAAAAATGATAGATGAATATAATATCCGTAATGGGGTTGGTAAAGATTTCTATTTTTAAATTTGAAATATGTTTTTTTTTAATTTACTGTTTTTAAGTAGTGAGTTCTAAAAATTTTAAGTATCACCTACATAGAATATTACTGTTATGTTATTTTCTATTTTTTTAATTATTCAAGTGTTTCCAAATTTATTATGTATACAAATTATATTACACATTTTAAAAATTTTACTAGTAAATGTCGCAATATTGTAAGAATTATCTTTCGTACATACCGTAAGTATCTATTCGTTGAATGAAGGATACTTGTCGTCTTACTTTTAATTTATTTGAAAATGCTCTTATTTTACCCAAATAACTGTTAATTTCAATTTATAATATTAAACTAGTTTAACAGGCGCCATTTGTTCAGAGATAATAACCCTCTGATTACTGAACTTCGTAAGAACAAACACGAAACGTTTTCCGACACCAATAATATGGTCTTTGTGAAGTCTATTTGTAATTAGTGCTTACTTAAGCGATTATAAACACTTGTTACGGCACTAAATTTTACAAACTGTATAAAGCGGCATCTGTCATAGAATAGAAAAATTTAAGATAATGCAGCAACGTTCCATTACACTTTAAAATTTTTATTTCGTGTGTATGATAGAGAAACTCGGAACATGTGTGTGATAGAGAAACTCCAAACTCGGAAACATGAACCGGAACTATGTTCTTATATGTGCATAGTTCCAATTCATATTACTATACATGCACGTCATCGATGTTGTTTGCTTGTATATATTTCCTCTTAATACAAACAATTGTAAGGTGAACACAAACATAAACGTAGAAAAAAATTAAAATAATACACTAATTCTGGAAAAGTTTGTCACTTGTAGTACATGGACGCCACAGAACAGCCGCTGGCTGGTGCGGGGTCATCAGAAATGGGAATACTTTAAATTGCGTTCAAATTACGTTTAGCATATTTTGTAAATTTTATAAATATTGTAAGTTTGTAGGATTAAGAAATAAATCACTATTATATATTATTATTATCTTAATACCATCTTTAGTTTCAGTGTTTTTCCGAGGTTTTCTGAAAAAATACACGTCTTAACAAAACCTACTAATATGTGAAGTGGATCTTTATTCATTTGTTCTCTTGTTTTTTTTAAAATGTTTAAATGTATAAAGTTATACCTAACACACAATACTAATTTCAGGGTTTAAATTCTGAATAAACAACATTACCGTTAGAAGATATTAAAGAGCAACAGAACCGTGACTTCTTATTGGCATTGTGAATTATTCACAATAATGAATATACCTTATCGGTATCTTCTTATTGGCTATGTCTGAGAAGAACTCCTCATTTACTGTACATCACAACAACTAGTTTGCAGTGAACAAACTTTTTGCATGAAGAAGTTTTCAGTTTGACGGCTACAGGTGTTTCTGAGAAAATTGTTCAACAGAAAGTCAGATAATAAAAATGGAGCCAAAGAGTTTGTTTTTCTACGAACGGGCAACGTACGTACTTGCTGTGTTTGGAGTTCATGTATGTGTGTGCCTATTTTTTATCATTTTTAGTGGGAAAAAAGCTCAGTTGATACCGATGAATGACAAATAATCGGCATCGAAACATTATGACTAAATAATATAAGGCATTTGTTATCATAAGTAAGTTGTGATAATTTTCATTCTTCACTATGTAATTTAGTATATAAAATGGCTTCCATATTATTCAGACATATTCATAAAAACTTCTCAAGTTGCTCAGTAGGCTATCAAAACCCGTTTTATGGACTATCAGTCACGGACTTGACGATAAAAAACTTTAATATTATATAAATTTATAAAGAACATAATTTCATGCAATAATAATAATTGTTACGGACAGTCGTGCTATTAGTGTTTAAATTGGACGATAAATATATTATTTTGAACGGATCAATCATTTTGAAATTATAGGAACGGGCTTAGATTAAGAATTGTTTTATATTGTATTTTATTTTGTATATGTTTTTATTAAATCATTTGAATTGTCTTGTTTTATTACCCGGGTAGGGACATGCCGTAAAAAAATGTATATTTTTGCCTATTTTCTGTATTAATTACGTTTTATTTTGTCTTGTTGTGTATATTATGTCATATTTGATTATAAATACGAATTAAATGTATTGCGCATATGAGTTACATACGAAATTGTGCCTTGGCGGGGAGGACCAATCAGAGGCCTAAAACCGCGGCGGTTATGGTACGGCCGCAAATCGGTTTTCCGAGCGCATGTGGCTCTAATGCGCGAGATCCCAGTAGAGCACCTAGAGGAGCAATTCACCCCATACCCGGCACCAGACTCATGTGAAGCCGTGTCACATCATGAAGAAGTGGAGCACCGCATACAGGAATTCCTGACGGCCCCAGTGCCACCGCTATCGGGGGACTACTGCGTTTTTCAGGCAGAGGTAGCTAATGCGATCTTTCGACTATCCAAGCGGAAAGCCCCAGGGCCCGACGAGATTCCCATTGTAGCCACCAAAAAGCTGCCTAGAAAAGCCATGGTGGTGATATCCAGGTTCTTCAATGAGATATTTCTGACGGGGTACTTCCCAGGATGCTGGAAGATGAGTCGAGTCATTGCCATCCCGAAGGCAGGCAAAGATCCCCGACTCGCGTCCAATCAACGCCCGATTACGCTGCTGTCCCACATCGCCAAACTGTTTGAATGTATCATGCTGCGACGCTTGTACCGCCACTTGTATCTAGAAAGGAGCAGTTTTCGTTTCGCAGTAGACACTCAACAACGCTTCAGCCGGCACGAGTTCTGCACTACATGGCCGCCGAGCACAACCGGGGGCGCTGCACCGTTGGAATCTTTCTTGATAACGAGAAGGCGTTCGACCGAGTGTGGCACTCCAAACTGTTGCACAAATTAGCGAACACTCAGGTCCCGCCTGTGCTCGTGCGGGCAGTATTGTCGTTCCTGGTGGGCCGCAGTTTTTACGTAACAATCGAGGACGCAACTTCGGACCTGCGACCCATCCGCGCCGGAGTATCGCAAGGCAGCTGTCTATAGCCGTGTCTGTACGCGGTGTTCACGGATGACATCCCCACTCTCGCAGGCTAATTGAAAGACTGGGAGGAGGACATCGTGCTGGCATTATGTGTAGACGACAGTGCTCATTTCGTCGGGCTGACTTCGCAGTGGCTAAGCTCCAGAGGGTCCTCGACCTACTGCCAGACTGGCTGGACAAATAGCGTGTCGCCATGAATATGACAAAGACGGCCGTCTTCTTGACCGGCCAACAGCGTACCATGTCATCGAAGCTGATACTCCGAGGACAGGAAGTGTAATGGCAGAACAGTGTGAGATATCTGGGTGTACAGATTGATCGCTCCATGCGCGTGGCCGCACAGGCGGAGCATGTCATCCACTAGAGTAGAGCCGTGCGGAGCATACTACGCCCAGTTCTTCAATCACACCTACCGCTTCTAGCCAATGTGGCCCTGTATAAGGGCAACATCCGTTCTCGGCTCACGTATTCAGCACCAGCATGGTACGCTCTCTAATCCATCTCACAGAGGAAGAGAATCCAAGCCCAACAGAACATCGCTCTACAGATGATCATGAGAGCGGGACGGTATGTCTTAAATGATGTAATCGCTTGCGGTCTCTGTATCGCAACCGTACAGGAATTCATCCAACACATCGCTCGCCGGATGTATGACATCGCTGACCCGGGCCCCCATGAATTCCTCTGGAATATTGCACCGATGCACGAGAGGTCATCGAGCGGCCGATCCCTCCCAAGAGAACTCCTCAAGACGTCCTCCCCAACCCAAGGGTAAAATCTGGTCAGCTGACCTGACGAGAGATCGGACTCCACGAAACGGACCCCCGCCAGGGGGCCACTACTATCTGGATCCGTCGGGGTCGTATCCCCGACGAGAAAACGGCCGAGCATGAGGCAATAGTAAGTCCTCTGTCCCGTATCTGCGACCATTGAGGTCGCGGATGACCCACGAACGAACGCTAATGCGTAAAAATGGAAAATGCATGGCCACACCTCCTCAATTAAAATGTATTTAACTTATATGTGCAGACCGATGCGCCATCTATAAATTGCAGCGAGATTAGTGCATCCGTCGCAGTTGTACTCCGACCGCCACATATGAAGCTCGGCTGAAATAAAGAAGTCTTGATCGCCTGAAAATGCTGTCCATCATTTTACCCACCACACCGCAAGAAAATGAAGGATAATTCGAAGCCGGTGAAGGATAACTTCAAGTGCGGGTACGCGGCGATAGCCGAAATCGCCATTACAATAATTATAATAGACGTAGAGAAACTTGAATTTTAAATATATATTAGGTACACTGAAAAGAATTAAATCACAAATTTTTCAAATGCTTAAAATATAATAGAAATGCGGATTGTATTTAAAATAATAGACTATTATTAATTATGACATTAAAAATGCGTAGGAGAAAACAAAACAAAACAAAACGGAAAAAACTGGCTGATGTTATAAACATGCATTTGTAAACAATTTTACAATGGAACATTATACATTATGTTAAGGTCGTGGCATTAATATAATGAATACAAAAAACTGAGTCCAGACTTAAATGAAAATTTCAATCAAAAAAACGAGAGGTGATGTGGAACACCCGGTAGGAATAAAGTTCCTTTCGTTTTATTATTATGTTATTTCAAATAACAGTCAAATAAATTAATAACTTTCCAGAGTATTTAAATGAGAAGTATAAAATAATATTTTAAGTAAAATATTAATTTACTTAAAATTGGATATAATACATATAAAAAAATGTATTTTAAGTTATATAAAAAAAACACTTCATAAAGAATTAAAAACGCCAGTATTTTTATTAAAAATTGTTAATTTTATTAAGTTACACAATCATGTAATTTTTGAAATCGATATAGATATATATATATATATATATATATATATATATAAATCACTTTTATATGAATTAGTTACAGATTTTACGACTTAAAATTGAAAACTTCATCTCCACAACCGAATAAAAGTCGGAAAATATTCATAAAAAAATTGCCTCAACGACGTTAATATTTATCATAAATGCGTATAACGCGATAATAGATAGATATTTTTAACAAATTGTTAAAATAAAATTAGCATCATGCGTAACTGCTGCCACACTTGTTTAATTAACTAGCGCCTGTTAGAAAGAAAGAGAGAGAGAGAAGGAGAGAATGTCGCTGAAAGTACAATGGAGGGGAATAACACTTTTTCCTTACGTGACGATATTAAGGTCTGCCGGTCGTAAAGGGTGGTTGAAACATATATAGCAATCTGTATATGCGGCGACTACTGTATTTATACAATTCAGTCTTGTCGTAAGTTGGTCGATTTTATGCGAAAATATGGTGCAAACCATGATATATATTGGCAATGAAAAAGATGAGGTCCTGGTTATGTGATATTAACAGCGAAGTTTGATTTATGAGAGCACAGGTTTTTTTTTGTAGACTAGCATGGATTCCAAAGCCAGTTTACATCAAAGCACAGACGAGGTTGTTGTCGATCGTAATTGAACGAGCCCGATATTTGGATTCTAGAATATATTTCGTTCAACACGATTCCTAAGAAAATAAAGCCTATTCGAAGCGTTTGATTTGAGCACCAGAACGCGTAATTATAATTCATAACAAGGTCAATGTTCTGCTGTCGGTCGTTAAGTAATTGAAATGTAGCAGAACGAAGTGGTTCGTCGTGATAGAGCACTTAATTCGAAGCTGCAGAAGTAAACTTAATAATCTAGGAGTTGTGAAATCTAGTTGGCGAATTCCGCCGCCAGCTTGCCGGTCACCATTTGCTATCTCTAAATTATACGGACGTTCCGTAAAATTTATATATTTTAATAGACGACTGCGAGAATTCACTACTATGCAGATGTTCGCAGGTTCCTTCCTTACGGGCTCAAATTGCGTCGTTTATTATGTTTATTTTTCCAGGGTTCTGCGTTTAAATAGACGAAAAAAATCCTTATAGTTAGATCTCTGTCTCTTTTAGTGTGTCTGTATGTCACGATAGTTCTTCTCGTCGATTACGATTACCGTCGACCTGGAGTACTGATTTGTTCAACGAATATAGGCACAGTTGTAAGAGCCACTATTTATTCGTTGCGAAATTTTTTTGTGAATTATTATTTTTTGTGAATATTTAAACATATTCACAAAATATATTTGTAGTTAATTTATTTTCTAAATCGCGGTTATAGCTTTTGAAAGGGCGTACTGTAGTCCTTAAATTATGTTTCCATTTATGGTCCCTTCACTTTTTGACTTCTACTCAAAAACACCATTCTTCTATCGCTTCAAATAGATGTAGTAGTTTGAAATATATTGTAATCATAAAAGCACATATAATGTGCTTTAGTCGGCATTACATTTGGTATAGAATTAACGTAACGAAGATTTATTACAAGAAATGTTTATCTCAAATATAAAATAGCAATAAAGCTATATAAATCTAGTCCAGATTAATTTTAAATGTTCCTAAAGATTTTTCACTTGTATGTTATCACTTTTTGTATTCTTATTGTATGGAAAAAATTCAAAGTTCTTTTCAAACTAAACAAAAACGGATTCTTTACTGATTTTCCAACTATTTAGAAATGGTTGTAAAGTATTCTTCATATGAAAATTTCTTTTTCTAGTTTTTATTCAATTAGTTAGAAACGTTAATTGAACCAATAAAATGTTAATTAATACAATCAAAAACGAAAATGTGTCTAGTGTTTCGTTTAAAATAATTGCAATTGACTGTCACAATTTTGCTAATTATTCATAGCAAAAGAAAAGCACTTTTTCTATTTTTATTTCATTCAAAATATATACTGTGTTCAATTATATTTGTTAAAATCCAATACGGTCAGACTAAAGTAAATTTTATCCAAGTGTCTGAACAATCTCTACATAAATACGATGTATGTACTTTCATTTTATTTTGACAATTACCCCGGCCTCTTTTACTAATGTTTGATTAACTTTGTAAGACAAATGACACAAGCACCTTGAATTTTTTTTAAATAAACCAATGTTTATTTAAAGTGTTTTATAATAACCTACAAAATAACGTCAATGCATTATTTTGTTATTATAATTTATTTTAGGTTATTATAAAACACGTAAGTCATTATATTTTCCCACTTATTTGAAATGCAACTACCCCTCAAGAAAAACGAGCAAGAAACTTAAGGGTAGCTCTTTTCTAATTTTATTATATACTACCGCAATCTAATTCATATTAATTATGGAATGGAACAGTCATGTCCCTAAATATACAAGATTTTCCTTAATCGCTTCTAATTTTTTGTACGTAATCACATTTCCGTATATAATTTGAAACGCCCGAGTTAAGATTCTGATGTTCTTACTTCTAACTTACTTCTTACTTCTCGAATACTCTCACTTATTTGTAACAGATATTTTAAGTCTCCTTTCGTTAAATTGCAACACGAAAATTCCATGAATATACGCGGCCCGTTCCCAGAGTAGCGCAGAATGTCGTATTATATTAGGCCATCGCGTTAAACACACCAACATAAAACAGTTTTGTGGTTTCGATTTCTGATGAACTTGGTATATTTTGAACTACACAGGTACTTTGTTTTTTTCACCAACTTACTAAATGACAACTCTATTGAAACTTGTCGCTCGAAAGCGATGTCCAAGAACAAATTAGTTTTCTTGGGCATTACTAATGCGGTTTGATGTACACAACCGTCTTTTAATAAAGGAATTATATTATTTTCTTTCGTTGAGAAAAACGCCTATAACTAGATATTTATTTACAATAAAAAGCAAGTGTGGCGTAATGCAACCGATAGCAGAGTTGAAATAATCTCCTTACCTGATAGTTGAAAAATCCAATAAAGTCACTTCGAAAATGACGTAAAATAAACTTCCTTAAAATGTCCTACTCTTGTTTAACGCAATAATTTCTAGCGTATGATGTATGCCATGGCTACGTAGAGCAACTCTTGTAATAAATGCTTTAATATCCATTGTTAGATGTAGAAAATTCTTTATTTTTACTTATTTGTTACAAACACAGTCAATAACTATATTAAAACGAGAATTATAAATAATCATCAACGATAAGCATGTCATAAGGTCAAGCATGTATTTGAAATTAGCTATTATATATATAATTACTAGAATATAATTTTTGAAGAGAATGCTCAGCTGATGCTAACAGATATGATAATAACATGTCTTCGCTTATGGATGAAATATCCAACTTCTTGTAACAACAAGTAACATATCGACAATTCTACAACTATCTTCTGTATGAAACTAACCATTAATAATTCTTCACAAGCCAAAATAATATCTTTGGGCTTAGATATGGCGCGTTATTGTCTGGTTCGACTGTGGGGCTTAGCTCCGCGAACTTTTCTGGCGGCTTACGCCCGAACAATCGGGCAAGACAGCTTTGAAAGTTCGAAGTGAAATTGAAAAACTCCGGTGTTACTATCGAACTACGTTAGATGTGCTTTCGAGCGCACCGGGGTGTTGCGGTGTCTACTACGTGAAGGCTGTATATATCAAGCGATTTATATATTTTTTTTGTTACGCAAAAGCTTTTCCAAGTCCATATACTGCTAAAAGTTTTTATATTGATAATATACGTGTTTGTAAAAGTTATTAGAGATGATAGATTTATAAGTTATTTGTGAAAGTTATTAGAGATGATAGATGTCGTGTAACAATATACATTAATGAGTTAAACCTGAAGTGTATTTTTATGAGCTATATTTATTAAAATTGAAAATATTTCGCAAGGGTAAAGCTCTAGCACATCATGATTACTGAAATGTAGCAAAAAACAAATATTTTCGACAAAAAATGACTTGTTAAATAAATGACTTTTACAGTGTTGCCAATTTAAATAGTGTCAGGGTTTTGTATCACAAAAAGAAATAAATAATTTGTGTCTCATGTGTTTGTCTCCATCTACTTGTTTTTATGTTCCAGTCGTTGTTCTCAAACACTGTCAAATGAAGATACTAAAGAGTATAGCACAAATAATACGTCGCTCTATTTTTTTCCATTCCGAGACGATACAAAGTGACATAATATGATATCGTAGCGAATGCGCGTGTTGTAGATACAAGCGTCAGACACTAAATATAAACAGCTAAGGTACCACGAGTTGTGTAGTTAAAATTCATCGTTGTGTTTTGTGCTTATATATTTTTTTTTACGTTTGTGTCTTGTGATTATTTGACCAATGATGGTTTCGTTAATGACGTTTCTGAGAATAAGAACTTTTAATTCCGACACGTATACATAAGACATGGCAATTTTTTTGATCACTTAGCCATTCTAATGATTTTTTTCATCGTTAGGTGCATGTTGACCAATTTTAGTTTATACAGTGGCTAACAAATCCGCTTGCGGCCAAGGGAGCGTGAATTCTAACTCGAACGGCCTACGTAGCTGAATGCATTTTTGAGTCTCGTGCAGATCGAAAATATCTATTAACACTTGTTCAGCCATGATAAAGCCATGGAGAAGAGTGTCCAGCAGATGGTCATTGAAATGTGAAGATCTCTGCATGAGTCAGTCCAGCGTGAGGCTATGGCCTTATTAATACCTTCTTCTAGACGAAATCCTTTGCCTGACAATGACACGATATACGCGTTGTATGAGCATAC
This sequence comes from Eumeta japonica, assembly GCA_005406025.1. NCBI lineage: Eukaryota > Metazoa > Arthropoda > Insecta > Lepidoptera > Psychidae > Eumeta > Eumeta japonica. The sequence continues at coordinate 256,999 of BGZK01000260.1, forward strand.
ATATTAATAATTTCTCGCCCGTATTTTTGAGATTTAGTGTTAGATTTCTATTATCCTACTGTTGAGTTATATGCCCCCTACAATATATTTATTATAGGTTGAATATTTGGAGGTATTTATGCAGGCTCAGCTCATGTTTCCGACGCAGTAAACTGGAGGCTAGTAATTCGATTCCATTTAAAAAAATCTTTGAAATCACCTATTTTTAGGATTCGCACGCGCGACATTGTTCCTTTATTGCAACGCTCTTGAGCGATTGACAGTTACCATTTTTTTCCAATTGATTGTTTATAATTTAATGGTTCTTTTTCGTTAACACTAATTAGTAAAATATAGGGTATTGCATCAGGTTTTATTATTCTATTGCTGTCGATTACCCTGCACATACAATTATACATATTGTAATAGATAGGCTAGGCGTAGGTGGCACGTGAGGCATGTAGCCTCCGTGCCTAATCTCCCGATAATGGACTTGCGTTCTCGAATTCGAATTTCATAATCAAACTCAAAGTTTGATTATGAAATTCGAATAAAACAGTAGATGATGAAAATAGAACAGAGTTGAAGAAGACTCATGCCCTAGGGTACATAAGCCTCGATAGCAATGGCGAGGGGTGAGAAAAATATAAAGGGAAGCCGAACCTTAAAAAATTGTCAACATTAAACATTATTATTAAAAATATAACTATTACTACCGAGCTCCGTAACGCTCTCTGGTATAACGCGGAGATATTTCATTCGCCACTTTTGGCATACTTGAAGTCAACGATAGAATACAAACGGAAGACTTCGAGCATGCATAAAAGCAGCTTTGAAAAAAGCTAATGAAGTAGTTTCCTTTAGTCGAATTTATAGCAGCGCAGTGGATAAATGAATTAAATGAGATAAAAAGCTATTTAAATTCTAGTGGTAATCTACGATTTTTCTTGAGAAAATGAGCTAATACCAAGTCATAAAATTTGGCTTACTTTTGATTTGCAACAGTAAATGTTTTTCTATAGATAACAACGCGAGATCTGAAAGCCTTTGTTCTGTCTGGCTATTCCTGAGGTACGTATGAATGCGTTTGAGAGCTGAAAAGATCGTTCCGCGGCCGCAATTGTTATCGGAAGGGTTAAACAGATATTACTTAAGCTTAAAATTTGAGGAAATGTATCTTTTAAGATATCTTTTGTAAATGCAAAAATAACTCGTACATATCTAATCCTTTAAGCGAGGGAGACGAATATAATACTTTTAACTCATTTTTAATGCATTTATGTCAAAATTCGAGGAAATAATAAATTTAAATTATTTAGTTTATCCTCAGGAAATGTACGTTCGAATAAATCATATTTCGACTTACTTAGTAAATCTAAAACGACAAATTGCTTAGTGAACTATATCTGGTTTGAATTTGATTTTTAACATTATCTACAATTTCGATGAAAATACGTTTATACTCGCGTTTTAAGTCTGATTCTGAGCTAAATAGACGTCGGCGTCTTCGTGGAGGCTCACTTATATCAGTGACACTGTCGTAAATTTCGTCAAACTTATTAATGAAATTACTCTCAAACCAATTTAATAGCGATTGAACTTCGCGAATAACGACGTCTATATCACTCTGTTTATTTTGTAGTAAAGCGAAAGTAATATCTGTTCTTGCAAATAATTCAGCTAAAGTATGCAAAAAAAAGCAAAATTCCCCATCTTCTAATGTCATTAACAAACTTTCTGATATGGCAATTGATTCAGAATCCCAATCCATCGGATTTTCTATAATTATATTAAATGTTTGTATTATGTCGGATCTACAGTTACAAATGACATTAATAATACGAGAATGATACTGCCATCGAGTTTCTGCGACACCAGGCAAACGACGATCTGACGTTAATTTTAAAAGACCCGAACGTTTAGTAGATTTATTAAAAAATATTATGCAATTGATGTGGCCGAAAAATTGTTTTAACTCTGGAATATTTTCTAAAGATCGAGATAACACTAAGTTAAGTACGTGAGCATAGCAAGGAATAAAGACAGCCATTGGACATTGTAATTTAATTTTTGTTTGTACGCCGCCTTCTATACTTAATTCGACACGGGAATGATGCTATATGCAAAACCGTTTTTTATTCGGGTATAATCGGAAATCTCCGCTGATCGAAACGCATTATTATTTACATAATGATATATAACACAAGAATCCGCAACCGAATATAACACCTAAGAGTTCACGTTAAAGGTGAAATTATGTTACACGAATTACAATTGCGTCATTTCGTTGTCGAAACGAAACTCGCGATAAACCGAGTTATTCCCCCGCTCGCCCGCGGCTTGCGACCCGCTGGCTCGCGGGCTCGAGGCGTCGCCATAACGCTATAATACAACTGAATATGGAAGACTCAACATTTCACATTGATTACGACGATTGCGAACATTCTGAATTTGGTCGTCTAAATAACTCGGTTGCTTTCGAGTTATTTGAAGTGTTTTTTATATAGGGCTTACGTTACTAACGTAAGAAGGCTGGATATTATTTACAATAATTATTGAAAATTAAAAATAATTTTAAGTGTCTGTATACTAAAAAGCAATAATTTATTTATTTATGAATTAAGCATATTAAATATTTTATGAAAGGGAAGCCGATAAGAATCGAGTTCTTAGAAGCCGTCGCCCCTACTCGATAGTGATAGGAAAGTGGATTGTTATATGTAATATGATAGAAATACATACAGAAATTCGTAAGGAGAGACATTGAAGAACCGATCAATTAATAAATACTGGTTTTCTCCTTATCTTTTATTCGAATAATGTATATATACATATAAATATATATGCGTGAATGTGTATGTGTGCGATAATAATTAAAGGCGGGAAAATCCCTTAGTTTAACGTAATTACATTAAACTAAGGGATTTTCCTGCCTTTACCTACCCTTAATTAATTATCATTAGACAAACAATTATATGATTTATTACGACATATACAAGTGAAATTTGAAATTAAGAAAAGTTTTATAAAGAGTGTGTCTAACTTGCTATTTTATGTAACTAAATATACTTTAAAAATCATAGATTAAACAAAAAACTGTTATCAACTATTTGGCGTATTTTAGCACAAGTTGCGACTATTCCCTACAAGGACCACATTTTTATTATTTGAAAGCAGTCACAAATTAGTGCTTTAAAAAGTCTAAATCTAATTTTTTCCTTGTGATGTGTCATACAGAACCTTATAACTAAGGATCAGAAAGTTTATTGTGCATGTTATCACGAAAGAAACGCGAAATGAAATCGCTTGGTGGGGTCTCAGTAGCTATGAATCTGTCATGTTTTTTTTACTCAAATTTATTTGTGGTTACTAACAATATGTATAAATAACATATATATGTAAGACTCTCAATACAAGCCCTTTTATTTGATATGCCGCATGATACAATTTACAAGACTTTTTTTTAATATTATATGTTTTCTAAAATATCCGCTTTCAAAATTCATTTATTTACGTCACACGTCCGTATCTGAGTGATGGAAATTCAAATGTGTACCGATATAACTTAATCGGACCAATAGCTTCGAAAAATATTAGCTGTGCCTGACGGATAAACAGACACGCAAGTGATTTTATAAGAGTTTTTTCTTTTCATCCATACGAACGGAACCCTAAAAATTGACGAATGAACTCTGTATTGTATACCCAACGCGTGTAGCGGATAATGGCACCGCAATCTATCGAGGTACTCACGGAGAAAATGAGATAAACGTTATGAGTCAGATAGAAGACACGTACTTTTATTCTTACTTAGAAAAATAAATCCTAATTTCGTCAACGGTTCAAATAAGTGATATCTAACGATAATAATGTATTTATTTATTCGTTTTTCATTACGCACTAAATTAACAACTTGAAAAAAAAAAGAGAAACCATTAACACGAAAATTCAGTTAACATTCCGAACAAAGTTTTATTACGAACGAAATACGTGAGAGCTCGCGATAAGCTTTTGTCTGCGACTCGTTCTTTACTATCGTGCATTTGTTACGTTGCGTACGTAGCTGGAGGGATGAAAGGGGAGACAATCCTCCGTGCATTCAAAGGCTTATACGAGATTGAATGGGGATTTGTTATTCCGACATCGCCGGCGCTGATATAAATTGTGTTCTGTGACGCGACTCCGCGGCAACGAACTTAATATCTTACATTCAATTTGGAATGTCAAGACATTTTATTTAGGAAGATTTTTTTTAGTACAATCAAAAATTACAAACGAAGACACGGAAGAAACTAAACGCGATAACAAGATACATGTAAAATAGCAGGCTAGTTTACTTTATATTTTTATTGAATGTACTTATACTGTAATTTTAGCACAGTTTTGTGATCGTACGCAAGCTGACGAATGTAGCAACTCATTAAACAGCTTTTCTAAAAATTTAATAATTATCTATTTTTTTTATTTTCTTGAAATATCGTCTGTTTAACGGTATCAAAACTAGCCAGATACAAACATTACAGATAAAGAGGTTTTACTGTAATTTTATAGTTATAAAATACGGAAAAACTTTTCCCCGACCTAATATATACCTACATAATATACATCTACCCACGGTAGCGTGCGCGCATGCATTAGCATGTCGGTGATGCAAATTCATAAAATTTTACCCATGCCAAGAATATAAATACTCCTTTTTTTCTTTATATAAACTATATTTTTATATGAAAATATTAATGTATTTTATACTCAATTTTGTTGAACAGTATACAATACATCCACTGCTGGCCAAACGCAATACGTCACGCCCATAGATACAGACATAGTGTCAACATTCACACGTCAAGTGACCGTGTCGGCAATGAATGCTTTTAAATTGCCCCCCATCTAGCCCGCTAAAGAAGTTTTCGCTTCAAAAATTTAAACATGTTAGTCGTGTGACTACCGGTATTTAAGGAGTCATGTGCAGATTTGTGCTTTGGGAAGGTGTGAAGGGTTGATTCACTAAAATTACGCCAGATGACTCGGATGTCGGAGATGCGGGCCACTTGCGCGCCGTCGGGGATTCGTCAATATTTATATGGTTTTCTAAGCTCTTGACCGATTCCTCTAATCTAGTGGCACGGTAGAGCATCTGCCAAGACTAGGCAAAAAAAGCGGGGCACTGTTTTCTATTTCTGGAAGTGTTTCGTCTTATTTTCGAACCCTCGTACGATCGGTTTCGATAACGTTAGAATGTCGAAATTTTTAAGATAAAATGTTCTAAGCAAATTTACTTACCGAATATCAATTATATAGCTTATATGGTTTTAGAATTATCATCATATGAATTACATCGATTTCGTAATTGACGCAAACTGACTGATGATCATCGAACCTCTAGGGTGTTTTTTGAAGTCAAAGAAAACTAAAATTCGTTATGCATGCTAGTATTTGTATATACAAAAATGAAAAAGCCGAAAACTTTTCACCTCCAACTTTTAGTGCATATTTGCACATAAAGAAACACGTGAAAAAGTTGTTAGCAAGCTTTAAACAGAAAACCTTCATTCATATTTGATGAAAAATATTGAATAATAATGTTCGTAAGATTTAATGCTAAAATAAAATAAAGAAATGATAAAAACGTTATATTGTATGAAATGTATTAAAATGATCTTTGTAGTATCAAAACAAAGTCAGCTATATTTGGATATAATCAGCTAAAGGCTAACTACCGAACTGACTTATAACTTATTACACATGGCAAACCAAGAAGAGAAAGAGGCAGTGATAAAAATGAAAAAAGAAATAGCTGAAGTTCAAGAAATCGATTCCAAAAAATAATAACTCCAGGACGCCCGTCAAAAAAAAAAACAAAATCCAACCAAGAATATTTCATGTAATATTGATTGTCAAGATTCACAAGGTCATAATGCTTTCAACGTTATAACATCTAAGCTATGACAAGCTACGAAAGCTAATGACATCTCTAGATAAGTTAAGCCCGTAGCTGAGCTCCGATTTGTACTGCACGTCATAGTACAGAAAAAAGTATGGCTTAGCCGTTTAATGGTCGTGGATTTTCCACGTGAAAGTTCATAAAAAACAGTTTGTGCGACAATCATGAATCAGAGCTTCGCTACGAGATTGGCTCTATTAGAGATTTCATAGCATTTTAACATTCAAAGAATTATGTACTTGGCAACTAATTTTATATAGAATGTTTTTGGTTGGACTTTAACTTTATACGTTAGGCCTCTTTACGTTCTGCATAGGACTTTCCGGTTTTTGATTTGAACATGCTAGTTGCGAGTTTTATCGCAATTTTTAGGTCCAATTTTTAAGGAAAACTTTTGTTTTCAAATGTTGCTAATATATTCATTCAGTGTTTATAGTACTCAAAATTAGTGTTATTAGAGAGACTTAATTTTAAGGATTATAACACAAGTTATATTTTTGCTATGGAACTCGAAGTTCCAGAGATACATCAGTTTTAATGTAACAATTTAAACATTTCTTGCGCATAGGAGGTCAGACAGACAGACAAAGCCTATAGGCGACTGAAGTTAGTCGATCACCTGGTACGCTGGGATTGGTTGAGCGGATCATAAGACAGTGGTATGCCGAAGTACATACGAAACGTAACAGTCGATTTTCGCGAAAAGAGCAATTAAGACATTATACGCCTATGGATTTTATGTCAGGAACGTTGCTAGATATCAAACTTAAGTTTAGAAATTTGTTTTTCAACTTTTAGTCCTATATTATCCATAGCAGTTTTGCGATGTTGATAAATACACGTTCGATGTATCCCGTATAAGATCTTTTACGTTAAAGGCTATGTTTACACGCGACGGCGGCGGTTTATTGAATTATTGATCACTTAGCGAATATGTTTTATTATTCCGCCCAAGTGTATTATGTGATTGCACGCATGCGTAATTTAAGATTTTTCGTTATGTGCAGAGTTTTTATATTTTAACAGTTCATGTTATATATTTCCAGAGGGTTGTAGGAATTTCAATCTATTGTTTATTTAATCTGTCTGTTTGTATGTCAACTTCCTAGTTCTTATACTTTACTTTAGAACTAGGTAAAAACTAAGAACTTATTTATAAGCGACAAACTAATTAACTCCTTATTCAGCATAAGATAGTCATCCACAAAATAATCTTATCAAATCAAATCAGTCGTAAATTTAATCAAGTAGACTTAACTAAAATTAAGTACTTAACGTTATTTAAAAAAATCATAGTATTACATTATATAATAGAACTGATATACAAGTAATTTTCCTTACATTTCTATTTATTGTATAGGTTATTGTACAATGACGTCACAAATTCCCAGTGCTATATCTGTCCAATTGGCACTTCAAAAAATCATATTTTAGATAGTCTTTTTTGTCAATGTACTTTTTCTTAAATAAGAAAGCCTTAAATATATTAACAAATAAATAAAAAAAAATTGAAGAATTTTAGTGTTATAAATGAAACAGAAAGTATTTATCGAATAGTCTTACTAGAAAAAAAGATGTTTTATCATAAAATATGAAAGAATTAAAATTTTTTAAAATTCTTTGAATGAGTAAATTTTTACAATTCTTTTAATTTTGAATAGAAAAAGTATCCTAGATATTTTGGTATGAAACGATAGCGTTTCATATTTAACTATTAATATCTGTGGCCGTAACGATATCGTGTCGGATGGTGAAAATGCATACGAACAGACTTGAAGGCAAGCGGCTATGGTCCTTCGAGCCTGATAAATCGCGGTGATTTATTTCACCGTCCCAATCTTGTGCGGTGATAAAACTGTCAGTTAACGCGTTACCTGCCACATCTAACGAGATACTTTACACTTAGGTTAGTTGAGTTATATGGGTTATAATAATTTATTAAAAGGCAAAGCTAATCAATCTAATTGCATATTTTACTAAACAACTGTAATAGATACATGGCGAAGCTTTAAGGTTTGCGCAGGACAAATTAAGGTTTACGCATGACAAATTAATAATTAATAATAATAGATGTGAAAAACAATCACAATAAGTAATATATGTTAATAATGTATATAATCTTTTGAATTAAAACTAATTTCATATCTTCGTATTCTACATCATCTAAGTAATTTTATGGATGCAGTGAAATTAATTCACATTGTATGCAAATTTCAATGATTTGACGTGACCATCAATATAGTGGACATATTAAAATTGTTGCACTATTTCAAGTATTCTAAAGACAGGTTTAGGCATTTCTTATTTCCTTAATAATTTGGAGCTGATTTGTAGAAATTTCTATTCTATTTTAGGTTATTTTTATTGTTCTTTTATTAATAAAAGACTTTCGTTTAACGTTTGTCGAGTATTTTTGTTTATTTGTTATTCCGTTGTTTCATAGTTTAATGTTTAAAACCTTATCAATGACATATATGAATAAATACATCAATTTGTATAACATGAAAATTTTTAAAAGCGCTCAATAAATTATAAATAAATGGCAATAATAAATAAATAATTTTTTGTTGAATATATAATATGCAAAAAAATACAAAACTATTCGCAATTTGAAGGTAGACAAAAAACAAATTCTTAAATTTAGTATTTAAATTTGATGGAACTATTTCTATTTGAGTTGATTTCTCTACAAGATGTTTTAGTATACCATTTTATTCTAATACTTCTTTATCTAGTTATTTGAAAAAATAAGGCAGCAACTAAAACATTGTCGAGTTTAGTTTCAAACTTAAACAATGTTTGGTTTGGTTTAACTATAATAACACCCTTAAATAAGGATGTTATTATAGTTAAGCCATACTTGAAAGTATAATAATGAGATTTATAAAGAAAGGATAAAGTAAATTTAGGATTAGCATAAAGGACTAGAGGACCAATGCGATATCCAAAAAGAAGGACAAATCCATATATCATGCAAGAGTCGTCTCAGAGTGATTGAATAATTTTGAATTTTCAGTTGCTTCAGACAGTCTTATTATAATAAATTATATATGAACACGGTCTCGATCAAAGAGTATTAGATATAATTTATTTTTATTCCTTTTGACGCTCCATTAAGTTAAGAAAAAAAAAAAACCTTTTTTATGGAAATTATAACAAAAGTAAATGGTCGAGAAAGCTACAATGTTTTTCCTGTTACGACTTTTGCAGCTTAAAAACACATAATAATCTTAAAACGAAAACCTTAAATAATTATTGCCTTTTTCCTCTTTCTTACAATATATTTGGAAGTGTTAAAGTTAGTAATAGCAGTGTGCAACATTTGTTTTGAAAATAACCCTTAACATAGAATCAAATATGTTTTCGCTAAATATTAATTTTACAAAAGGTTTTGCCCTTCAAATAATTTAGCTGAAAAAATTAATGGGATAAATATAGATGAAAATAGTATTTATAAGAGAAAAGTATCTGTTAGAAATGTGGTGTTTTTTAAATTTGAAATTGCATAATATGAGCTTATCTTTGTCAAAAACAGCATATTACTGTGAAACAAACAACTTTTGAAAACATTAGAATATAGTAGTTTGAATTATATTTTAAGTAATTTAGTTTCATTAATAACATTTATTTTTCAAGCAGAAAAAAAAACAAAATGGCATGGATCGTCAACTCGGTGTGTACATTTTTTCGGGTATTTATCTTAGATGTTCTTTTTTTTATGAAAAAAATGTACTATTTTTAGCAAACATTTCAATATTTGTGCTATCTTATCACTAGCTGTTAATTAATACTTGTCAAATATTTGGGAAAGGGAAACACATTACAAAGCTGTCAGAAAATTGCATGCGTTGAAAAAAAAAGCTATTCTAGATGTAATACGAAAAGTAGTCAAATTCTATAAAATTCCTAATACATTGCATTGACTATACGGTCTGTTGCTTTCTTAAATGAAAGCCAACGACGAGGATTGTATATACCGTCTGTTTTGGCATTGTTTAGAAATCGAATGAAAGTCGGGGTGCTTTTTGTATTTTCGTCAACATCAACGCTGTACTTAGTTTTAAGAGCTAAGAATTGCGAAGTACAGAAAGTTATTATCTTGAAACGGTTTTACGATCAGCATCGTTTTTGTTTTAAACATTAGCTCGCACCCGTAGCTCCAACCGTTTGGACATGTAACAAATTCCTTCTTCTCACATATAATCGGTATATACCGATTGATGACGCTGTGTATACCATGATCTCGATCCTTGTCCTGTTTCTTGCCTAAATCTTTAAGATCATGCTGATGCGGATTCAAAAAAATATTTCCTTTATTCAGTTGCAGTACCCCATTTAGGGAAGTTTTGCCTACAACTCGGAATCTAGGGGTGTATTATGATGAAGTATGCCTATTTTTAAGTGACACCTTCAGAAACACACCTGTGACCTAGCATTTGATTCCGAGCATTAGTTTTTTTCGTTATGTTTCACAAACAAGCATACAAAAAACGCAAACTCACATTGCATTTATAAAGACCTCCTGTTAGTCAACCAAAAGTAATTCATCGATTACCATTATACTACTTATATATAGATACCAAATTTCATGAGGCTGGTTAGTGACTGACGCAGTTTCGGCTTCCAGAACCTCATCCTGTTTTTCAATAATAAAAAAATATGAAGTAAGGAAGAAAACGCCAACGGACCACTAAAACCAATCTTTGCGGGTATAGGCGAGCCTCGCGCGTGCACCGGTATCATGCGTCTTATTTTCCACAAAACACGACAGGCGCGAATAGCAATAACTACGACGTGAACGTTCCCCGTCTCCTAGGATCTCTGCTAAGGCGGGCGGCGAGGGAAGGAGTGTACACATAAATATTCATTAAAGGGGAAATTCATTTTGGTCGACGCCGCGCCGCCGTAGCCCGCTGCGCCGGCGGCGCGGTAATGGCGAAACTTGTTTTGCGATGTGGGTGTTTTTAATCATCTTCCTCCCTCTACGGGGGCCGAAGACGGAGGTGATAAGAGAATCGGCTACGATCTATTATTAAAAAAAATATCCTAACAAAAGTATTGGGTGAAGAGCATCAGAGTTGGTAATAGATACCGAAATTTCGTCGAAATTCACTACTTTTAGGTGTTCAAGTCGGCGTATAAACACTTTAGTATGTGTAGTTGTTTCACGATAAGGATTTTAAATTACTCAAGTTGGACGTCCACGGCAAATAAAAGTTTTAAAATCGAAATTTCAGTAGCTACTAAGCTAATAATAAACGTATAATTTGTCAACTTTGCGTTAATTGCGGGAATCAGCTTTCATATAATCAAAAGCGTGTAATATTCACATATAAAGAATTGGTTCTTAAGAAATAATGCGTCAAGATTCAAATTTAAATATTAAACAGACAGTATTTACAAAGGTGAAAATCATGATAGGATATGATAGACTATGCGATACGTTGGTTCTAATTAGTTCTTTAAAATAGTTTATAGTTTTCATAACGTTTTTTCTAAGGATATGGATAAAATTGATAAAGTACTAAAATTTTTTGCTAATCAATCTAACGAAAAACCTAGATTGTCGTCGTCTTTACAATGGAAAGCGGCACTGGCTCTTCTTTAGTGACGTAAAAAAATTGCAATATATTTTAGTGGATTACAAAGTTGTACGCGACAATGTAAGACACCATGAAGTTAGTTCGAATGATAAAATTATGTAAGTTGCGAGCGCCAATGGACACATCTGAAGTTACATCCGAATGAGAGTTTATTTATTACGCGGTTTCATGTATATATTTATATTAGTGTTTAGGTAATTGCTGTATATTTAATTTTGATTTTCGGACTGTCATGGAAGTTCTAGCCATGTTTTCTTATAAGCGCTACTAAAAGAAATCGTAATAACTAATAACGACGAGTAGTGCCATCCACTAAAGATATTAATCCATAATGCTGTTTAAATATTTTTATTTGAAAATAATAGATTTCAGTGTTTTTTATCAATAAAATTACTTTTTATTAAAGACGCAAAAAAAAATACATCAGACAAATTCATTTTATTTTAAAAAATCCTTTAGAAACTCCTTAAAGTGCGCATTTATTGTAGTTTTCCTCAAGAAAATATTAAACATTTTGAAAATTTTAGTTCACTCGTATAGTACTTGCTTATATGCATCTTTTGACACCTTAATAATTTACCTAGACCTAGAGTTCACGACACCAGTGCGAATTTGCATTTGCGCTGAAAATAGACTCCTACTAGGGAGTTGGTGTAAAAACATTTTCAATGTTAAAAAACCAGACTAATGCTAACAGGACTCGCACCTTTAGGGTTCCGTAGGAAATTGTGAATGCAAATATTTTATCCATCAAGGGTGATGTTTATTTTTTTTGTTCCAGAAATTTCGAAACATTCGCTTTGTAAAAAAATCCAATTTTTTAAAAAACATTGAGATTTATCATTTTTATGGTAAGAAAATAAAAGAATATTATCTCATGTACTGGTGTTAATTACGGTCTACGATCCAAATATAAGTGTTAGTTTTTAAACACAATTTTTATGCATATGATATGACTACAAATTAACAATTTTCTGAATTTTTCCTTTACCTGTGCGACGAGACCTTTCTTCTAGCAAAATTTCATGATTTAGAATCAATGGACAGTAAGTACCCTACAAATTTTAGTTTCCTTGTGTATATTAAAATATGAGACATAAAAGGGCGTATCTTTTGATTATGTTGACTTAGAAGTTTGATTTTTGCTCAGCTCCAACGGATTAGAGACATGAGTGTTTAATAACAATTTCAACTTGATACCTTCACGCGTTTCTGAGAAAAGAGGCACTGGCTAACAGACAGACATACATGATCCTATAAGGGTTCCTATTTTTCCTTTTTAGGTACGGAACTTTAAAAAAACGTAGTCATATATTCACAACCTTCTTGCTAAGAATAGTAAGTTGTCTTGTTGCATTCAAATCAGAAGGTAACAATGAAAGGTTTTGTATTCAGGTTCCACCATCTGAATAATATTGTGGGTGGAAATATCTGAAGGGACGTGACAAAAAATTGTCCTTGAAAAAATAATTTTTTAGACAAACAATACAATTTCCTAATAAAGCTATTTTTTGTTATCTATTAAAATATACTTCGGTTTGTTTTTTATAAGAAAAACCACAATTTATTCATGCTGAGAAGCTAGTTGTAAAGGTTATCTATAGCGAGGAAAATATGTAAAATAAATGTGTTCTCTAAAGACGGAATAAATAATACATTATCGATTCCCGTCCTACTTGTCTTCTCAGAATCGAAAGTATGAAAGCGATTGATTTGCCAAAGGGAATATTTTAGAACTATAAAATTTATTTTCTTGAAGAAGTTTCGTAGAAGAATATTTTATTACGCCCTTTTAATTCCTCTTTCGAAATACAGCGTAAGTGTACTACATTCATAATTTTTTTCCTTGAAACTTATTAGTAACATCCACATGCTTACCAATACACACAGACAAAACGTACACACGCATATTTTGTAAAGATCCTACGATAATTATTTTTATTTATTTTTGCTTGTGCAATAACGGTTATTAATAAATACTTTTAGAATAATGACATATACGTCACTATGGCTTAAAGCATGTGTTATGTGAACTAATTATAAAGGCATTCTAACTTCCAACGATATGAGATAATAATTGACAAAAATTTTTGTCTACATTACATAATTTAATCATTATGACTAATATGTTACACGTAGCCATTAGAATATAAAAAATCCCCAAAAAAATAATTATTCTATAGTACATGTCTTCGCAGTACGCTAATTCATTATTTCACTATTATTTTACGTCATGCTGTCATCCTAACGGTCACGTCGCTTGAATTTAAGAAGCTGTAGTCAGATATGCAAATACCGTTCATTTAACGAAAGGTAAAAGGGCTCGTTGCCAAAATTGACGTCATCGCGAACAAATTCTGGAATATTCCGACATTTTGGTGACTGTACTTAATGTTTTCATTATCCTCGCCATTGTGATGACAATCTTATAGTGTAATCTACGTTCTATTCGATCGCTGTTTAAAATGAAAATTTCGCTAAGAGGCCTTCGTAGTTGCCCGGTCTGCTATGTAAATATCAAACTACTCTCTATCGCAATAGCGTGCAGGATTAAATAACGTTGCTCTATTTTCCTTGACTTTATCTAGCCGTCTGTCCTTATGTGGCGCATCATTTAAAGTGTACTAGTATTTTTTTTTTGGTTTTGACCTCTGTTTGATATCTGGTTAAGCTAAAACTAAAAATCGGCATAAATGTCATTGCTAGTGACCATTCAGTAACTGTTGATTAATTGTATGATCCGACTCTATGACCTTTACACGGTCATAGAGTTGGATCGTCTTTTCATAAATAAATGAACATTTCACCTTATGGATGTAATGGATTTGATATTTCGTATAAATGTAAGTGCACTGAAATGGATAGTTATCGTAGACGAACTTTCGACGTAATATATTAAGGCAATATCGTATTTTAAGGTCGCTTTCATCGGTGTGTGCGAAAAAAAATAAATATATTCGGTCAAAGATGATAAAATATGTATCGTGACTGATAAAATAGTGTTTCGTACAGATGTGGAATAACTTTAAGTAACATATTTTATTTAGGTAATGATACTAAAGAGCGTTATTTCTTACGAGAGAGCTTTTTATGTTATGAAGTAACCGCACTTATTAGCATGATCTGATTGGTTTAGTTATAGTAAATAAAAAGTTTCAATTTTCCACTAAGTCCATAGAGAATTTATTTGAGAACTAAACTATAGAAAAAGTAGTTATAAACTAGTGTCTATATATATATGTATGTGTAACTATATATAACCTAACCTATGCCAATGAATTATATGTATATAGCATAGGTATTTATTTCTGTAATCGTTTTTGAAGCCCGTTCATTAGGTAAGCCCCCAGTTTTGAAAATTTCAAATCGTGTTCTACGATAATACCTCCCGAAGTGGTCAATTAGAAAAATTGAATAAATATACGAAAATCAGCTATTCTCCCATTAATTTCCAAAAGACCTTCATTATAGTCTAAAGGGAAACCTACAGGAAAATATTAAACTTTTAAATTCCCATAGGAAATGTTAAAAAAAGTGAATTGCAAAAGTAGCCGATTCCTCTGATGCGTGAGCCCATTTCAGCAATCCAATCCCCCTCCATAAAATATCTTATTTCCTCCCAAGAGGTTGGCAGCCAGGGACTCTTGTGAGGTTATGAGTGAGCATGGGCTGCGGTGACCGTCTAATCTTTGATGGCTCGCATAATCGTTTGCTCCTCGAACGTGCTATAAAAAAAAGACAAAGCGTGCATTAAAAATTTTGTTTAACTTAACCGATAATTACCGATCCGATGCGATGATGAATCTAAAGCTGTAATAATGCTTAGGTACCCACAGTAAAAAAATATAGTTAATTTATGATTTAACTGATAAATGATGGTTTTGATGTTTATAAAACCACCGATACACGGTGGGCATGTTAGTTTGACATTTAGCATTATCCTTGAATTAGGGTACAGGGTTGTTTGGTAAAACAATGCTTAAATTGATTTTTCAAACGTGTTTTAAATAATAATAATTGATTTACGATATGAGTTTCACAAGTTTTTAAATCGATTTCAATTTTCAGCACGTGCATTTCACAATTAACGAAGCATTTTCGTCGTCAGATGAAGTTAAGTGGGCACTTGAAAGCGCGACGTAAAATATCGTTACAATAATGAATTCGACCTTATAATAGATTTCCGAACGCCGGATAAGAAGTAATCTGCTTGAAAAATGAGGCGGGGCAGGTGGACTTAACGACTCGACTTCTCATAGGGATTGTAATTTGGACCTTTTCGTGGAATCCTGGTGCGGTAGGGTCCGCTTTAAAATTAATTAAACCTTGAAGCTTGTACTCGATTTTAATTACAATAAACTTCAGTTTTATTACAATTTATGTTGTAGGACGTAGAATCATATGCAATATATAGTTTTTGATTATTACTTGTCACTTTATGGTGCGAGCTTTTGGTGTGTTAGGTAATAGCGTCGCTTTTACATAAGAAAATAAATGTCGAAAACACATTTGTATGCTTGGGTGGATATTGGAATTGGGCAATCTTCTCAGCAGCGAAGAAAATCTAACATACATCAGGTGTTCTTTGACGCTCTACCAACGGGACTGTGTCCATATAAAATGGTATACAATGTCGTCGTTTGCCTTCACCAAACTACAAAGCCAACGTCAATAAAAATCTTGAAGATATGTGTCATCTTTTATAGTCTAGTCAGAGAATATATGAGGCATTATTGTTAAATTGCTTTCATTGTATTCCAATGTTGACTGTCCAATCCGATTTCGGTATAACGTGATTTTAGGCTACGCATCTTCTGTTTGAATTCACAAAAAAAGAAACCTGTATAATTTCCCATGAGGATAAGCAGATCCTTACATACTTTTTTGTTTTGTTAACTTAGATAAATCGTTTAATGTCAGTTTGTCTGTTTTGTGTGCTTCAAATTTATGGGTGTTATATCAAATATTGAAAATGTATATGAACGGTAGCCAATTAGATAGCAGAGAATTGCGAAGAGCTCAATTGCCAAGAGCTTAGAAAAGTCAACTCGATGATGTCGCGCTTAAGTTTCGGTGTACCGTTAAATCAATACATAAACTTTAAGCTCTGTTACTATGGACTTTAATTACCAAAATCACTTGCTTCCGACAATAATTACTTCTACTAAATCCCATTACATTACAAATCTGATTATTCCATTAATTCAATGGAAAATATGGGAATCAACATAAAATCAGAAGGTGGTTGATCACGAAATTTTTACTAACACTGTCAGGAACGATCATGGCTTTCTCTGGTATCTAGTTAGCTATTGAAGAAAGGGTCATTTCAGTACAAACAGAAGAAAGAGTAACCCGACAAAACCTGAAAAACAATGATAAATTATTTGTGAATTTTGACGTTAACAACATCATCGAAATAAAAGGAACGCCTTACATCACCGACGTGAAATTAATTGATTTGGCGTTGAATTCCTATTGTGTTCTAAGAACAAACGAAACTTGACATTAATCACCCACCTAAAGCTTGTATATCTTCATTTTCACGTAATATTCGGCAGCGCGCTGGCCGTGCCGGTCAAAACCGAACACTCTTGATCTATGGTTAGGTTGTGTCCTTTTTTATTTCGTAATCATGAGCACAAAATCACTTCCACTTTCTCTTATAATCCGTGACGAAGTGCCCTCTGTACTGTGATTCTCGTTCTACTTTGATATTATCTTTATCTTTACTTAATATCGATGCTTTACTATTGAAGTTATCGTAGATGGCTTAGGGGGTTTAGACGATCGCTTGCGATGAAAGATATTAATATGAGCCCTAGGGCCCGATATGATTGTTGTTCGTTACATTAGGGAATATTGCTAATTTTTTCGTTGATAAATTCAAAGAAAACTTTGAAATGTAAAGAAATACGGTATTAACGAAATGTTTTAGATGTAGGAATGTGTTTCAGTTATATTTTGATAGTTTCAATAAGGTAATCCCTTTGTATTAACCGTCACTATTACTAATGTTTCGTACCAGCCGATTTAGGGAGATAATTGGCTAAGGGACTCAATCCCTCAAAAGCTATATCTTCTAACGTATTTTATCTTGATAAAACCTATTCTCATCGGGTACAAGCCCTTACCAAATCAAAATTCTGGATCTGTCACTGTTTCGTATGTTCAACTATCGTCAATCCTACGAAAGTGATAAGATCAATTCTTGCATCAAGATCGGTATTTAGTCGCTGAAATATCTACTAGCAATTATTTAAGAATAAACCTTTGATGATTTCGTTATTTTCGTTTTTCTTTCGGTTGTAGCTAGCTGTGAGCACTCTTAGAGAAAACTGGTATATGTTTGAATGTGAGTGTGCGTGCATAGGTGCGTACGCGCGTGCATAGCGAGTGCACGTTCATGCCTGCATTTGTTTGTGCGTGTGTGACAGGATTAAAGTCTTATAATTCTGAACAGATTAACGGATTGAAATTTAGTTGGTGACTACTTTGTGAAAAGGTTTATTGTTTAAAGTATGTCAGATTTCATATTGATAAATTTAGTTCATTTGAAAATATACCCAATCGCATATTTTTTTAAAAGTCATTTCAGTATTCTTAGTAACTAATAACACAAATAAATCAATTGAGTCCAAAAACACTTATATTTAGCACTCAGCGAACCAATGAAATCGCATAAGTCTTATTAAAACGTGTTTATTTGTACAAAATGTAATAAATTAATTAAATGCGTTATAACAGCTTTTTTCAATATCTCAAAAACTACCTAGCTGACTTTCAACACCTGAAACATAAAGCTTGGTATACCGCTTCTGATGACAAAAGTTCTAAAATTACTGTAATAATAATAATGTAGCGAACTATACTCCTAAGCTAAAAATTAATTAAAAGCACAAAATAATTCTTCTAAGAAAAAAAAAAAATTAGATAATAAAATTCTATAATATGATCATTAGTAATTTGCTTTTAGAAATTGCCAGCAAAAAAAAAAATTGTTTGGCTAACATCAACGTGAGTTTAACGTAAGAAAATTTTCGTCCAATGATTTTCTATTATTTTTATTACGATTTACGATAACAAAAAATTGTAACAGACTTCGGTAGGCTTTTGATGATGAAGCTCCATCTTTGCCATTGTTTAGAAATGGTTTAACCAGTTCAAACGTGGTTGCACTAATTTGACTGACGATTTGCGTGAGGGACGTTCTTCTACTGCGACGACCGAAGAGAAGATCAGTGCTGTGCGGTTCATGATAGAGACTGACAAAAGTGTGACCTATCAGTAGATTTGTACAAGTTAAGGCATCAGTATGAATCGAGTACACGAAATCCTTCGTAAATATTTAGCGGTCGGGAAGCTTTGTACTCGGTGGATACCTCATAATTTGATCGAAGTTCAAAAACTTCGTAGTGTTAATTGATGCCTTGAAATAATGCAGTGATTTACCGCTGATGACTCAAATGCTGCATACGATCCAGATACAAGTGACGAAAGCTGGATTTACCGTTATGATACCTAAATTAAAAGACAGTTTGCTCAGTAGATGTTTCCTTACGATGAGTTGCCTACTAAAGTAAAACGAAGTCGAAGCGTCGGAAAAAAGACGGTTGCCTCTTTCTTCGGAATGACATCGCATTATGCAACAATTGTTTTAGAAGGTAGAAAAACTGTCATTGCAGACTGGTATACTGACGATTGTTCGCCTATTGTTTTGGAAAAAAAAATCGAGAAAAACAACTTCGTAGTAGGACTCCTTCATCATGAATGCCTTTCACCACTTACTGCTAGACGAAAAATTATTTGAGGACGTTAGGTATAGAAATACTGGTTCAACAGTCTTACAGCTCCGAGGGTCGGAGCTGTAAGACTCTACCGATTGAGGTCAGTGCTAGGTAGCACCATACGATTTTTATATATTTATTAAAATAAGAATAAAGAAAAACTTCCAGGAAAGTGGTTTACGGACGCCGAGGAAGCGGCGGCTTCATATAAAAAGTCTATTGAAGTGAGCCCCAAGAGCGAGTGGGCAAAGTTTGCCTCTCAGTGGTCTCATCGAATGCAGCGATGTATTGATTTCATCGGACACTATTGTAAAAAACAATAATAATAAAAATAATTTGCTAGTTTGCTCTGTTTTTGATTATCTGAAGACTCGTTGTATGACCCACGTATTTATTGGCTTATTTACATTAGAAAGACATTCGATATGGCTTGTCGAGAGATATACACACATCGAGGTCGAGTGCAGGCAATCAGTTTCATTACTGCGATCAATGCTTTTACAAGTGAAGTGCGATCAACTACGTGCGTTCAAGTTTTTCCGTAGCGATTTATTATAACTTTGTATTTCGCAATATACGCCTTCTGCTTTTTGTGTGTGTTTTCTTTTTAACTAATCTCAATATTCAAGATCTTGAGAAGGTCATTACGTAACAGTATTATTACACTGAAATATTCCGCGTTAAATTAGGAAGAAACATTATATTATGTACAGGAAATTGTGTAATTTTGCCAATTAATGGCAATACAAATTATTCGAATGTGCTATCGAATTGTATTATAAAATACTAGCCTGTCCCGCGGCTCCGCCTGCGCAGACATAAAACTAATTCCTTTATGTTGTATGTCGTCCTATCACTAAATCAAGATCCGTTCACTATCCTGTTCTCGATTCCAATCGCGTTGCTGCTTTGGAGTTTTGGATTTCGACTCCGGACTTAATCTAAGAAGATTTCGATGTTAATGTCGATCCTGGTCTAGCTTTAAATTTTGATGTCAGTATTGCTGATCTAATTTTTTAGATTTTTTGGTTGCAGAAATAGAAAGATGAAGCCAATTTTTTTTCCAAAAATTCTCGTTTCATAGCAACTGAATAAACGGTTTAAGCACTCAAAAAAGAAGACACAAAATACGCATAGCGGTTTCAATTTTCCATAAAACATTTCAATCCTTATATCAGCTTTTTAGTCAACTATTCTAAAATTTTTTTCTAAAAATTACACATGTTATTTTTCATTTGTAATAAGCAGCTAAATATATTTTTTGTCAGCTTCAGCAGTTTCGTTTTTTATACAAAAATTTCAATCCTCATTTCACCATTTTCTGGGTTGCTTTTAAAAATAATCAATCATTATTCTTAATTATATATATTTCGAAATAAATAGTTTCAGCGGTTTTGATTTTCTAAAATTTTATTCCCTATTTAATCCCTTTCAGGGTTAATTAAAAAGAACAATTTACGTATTTTTTTATATAAGTAACTATATTGATAAGTTTAATTGACATCTATAGTTTCGTTTTAGATTTTCCATACAACAGTATTTCACCATTTTGACCCCCTTAGGGATTGAATTTCTGAAACTACTTTCTTAGTGTTTGCCATAATAGCAAACTCTCTATAGAATTTCAAGTCTCTAGACATAGTAGTTTGGGCTATGCATTGATATATCATTTATCATGAGAAGTGATGAGATGATAATTACCTCAAGGGCTGATTATAAAGAATATGTTTCATTCCTCCGTCCACAGGGGCAGAGCAGTGCGTGGAAGCTAGTGTAACAATTACAGCTATGGACAAAAGACTTCAGGGCGTCAGCAACTATTTAGAAGACTATTTATTACTGTATATAATTATATTTATTATATATATTTATATACACATACATATATTTATAAAAATAAACTATTCAAATGTATTTAAAAAAAAGAACAATAAAGCGTTATACTATAAATCGATATTTGTTGTAACGTTAAGTAAAATTAATAATATATCTAAAGTTAAAACAGGTTTCACAAAATAAAGTCTCAGAAAAAATCCATCACTATCGAACTGAGACATATTTTATTGCGAAAGTTTTTTAGTAATTACGGACCCGCGGGACGGCGCAAAAATGTAATTAGTCTAGTGATTAATTACGCCTTTAAAAATATCTTAAGCAGTGCCGTTCGGGTTTCAAAGAATAACACTAGGTGTTTAGAATTTTAATAATTACTATTTATTTTAAAGGAACTCCTATTTTGTTATTTAAATTTTGTTTTTTTTTTATTTTCGTTATAACAATATAGAACAATATTGTTCAGATATATGAACTGTTAAGTTTATGCATATCGAACAGCATACAAAATATCTAAAGTTGTCTAGTTAGTACAATTATTAATTCTAATCTGCTTTTATGTATTTATTTAGAAAAGTGCCCATAGAGATCGGTCACAATTAAATGATAAATGATGGTAGAGAACGATTTTACAAATAAATATTTAAAAAAAAAACTATAAAACGGTTGACTCCGCAGACTATCCCTGAAACTTTTCGGTATGATATTTATAGATGTGTTCTTTTTAAGCTCCTTAAGTTATAAATATTGTCTTTGAGTTTTTGAGTTCAAAAATTTGAAACACGGTTGACTTCTTAGACCATCTTGAAACTCTTATTCCTTTAGAGCTCGGTGTATTGAGCTCATCATGCTCAAAAGATCGACTTTTTCAAGCTCTCCAAGTTCAAAAATGTAGTTCTAATATGTTTTGAACTATTGCAATCCCAAAATGTATGCGTATTAACAAAACGCCTTCTTTTTAATTTTTTTAACTACAATATCTTTGAAACACGTTATTCGAATTTGATCTACAACATGACATCCTTAGCTATTTATTAAACAGATGAAGATAACTGAGTACCAAACACTGTTCCATCAAGAATGTTATTTTTAAAAAATCCTTTCTTTTTTCGGAAAAAAATCCCCTTTTTGGAATTTTCCGCTAATATCTCTCGAACGCACGCCTCGATTTTGATGCAGCGTGCAACAATTGACATTTTTTTTAAAGCAGAAGAAACTACTAGGTTTTAGAATTTATCGGTGAAGTAGTTTCAAAAATAAAATAAAAAAAACCGTGTTTAAAGACACTTTTTAAGCACACACACACACACAAAGATACATACAGACATACAGACTTTACTCGGAAAATGGTCAAAATAGATTTCTAGGAGCCAAAAGGGTTAAGGTCTAATGAAAACTCGATTTTTAAAATTCGGGGTGAAAACAATAGTTTTTATTTTGATACTTAAAAACATTTGATACTTATAAATGTATAATTTTATAGATATTTGTAATAAATTAACAAAATGCTCATAAAATTGATATGAGCTTTTACTATGTACACACGTATTTTAGACATCTAAAATTATAAAAAAATTTAAAAGTCGCATAAATGAAAATATTGGAAAAGTTATATGATACTTTTTTCGAGTAAGGATTAATCTCATAAATATTAGAAAAACGAAAAATGCTTAGATAAAAACTAATAGAAGTGCCTGTCTGTGATTTCAAAATATAGGTTTTTCAATTAAAAATTAAGGTTTTTAGCGTTATAAGGTTACAGGTATCCATATAACCTATTTTTAATTTGGTCTGAGAGCGGGACCGATATCGGGGTCTAGATTGAAACCGGGACCGAAATGAGATTGGGAATGGGATCCGAATCAGAATCATAGTATAATATCCCATTCCATTCTACATTAACATTAACTAACATTCACAGTTCTATTTACATATAGAATGTGATGTGAGAATTCATTGTGTCCACGCAGGCGGAGTCATAGCCGAGAGCCAGTAATATATCATATATAATATGTATATAAAAAAAGATTGACTCTCCTTGCTGTGCTGTTGTAAAAATACTTCCATTTTATAAAAAAAAAACGTTAAAATTAGATATTGATGGATGCATGTCTTAGGCGGTATTTATATAAAAGTCTAGATCTAAAATTCTAGATCTCCTTCCCCCTAAAATGAAGGAATGTAAAACGTCATGTGTAACTGAATAAAATTAGAACTTTTAGTAATTAGAATGTATTTTATTATAAATAACAATTATTAAATACTTTACTAATGTGCTGTAATATTTTAAAAATTGACTTACATTTTACGAAACTCCCAATAAACATTTTACACGACTTTTTTACATTAGCATTTTCCTGTTAATAATCCCGCTTTTTTTTCCTCCGGCAACTTATTAAAATTCGTGATCAAGCAGAAATTTATGATCAATTATAACGCGAACAATACGTTCCTGATCCATTCATCGGGCTTTGAACAACAAAAGGCGGCCGTGTTGCACCTCGTGCCGTCAATAACGGGCGCCGGCTTTGGACTATATACAGCCTACATTTATAGTACATTTTGGTCGGATGGTTGTTTTGTATTTCAAAGAAATAAACAGTATACATGAATGGGCTCCTATGCGATATTCGACAACTAGGGTTCTATGAGCCCTTTTTATAATACTACAGGGATAAAGAAATCGATAATTCAATCTTAAATAATACGACAGATAGGAAGAACGACGCGATCATCGGACTAAGTACCGGTATCAGTATAGTTTTCAATTTGCCTGCAAAAAATAATCTAAACAGAATTTAAGTAGGTATTTCTTAAGAGAAGCGTTTCTTAGGAAGTACGCCAGTTTTTGTTCACCCCACTGTCGAGACTTAAGCCGCCCACGCTGGATTTGTACGGATCGAGGGCAGTTAGCGACACCGTCGTCACGAATGTGGTGACAACATGCGGGACGACGTTTTAACTCGCGCTCCGGTTTGCTGTGGGCTACTTTGGCTTACGTTGGAAAGTCATCGGTGCAATTCGCACGTGGCCAGAATCGAATCTGGTATAATCTGGTCCCAAGCCCATGCCGTAAACCGCTGAGTTGCAATCGCTCGTGATCTTTCTTACGAAGGTTAGCATACAAATGTAAAGTTATTGTATGGTAAGAGCGTTCGATTAGAATCGCGGTTAAGAGTTCGATGCTCGACACGCGCCTGTCGTCTTTCACCAGCACTGGGGCGCGACTTATAAGTCGTGCGATGCAGTCTCGTGTGACATTGGTGAAAAATATCTATAAGAAATGGTGACCCGTATTCTAAGATGTCTCGTGCGATACGTAAATGCATATACACGAGATATTCGATTATACAGATCACTGTTAAGTATATATATTAGTCATTTTTTAAATTATCGTGTAAGATATTAAGTCGTATAACTTCAGAATCACCACTCTGGGTTATATGTAATCGATGGAAGCGTTGTGGTTTACCGAGCCAACAGTTTCCTTATATACCAAGAGGCTGTTCTATACTGCCTAGTGTTCAGTTAACATTTGAAATATCTTTATTTCATACAACATTGCATATCATTTGAAATACGACATTATACAGTATTTTACTTTATGAATGTGCCATTTGTTTGGAAGGTAGTTTTCTCTCAAGAAGAATTAGCAGGGCACTTAAGGGTAGTGCTATGCAAATGTTATCATTTACAAACATAATCAAATTCAACATATTCAACTAAATACAAAACCAAAAATACAACGCGGTTAGAAGTTAGGCTGGTTATGCGCAAAGATATGATTTGTCCTATAAAAATTTTAACAAAAAATAAACTGACTTCAAAAAAAAAAACTATTACACAACAAATCAATATGCACTAAAAAGAAAAAAAAAATGCGTATTTTTCTACAATTGAATAATTAACTTACTTTTTCTACTCATCAATATGTAGGTACGATCTATGTGTTTACCACACAGGAAGGTAGGTAGGTATCTATCCACTTGAAATTTAATTCAACATATACCTAAGATTAACAAACAATGATCAAAATATTTTTAGAGTTCTCCTAAGTAAAATGAAATGAAAAATATTAGCCTATTTAAAAGTTAATCAAACTATTACGATAATATAATGTAGTTACTATTATTGTTATTTTTGGAGTCGGTGTCAGCCAAGGAAACACTGCAATATATCTAGCAATGGACACTGACTCTGCAAGTGTGTGGGCGAATGACATGTACTAAACAGAGCGTTCGAATCACATGAAAAAATATTATGGATATTCATATATCTGAAACAATTATTATAATTATTGTATGCCAACAATTAGTTTTGTTCCCAGGTATTTCTGGAAAATGTACATGATAAACTGATAGATACAACATATATAAAAGTTAGGCACAAAGTCTAGAACATCCTGTTCGAAGGACCAAAAATTTTAAATATGAGGTCTATATTTTCTTTGGTCTCTTGGATTTCCGTTACAGCGCCGGTTCCGCGTTCTTATATAGGATATTCTGGATCATTCTGGATCTGGATCATTCTGGATCTGGATCATTAGTATTTTCCCGACGTGATCATGGGTCGTTATTAACTAGAAACACTTATTTTTATTTTTTAAAAGTTGTATAGATGGCTTTTCTTAATCAAAATTTTCATTTTCTTACTTGCGTCAACATTTTCGCACATAAATTGAGATGTCGGAGTCGAGATTCCAATTTTCTCGAAGTTGGCGGTAAAAGATACTCAAGGTCTTACCTGTAAATCGCCCGAATAGCCAGCTTTTGCAAACGCGATCCTACTAGCGATCGAGCGATGCTGCTTATGCAAAATTGATCAGCGATAAAACGAGCGGACGTTTGATGCATAGCATATTTCATACATATGGTGAAAATTAAATATTTTATTGTAATTTAAAAAAAAATGTAATAAATCTACCTCGGATATGATTCAAATCTGAATTGACGTTTTGAATACAACGACTCCCTGAATCGACAAAATCCTAAGTCAAAATATCAACATGTGCGTGTGTTTGTGCGTGCGTGCATGTGCACGCGTGCGCGTGACTGTGTGAGGGAGTGTGTGTTTAAATATTAAATTGTATTATAATAACTCATATTTTTATTCTAATATAATAGATTCGGCAATATAATATAAAATTATCTTTATAGTGCGATTGTTGTTCTTTTAATATCATTCAATGTAAAAATGCAATAAAACACGTATATGAACTTAGTTCGTCGGTCGTACTTGGTATGCAAGTTCGCCAGTACATTATAAAGGATTGTGCACGTCACGCGAAGCCAATGGGAAATACTAGTACTTTGCAAGTTAAATGGTCTGCCTGTATACCCAAAGTCCAGGGATACCTAACTGAATTCAACGTAACGTCGACTGGATGACATTCGCATGAATAATGAAACTGTTATTGAATACGTTTTTATGTTGTGCTTGATCCCCTGTAATAGAATATGATTTAAACGGCAATAAGCATTTAATATTTTAATGTTGCTTCATTATTTATGTTTTAAAACCTTTATAGCATAATTTTCATAGTGAACACGCAGACACACAGAGAGAGAGAGAGAGAGAGAGAGACATAGAAACAAGATGTGACAACCAGAAAACAGTATATTATAAAATATTATACGCGGGCGATCTCATAACTGGAAGGTCGAATATTATGATATAATATGTGGGCGCAGGCACATCTGGAATATGGCATATCGTTTAACTATATGCAAGAGCAGTCAAAACCGGAAGACAGTACATCATAAAATTATATGCGGGTGTAGTCATAACTGGAAGACAGAATAACATGATATAATATGCGGGCGCAGGCACATCTGGAATGTGGCATATCGTTTAACTATATGCGAGAGCAGTCAAAACCGGAAGACAGTACATTATAAAATTATATGCGCGTGTAGTTTTAACTGGAAGACAGAATAACATGATATAATATGCGGGCGCAGGCACATCTAGAATATGGCATATCGTTTAACTATATGCGAGAGCAGTCAAAACCGGAAGACAGCACATCATAAAATTATATGCGGGTGTAGTCATAACTGGAAGACAGAATAACATGAAATAATATGCGGGCGCAAGCACATCTGGAATGTGGCATATCGTTTAACTATATGCGAGAGCAGTCAAAACCGGAAGACAGCACATCATAAAATTATATGCGCGTGTAGTCTTAACTGGAAGACAGAATAACATGATATAATATGCGGGCGCAGGCATATCTGGAATATGGCATATCGTTTAACTATATGCGAGAGCAGTCAAAACCGGAAGACAGCACATCATAAAATTATATGATGGTGTAGTAATACGGAAAACGACATATAAAATTATGTGCGGGCAATCCAAATTGCAATTGGAAGACAATAAATCGTAAATTTAAATGAGGGCGCAGTGACAACTGGAACACACCAAATCGTGTAATTAGTAATGTAATTCAGACGTAGTCAAAATCGGATGACAGCGTATTGTTAAATCATATATGGATGTAACTGAAATTGGACACAGCATGTCTTTAATTATGTGCGGGCGCAGCCACAACCGGACAGCAGTACATCGTTAAATTGTATACCGATACAGCCAGAACTGGAACACGGCATATCTTCAAATTATATGCGGGCGCAGACACGATCGAAGACAGCAAATCGTAAATTTATACGCGGGCGCAGCCACACCCGAAAGGCAGTCATAAAGTCTAGATACGGTATTGCATGTAGGCTTTCCGAGAATTTCCTTTATCAACCCTTAAAGGAATGCTATATATTTATCTTTATCTTGAAATATCCCACGTTACGAGCGTAGCGATACAGTGTAGAGAGATTCAGACGGTCATATATTTTGTTTGCAATGTGCATCGCACAAGTAGACCCAAAACAAATTGTTATGGATTTTTGTTTGAAAACAGACTAAATGTTGAATTTATTGGATGTTAATTCAGAATAATATTTTTTGAAGTTCACGCAGCTTTGAGATTCAACAGCTTACGCGACTCTTCCAATGCGATAATTCCAACTTTAATAACTTTTTTGGGTGTCTTTAGTCCATTGTGATAAATATAACCTTTCAAAACGTTCGCAATATAAATGTTCTTTTTAATTTCGTTACACCGAAGTCCACATTTCAGTCCTTTCTAATTTATAATTCAATAATTTTCCTTGTGTTCCAAACAACTATTTTCCATAATATTTGAATCGACTTGTCATCTAGTTAATCACCATTTCCATCGTTACATGTTATAACACACAGTCTTTCAGTCTGTTTGTGTACATTTCACCCTTATTATGAAAATGACTAGATTTTTAGGATAGAAATAATTATGTTATCTGGCCACGTTTTAATATACATATATCAGTTTTTGCTCACGTTTTGGTTGCTTTGAATAGAAGATGAATTCATTACTTATTTATTAAGAAAGAATGTTGGTGACAGTATCAATATTAACAGTGCTTCGGAATTGGAATCTCGAGTAGTAGCGGGATCAAAATCAAAAGCGGGAGTCAGAGTAGAGGTAATTGGATCGGGACTGAATCGAAATCGTAACCGGAATTGGGATTTAAATCGAGAGCCGGACCGGGATTAGAATCAATAGCGGAACACGATCATGGTTGATAGCGTGATCGGTCGATTGAAAATGAAACAATTCATATTGAGCGCACGCAAACGGAAGTGCGATTGAGAGGTAGTATAGTGCAATATTTTTATTCGAAATATTATAAAATGCCGTAGTACTTTATGATTGTTATTGCTATTTCGATTAATATATAAATATCTACATATCACTAAAAATACTATATCGAGATTTAAACACCTTTATCTCGGATATGACCTCAACGATTTCGGTGGAAGTTTGTATTTCCATAAAGTTTTGGTTTTCAAGTTATCTATATAGCCATTTTTCGTGAAACGAGTTAAAAAAATTTTATGAACTCGAACTTGAACATTCTTTAGCGCTATTTTGTAGTTTTGAGGTAATTATGTTGTTGCTCTGTTACTAGTTCCTGGCAACAAATGGCACTACATTACATAAGTTATAGACGGCAATAATTAAATAATTTACGTACAAAGTGTTATGTTATGTATCTAAATACTGGTTATTGGAAATAATCATAAGCAGCTTTTCCCGTGGGAAGTTATGACAAACTCGCAGGACATGCGAAAGACGCCGAGCAAAGTTCTATCGTCCGTGTGCTGTGTTTTGTAAGTTATACGGGTTAACATGTTAAGCGTTAACTTTCAGAAGCTTCATCGTAACACTGCTATTTGTTATGCTGTCGCACTGTAGCAGGGCGGCAGGGCGCAGGGCGGGGGGCGGCGTGCCGGGCGGAGCGCGCAGGGCGGGGCGGTGACGTCACATCCGCCGGCTGCCGCTCGCTTCCGGTCGCGAGCCCCACCTGGCTACTCCCTTTGTGGCACGCGCTTTTCAAATAGACCGTTCACAAAATCTGTTTTAAAGAGATAAACGAGCCAAAATATTATGACTGGTTTTTGGATAGTCAATATAAATTAAATTACGCTATGAAATATTTCAGTAAGAAATTAACAACCGTGTTTCCTTTTATAATTTTTTTTTATATATTTTGTTTGCTTTTTTTATGTGTTCTATCTTTTTGCGTCCTTTTCAATCAATTGCAATAATAATGTTTAAGTTATATTTATGAAAGCATTTTATATGTATATTGTACGAATAATATGATTAATGTCTAGGGTTTAATTTAGTTACTGTGTATTATTTATCAGTCTAGAAACTCTGCGAATTTGTGACACTCAATAATTCTTTGTGATAAATTGTATAGTGCTTAAAAATTGTTTTAAAATACTGTTGAAAAAATGCTAAATTGAATATTCAGACTTGCTTAATTAATTTTATAACTTAATTAAGTCCCGATAAAACTGCACTTTCGAGCACCTTAATAATCGACTACACCCTACATACTAAGTCTAAGAATAATTTAATTTTGAATTAAGTACAAAAATATTTACTTTTGGAAAATCTTTTTATGAACAACATCAAATTTGTATTATATTATAAATATATTTTAAATAATTGATGATATTATACAAAAGTAGTTTTCGCTCTCGATTGCAATAGTGGTCTCGTTTTTGATTTTGAATTAGATCTCGATGTAAGTACATTTCAATTTTGGTCACGTTCCCAGTTTTGATTTTGATTCTAGATTTGATAGATTTTGAAATCAAAATTGAGGATGAGCCCTTAATTCTAATTTCAGAACTGTTCCACATTCTGATTCTGGTCACGTTCTTGACTCAAATTTCAGTTCCACTCTCGATTTTGACTTAGACTCGTTCTCGATTTCGCTTACTTCCGTGCTCGACTGTCGATTTTGCTCCCCATTCCGCTTGCGATTTCAATTCCACAACCGCTCATGATTCAGATTTAGCGAAGCTAAAATAAATACCAGTATCAAAATAATATTTAAGCCGTATTACTCTGAAATAATATAACTTTTGATGAGTGAAAAAATTACGGACATATTGTGATAGAAAATTCATCTAAAAAGTAGAGGAACATAAAAAGCTCTGACTTAAGTTAGGGCTTTTTCTATACGTATGCGAAATTTCACTTTAATCGCACGTTCAATCGAACAACGAAACAAAGGTTGTTCGTTGTTCGATTTTATCTATACTAATTTATAAGTCTTTATAAATTAGTATAGATAAAAGTATTTTGGAGGCGAATAGGTTATAACGGAATGGCTGAATAGATCTACGGCCAACACAAAGTAAACACTAGACCTTTTTGGAATACTAAAAAGCATATTCGCTATAAAATGAACAGCATATAACAGCTCAGCTCCACTAGGTTGAACTATTAAATATTCACGGCGACTTATCTCCGCGGGGCCGACAGAAGCCGTCACGTACATTTTGACGGGCGCGCTGCTCATAGTAAATTTCCTGCCCATTGTGCAAAAGCTGCAAAATGAATTGACGAAAATTTTCGTATTACCCAATATTGCATTGGTATGGTATATTTTTCTTCTATGGAATGTAATTGATTTTTTAGAGTTCGAAGCTAAAATGGCAAAAGCGGAACCCTTGTAGTTTTGTCATGTCCGTCCGTCCGTATCTCACAGGCATTTTATTCAAAAACTATAAGACGTATATTGATGAAATTTATAGTGTAGATGTATTGTATAAGCCGCTATTTAGTGTGGTAGTTAAATAACAAAAATAAATATTTCTAGGAGGGCACTCCATACATGTAACAGAAGCTGTTACATTTATGGAAGCCCCCCCCCCCCTCCTTTTTACTTTGTAAGCCGTATGTGCCAAAAATGTGAAAAAAATAACGAAGGTACCGCTTAATAAGTACTTGTTATAAATATGTCTTGAGTTATTTTTGAAAAACTACACTTTTCAATAAAAGGACGTAAATGCTATGGAGATACGCTCTTTTGCTGATGCACTTTACTTTGCACTAGTTTATTTATTATTACTGCAATAGATAACTGTTGAGGCTTATTTGTAATAAATATTTGTATGTTTAACTTACACTCGCCAATCCCTTATCTATATTAAGATATAAATTTCTAGAGTCTTTCTGTACATTCTTTTTTTTTAATATCGTGATAGATATTATTTTTATGACTAACTAACTTCAACTCTACTATTTTTAAAATTCATGTCTGCGTGTCTGTTTGTATGTACTCTTTTAACTCAAGTACGGCTTGACTGATCCTGATGAAAATTGATATACAGTGAAAACATATGATCGTGCAAATGATAGAATATTGTCCGTCCGTTTGTCTCTTTACCTGTCTGTATGTCCTTTTATAAATTAAAACAGGTTACACTAATTTTAATAAAAATTAATATACAGTAAAGACATCTGATTGTGCAAAGGATAGGCTATTCCCTGTCAGTCTGTTTGTTTATTTGTTTCCATCTTCTCATATTCCTTAAAAAAATTCACCAGTATTAATGAAAATTGAAATACAGTTAGAACATGTGTTTACGCACATGATAGGATACTATAATTTTGCCTCTTTGTCTGTTTGTATGTCTGTTTATAAGTTAAAAAAGATTTTACCGATTTCAAAGAAAATTGGTTTACAGTGACAACATGTGATTGTGAAAATGGTAAGCTACTGTCTGTCTGCCTATTTGTCTGTTTGTATGTCCTTTTACAACATAAAAAAAAGCTTATACGATCTTGATGCTAATTTATATACCGTCGGAACATAAGAATGGGTAAATGATAGGCTTCATGTGATTTCGATACATCGTATAGTAACCATATAAAGATTATCATTTTAGTATTTCATTAAGAACTTTATTTATATGTTTTTACATAGATGAATGTGTATGTGTCTGTATGTACGCGTACATGTGCACGTGCATGCATGATTGCGTAACAGAGTGCGTATGTGTGTGGTTAGACGTACCCGTGGTTACGAATCACAATCTCATAGTGGTTTTCCATGATTAATGGGTTATGCGATTCTGTCATTTAATTTACTGTTATTTTTTTTTAAACTGTAAAAGTATTTGGTTGTTATTTGTATATAATATTATATTGTAAAGAGATAAAGATTGTAAATATTGATGTAGGGTGTAATCTCTGGAACTAGTGATCCAATTTCGAAAACTCTGTTATTAATCGGTAGCTACTGTTCCGACTCACAAGTGCTATAAGCTATTAATTCCGATAAAGATTCTTTTCAGTAAGAAATGACAATAATAGTGATTTAAGTCAGTAAAACCTAGATTTTTGGTTGATTTATTAGCGTGCGCTGTTTAAACAGTTTGGAATAAGCATATAAAATGCATATCAAAAATATTGATATTTGATAGTTTTACGAACAAATCCACGACGCCATATAACTATGTTTAATATTTCAGCCGTAGAGTCGGTTCTCATGTTAAAAACGAGACAAAGTTTATCAAACGAAGTTTGAAAATGGTATGAGTACACTCTATGAATTCTAATAAAAATAAACAGATCGATCAGTCCGGGGCAGTGGTGGCTCACTGGTTAAGGATCAGATTAGAAGGTATCAGATTTAAGAAGAGTACGTTAAGCTGCCGGCCGCAGACGTCGCCATCGTGTCGGTGACGACAGCCCTTCACAGCCTTCAATCTGCACTGGACCTGTGTGGAATGTGTTTAAGGTTCAAGCCCATAGACCTAAAATAAAGGGATTGTGGGAGGCTATGGCTCAACAGTGGGGTAAATAAAGTTTAACACAACAATCAATGTGGAAATTTCGCCGAGAAGGCGTTTGCTTTTTAGCAGTACATTAATTGATGGACTAGTTTACTAAATAATGCGAAATGAATAAAGCTCCAATTGAAGAAAAGCTTGTCTATCATAGATTCGTTCAACACTAGATTATCGAAATTATAAGTCCAATTGTAATTCTATTTCATCACATTACAGTTCGTATAATGAGAAATAATTAAACAAAATTCTTCTTCTTTTTTAAATCAACGGAAAAATTTTGGGATCAACCTCATTATACTTTGATTTATTGAAGTTTTTATTCTATGAAACTTTTTATGTAGTGAGGTACGATTGTGTGCGTTATAAATATTGCTTATTGAAAATGACGAGACGAGTCTCTCACAATTTCGCAGATTAGAACTGAGCACAAAGAAGTTAAGGGGGCATTGGGTTGGAAAATGTATGAAAATAGTGTGTATTTTGTTCGTTTTCTTTGTGTGCCTAAACCATTCATCCAAGTACTATAAAATTGGCGATATGTTGTGCTCGCAAACGGGAAGGTTTCTAGAAAAAAAACTAATAACTGTCCCCGATTTAGTCTGTGTATTCATGCTCTTGAACCAAATTATCAAACCCATGCTAAAAATTCTTTCATGAATAAGAAAGTGCTCCATCAAAATAGATCATTAACATTTTGCTCTGGCGTCATCTGTATACATCTAAAGATTCTTTTACTTATAGAAAGCTACTCTTTCCCCGATTAGTATACCCTAAATTTTATTGTAATAGTAGCATCATTCAAATCGGAATTGTGACTAGTAGCGGAATCGATATCACAAACGGAACGAAGAGTAGAACCGATAGTTAAGACTGGAAAAAGTCGAAATCATAGCGGAACCAAGGTCAAAATCGTGTGTGGAATTTATTCGTTCGAATTAATTGAAAATTAGAATCAAGTGCATGTTTATCAAGAGCATTGGAATAAGGAGCAGTAGTACCCACCGAGACCAGAATTCAGAACGGGACTATATAATCATAATCTACTTCGACCGAGACAAACTGGCATAGAGTGGAAGGACCGGGATTAGAACTGAGCACGTTAATAGCGATCTTGAATCATGACTGAGATCGTAATCGTTCGATTTATTAAATGAAGGAATTCGTTCTATGCCCATGCGGACGGAGCCGCGGGCGGAGGCTAGTTCTATATAAAACTACCTGGTTCGACGGACGTTGTGTGCATTTGGGTGGTTGGCGTGTATGTTTTTGCTTTTCATTTAGTAAATTTTGTGTAAATTTCGCAAATTTTTTTTATGTACAATATTTTATAGTATAAGTTGGTAACTCTCACCAGTTTTGTGGACATAGAAGGCAATGATCACTTCTTTTGGAAGTGGCCGACTAACACCTTGGCCCCTTTTGCTGTCAGAAAGCAAGTATCTCAATTGTTGTTACACGCTTAAATCACAGCGTACGCGTCTAGTTTTATGTGCTATACTTAAAGTGCACTTAGAATATGACTCCGTAACTAAGACAAACATTGGAGTTTCGGGCAACGAGTGTAGTCGGTGTAGTTTCAGATGTGTCATTTTACTTGAGAAGGCTTCGAGGTTTCCTTTGAAGCTGATACTTTGAGAGATAACATAACACTTTACACAAAATTGTTTATTGAAAATGACGCGTAATAACTGACGCGTAATTGTTTTCAACATTTATTATGTCCATATTACAACAAAGATAAGGAGTTTTTTTATGATTTTCTCGACATGCAATGTGTTATAATACAATGATATGCATCTTTATGCCTATTTTTGTACAATATTTGGCTGTACAATGTTTGGCTGTCCCAAAAAACAAAAAAATAAAATGGGTATTTATTATAAATTGCTAATTTTTTGATAATTAGGAAATTTGCCGATATGATATTTGTATGCTCTTTTTGTTTATTTTTTATAAAGCGTTTCCATACGAGTTTATTGGTTCCAGATGTGCGTTTCTGTATGAACACACACAATAAATGAAATTATATTAGCGCTTCCAAATCCTCAATTCAGTTAACTATAATAATAAGAGTATAAAAACTGTAACGCTTATTTTTGCAATAATTTTAGACAACAAAAATAAAATTTTGGCTAATTAAAAAGATTTTTCTTTAATATTTATATAGAAGTTAAACATTCAATAAATAAATTTGTTGATTTTTACAATGAAGTTGATGTAACTGCAGTGATTGATGAAGGAATTGCGTGAGGTACGTTTTCATTCAATAACGATATATTTTATTTTTTATTCGCTAAAATCGTTAAAAATAAAAAAAAGTGTCTGCATAAGATTCTCTCCTAAGCTAAATAGTGATGCGAAGATTATGGCCGAACCTTAAATATATGTAGATGGACCGCTTTTTTCCATAATTGTGGGTTCATCCGCATGTACTTCGATATTTTTGGAATCGTTGCTTCGTTGCGTAAACTAATGTAATACCTAGTCCGCCTCTTCGAACGTGTACCAGAACAGCCCAGAATGAAAAAAATTATGTTTTTAAATTTTGGTGCAACGTGTTCGAATCGCGGCGTGGCCGATTCCATCAGACTTGTATAATTGGTTTCATTTTTCCTCTATACGACAGATACGACAACTTTTCATATTACTGAGTTAATTTCGGCGAATTTAGGATGGATTTCATACTGATTTTTGTGATTATTTTCTTCATACTTTGGTGAATTCACGTTTGATTCAAACACTATTATATTGCTATAGTGAATGCAGTGTTAGCGCATTATATTAAAAATGAAAGTATATTTATTGTAGTTCCTTTTGTAGTACTGTAAATTTTCGCTTTTTATCTAAATCTCCCAGTGTATTTTGGCAG
The DNA here is from genome assembly GCA_005406025.1 of Eumeta japonica. Taxonomy (NCBI): domain Eukaryota; kingdom Metazoa; phylum Arthropoda; class Insecta; order Lepidoptera; family Psychidae; genus Eumeta; species Eumeta japonica. Next base: position 293,209 of record BGZK01000260.1, read on the forward strand.
AGCCATGCTGTGGCCAACTTGGCTGCGGCAGGAAAACGACTAGGCTCGATCGGTGAGATTTCAAACCCTTGCAAAAATCAGACGTAAAGTAGCAGCTTCCGGTGTTTCATTTCATACAGTGAGTGAGAGTAAAGATGGCCCCTCTATCACCCCCAGATGTTCTATTTCTACACGAGAGGCCGGCAACGGCTTTATTGTTTGATTCTAGTTTCACGTTTTATCTACCCTTTCCCACATTTCACTTAAGTTTCATTATTTCAAATTTACAATACACATTAGGTAAGTACGTCCAAGAACTGTATACGTGTAGTAAAATTCTATCATGGACAGTTAAATATTCATACCTGCAAGGCTGTGTAAGACTTACAAGACCCAAATCAGACCAATATGGATTATCACTATGGATTTAAGTAGTGAAAATTTTAAAAAAAAGGAATGATTTTTTACGATTTAAATTGTAATTTGACAGCTCAGCAGAGCCTCACTCGACTCCCAACCACTTTGCACGCACGTACATACACACTAACATGTACATATATATGGAGAGTGTGCATTAACGTGTGGAGACCTTTCTTTCAATACCAAATCTGATATGATTTTTTCAAGATTTTTTTATAATTAAAAGAAACCTCATTTATTAAAATCGGCTAAGTGGTTTAGAAGATACAAGGGAACAGACAGACATATATACAATGAATATTAAAAACAATACCATACTTTTCCGTAAGCGGAAAAAAATAGTCTTTGTATAATGATGAAATAAAATAGGTTATTGAGTTAAATAATATAATTAAATAATAGAATTCTGTTTAAATTTCTCTAAAAGTAAATAATTCATACATTATTTAGTTTACGATTGAAAATAACTATGAATCAGTAGCATGCATAAAGTTTTGAAATAGAGCAGGCAGACAGTGCCACATAAATAATCTACATACTAATCTTTAATGGAGATTTATTTTTGAAATTATTGCAAGTTGGCCGTATTTTTGCAAAGATAAGCACTTTTGTTCGATCAACGCCTGTACATGCATCAATATGAGTTGCTCTACACAAATTAGCAAATTTCATATGAATGCGTGAAATTTTCTGTCAATGCTTGAAGCAGAAGGAACGTCATCTGACCTGAACTCGTCTTAAATATATTTTACAAATATATTTTAAAAAATCTGGAATTACAATTACAATTATTGTCTTTGTATAATAATTATTATTATAATTCGCAATAGCCAGCGTTTCTGAGGTTGAATTCGATAATCATTTAATGCGCAGAAAGGTATAAATCTTAATTATGCGAAGCTCATCTGATAAGTTAAAGACCATTGACCCTCGTTTGGTTTACTGTGTTTTCACAAGGCACGGGTCATCTATACATGTAAATTGAAAAGAAAAATAAATTCGAGTGATTCTATTTTAAAGATTAATTTGTATTATTTTCGGCTATAACGATTATTCAATAAAAGAGTATTTTCGACCGACGACCGAAGTGCTCTTCGAAGCACAGAGCAAACGGTTTGATTGGATATGAGTTGAAAATACTTGGCTCAATTCGCTCAATCGAAATCAAATCTCCGGTACCTTGTAGTTCTAGGACGATACTTTTAACTACTGAGCAAATATCGGTTCATTTTCAATTAAATTTATTATATCGATGTAAGTGCTCGCGATAAAGAAATGTCATACGCGTTCTCTCGGTGAGAGAACACGTTCTATCAGCCAGAATAATTAAAACGTATTTAATTAAACAACCACAGTATAATTATGTTCGTAATTGTAATTAATTTCTGGAAAGGAATTCACGTTTACTTTACGATATTTCACATTTCTTAAGCGAACCGAAATAGAAAGAAATAAATGAAAAAAAAAAGGTTTTTAATTCAAAAATTAAACCTAGCAATGTACATAAATGTTATTGGTCTATATCTTTACATATTAATAAAAATGAATGTCTGTTGGATTGTTTGTTCGCCATGATTTCTGAAACGGCTGAAAAAATTATATTAAAATTGTACACAAAGGCAAATTATGTCATGGAATACCAGATACAAACGACCAAGGAGAATCAAAATCTATTAAAGCCGTATTAAGTATTAAGGCCGGTATTGACTTAATTGAAATATTGAAATAAAGAAGGGATCGGTACAATCATTGTTAAATTTTGAAAATAAGCACGGAAGCGGACGTTTACAAACTATCAGCATCATGAATGTGATTTTTTAAATGTATGAAAGAATAAAAGATGCATTTTGATTTCTGTTTCATTAAGTACGATAAAATATTAATCTATATAAATAAAAATCAATGTATGTTTGTTCTATACGCATGCCTAACCCATGGTGATATGTTGGATATATGCCCGGAAGCGTTTTTTTTTTTAATTTAGCATTTGTCCTCTGTTTCATCTATGTATTTGTACTATTAAGACGAATTAATGTGCCAATTCTAAAAATATTTTTACTTATAGATATTTGCACTATGCTTGAGTAAATTAGACTGTTAACATTCACCCTCGTCTTCGCCCATGAATTTATATTTCTAAAATGATTTTAATAATTCCTTGACTCATAAAAAAGCTACTGTACCTATCTCCGAGTAGAACAGCTTAAATTTTATTTTTATATCAGAATTCCGTCCAAATCCTAACTGAGGCTGGTAGCAGAACAGGAGCTGAAAGCTGGATAGGCAACAAAATCGAGAAAGAGACTAGAATCAGAGTCGAACGTGGGACCGGAACAGAAATTGAGAGACAGGACTAGGGTTTAAGACGTGTTTAAAGGCGGAATAGAAAAGAAAAGTGTGACCGGGATGTCTCTTGTTTCGTGTGTCATATCTATTAGAGCTTGTCTCGGAATTCGACTTTGTAATTATCTTATTGAACTGTATTGCTTCACCGATTTTAAAATTCATTAAATAATAGAAAGCTACATTATCTTCAATTGATATTTCCTATATTTTATATAGAGGCTAACATTTTCTCCGCGCTTTCGCACAAATCGGAATTGTGACCAGTAGTGGCAAAAAAATTGAAAGAGAATCGTGAGTAGAGATCGAGATGGAAATTGAGTATAGGACCGAGATTAAAATCAAAGCGTGACCGGGAAATCAGAAAAGGTAGTGGCATCAAAATTGCGTGCATTGCGTGTGTGGCATTGAAATTGAAAGCGGGCCGGGGAGCGGAATCGACAGCCGGGACTGGACCGAAGTCGAGAATGAGACGAGGTCAAAATCGTACGTGGAGCCGGGATTAAAATCTAGACCGTGACCGGGTCGAGATCCGGCATTTAAGATAGTCAGTAAAGTAGATTAGTAGAAAAATATAAAGATATAAATTCTAAGTCTATACGCTGGCAAAGCCGAGAGCGGAAGGCTAGTATAAAATAAATTGATGGACCGAGTAAGGGAATATCAGAGATAAGACTGCTGTAGATAAACCAAATAAAATAAAGGTATAAACTGATTATATCATATTAAATCTTGTAGTACTCAGGAATGAATATTTATTGACTACCTCATTGAGAAGATTACTTACGAATTTGGATAGTTTATTTAATTCCAAAGAAAAGAACAGGACAACAAAAAAATTGCTTTTTTTTTTTTTTGTTTCTGTTTTAATGAACAAATTTCTATTATATACGTCTAAAAAAAAAACCAAAATTTTTGCTTTTGTCTTTTATTTAAACTATTATTTTGCCTCTTTCACGTCAATAGCAAGTTTTGAAGTTTTTAGCTGATAATATTATAAGCAGCAGGTGGTATCACTTTGAAATAAAATAGCGGCAATCCGCTTATCATTCACGCTGTGTATAACAGTGTGTGTCTGTTTGCCCTCCACAGATGCACTAACCATTTTCTTTATGTCAGAGGGTACGAAAATGGAGTTAAGTCATTGTAAACACGACTGTCATTTATTTTGTGTTATTTGCGGTGAATTCGCCAAAGTAAATAATTAAAATTTTCTTTGGCAACGAATTTGTTTCCTCAGTAAAAACAGAATTAACAGTTACGAGCAATTACGATGCCTGAATTCTTCATGATCGTGGGCTGGAGGCCTCTTAAAATTCATATGTTACAAAATGCTCACTTATACTAACAAAAATAATATGGGTGCCTTTTATTAGGACTGTAATAATATATATTGAAATTTTCGGCCTTGATTTCGTTTCATTGCACAGCTAACACGATTGTATGAGGTTCTGTCGCAGAAATTTACAGGTTGAGTAAACCGAAAACGGGAGCTCTTACAATATGACAATGCTAAACTACATACTGCTAAAGTTGTGAGGGATAATATTGAAGAACTTGGTGGTATTGGATTCTTACTACATCGGAATTTAGACCGAACCTTGCACGGTCATGCTGCTATTTGATCTATTGCAAAATTCATTCACGTAAAAGAAATTGAGTTCAAAGTAGTGTTGTGTGGCGATCCCTTGCACCCGAGTCCAAGGAATGGTTTTCACCAAGGTCTCCGATAGAATGCTGAAAGTTGGGTTAAAACCATAGAAAACGATGGGCTGCACTTTGAATATGGAGATTTCCTTTTAGTATCATTACTTAACAAATTGAACAATAATGACCGAAATTGTTTAAGACACACATCATAATGAAACACATCGCAGCATCAATGAATGCCATCCGTCTGACTGGACGTATGTAAAACATTATTCTACGCCAACATCTTATTTTAATATAACATAACATTTTAAACTAAAATATGCATATTTGCTAAAACATGCCGCATATGCGTAATGAAATAAATAAACATACAATTATACGTACGCATAAAAAAAATAGAACGGAGTATATATAACAAAAAATGTTTTGATTCCGAACGAATGTTCGTATTACATCAATTTGTCAGGCAATGCCCCCGGGGTGTCCAGATTTAATGGCCGGGCGATGGATCGCCCCTCACTTATTCGCCCGTGAAAAACAAACAGCGATTTTTTTTCTTTTTTTCACGACCAAATGAAACACATCAGTCAAGCACGTCCACCGTCAACGGTGGTAATACATTTGCTGCGTCGGCGTTGAGCTGGACACGCGATGAATTGTGGGCAACTGTGATGTTTAATTTGTTTAAATTGACACATTGATTGTCGATTGCCAATTGACGCCCAGCATCATCGACGTGCAGCCAGAATAAGGGTTTTCATTTGGGATGCGGACAAGGGCTAAGAGAGGCGTTCCGAAATTCAAACCCTAAAGGAGTAAAGTGGGGGTGTTAAAAATTTCAATATCAAATAGAGATTTAGAATAAAAGTTTGTAAAAATACTAGTAAAAACAAATTAACTCATATGTACTTCCAGATTTATTTTTAAATCAATCGATTAGCGAGTGAAAATAAACCTAAACATTGTTATACGTATCGTTATTGAGGTTTTTTGGGACGTTGATTACGAAAATGGCATTGAGATTTGATTTAAGTTTTTTGTTAATTAGGGATTATAAGTGCAATAGAAGTCAAAACATTAATTTTTTATGTGTCAGCTGATTGAGGTTGATATGACGACAAAATTATTCACTTAAATTATGTACTTATCGCTTTAAGTTGTTTTGTTTTTAGTTTAATGATGTATAGGTATCTCATAATCTAATAGAATATTTCTTACAATCGATAATAATTTGATTTTCCAATTTGTATTCGCACAACGCTTATTAAAATTATCGGATCAACAACGAAGTGTTAATTAAATAGAGTTAGTTAACGAGACGACCTCAGTAACTTCACGGGATTTTAGATACAACACCAGACCCCAATCATGATTCTGTAATGTATTTTATCTAAATAGGTAATTCTACATTTATATAAACGAAGGAGTTGAAAATCGTCCTCGATGTGAGTTGCCCGCCTGTTAAATTAATGACATTCAGAATGTATATTTGCATAACTAAAATAAGTACGGCTGCATTCTGGGAAAAACATTATATATACACTTACGTGATCTTCAGTCAGATTCTGACTCAAATCAATTACTATCAAACAAGATTTATAAAAACGGTATACTAGTTGAAAGTACTTGACGATAGCGACAGACTAGCATGAGTAGCAGCGCCAACACATGCACACTTTGGATCCCTTTTGATAGAAAAGGTGTTCCCTTTTTGTAGAAATGAACAAAGAAATCCGTGCAAAAATTGTCCTTTTAGGCCAAGTTCAAAACTTTTCGCATTTTCTTGAATAGATTTGATATTGAAAACTCTAGATCCGAATAACAAACTATTTTAAACAAAAAAAGGATTCGTAAAGGCGATGGTAAAAAACTGAAAAGTGAATTCGGAAAATTGAGAAAACAATTTTTACAGCTTTTCGAAAAACTTCTTGAGGACACTTGAAAAAAATAACCGGCTTCGATTAGAATTTCAGCATTCGACCTAATTTTTTATGGATATTGAACTGATTGGATTTTGGAATTTATCGAATTGACATTCTGTTTATCCTCAATGTTTCTTAAAGTTTACTAATCCGATTTGTTAAAATTTTCAGTAATTCTAAGTTGAATGTAAGTTTTTGGAAAATCATAAATTTTGTTTCATTCAGTATAACCACGTACGCAGGCGCGCACGTATATATATCCGATTAAAAATCGATTTTCAAAAATCAGGCACAATAAAATTCGTTGACTATTCTTTTTAGAAAACTTTCATTTTATTCAGCGAGAAGTTAAAAAATATTCAGCGACACTAGAGCGAGACCCGATTCCACTCTACAGAAGATAGGGCTTAATTTATTGTGGGACGTTAAGAGTCGCCTTTTCCATGAGTCGTCAATTCAATATAACTTAATTCGAAATAATCTCTCAACCATTATTCGGACTTAATACCCCTCGGACTTGAAGTATGCGCTTGCGTCGGTATACGTTTTGATATATGTACAAATGAAGTCATTCCTCAAAAGTGTCTCCCTCGAAGTATTAGGCACCTAGAAAATCTCTTTAATGACAGATTGAAAACTTGTAACTGCAGTCGGTTTATGTACAGTTATAATCTGATTAGACGCTTGCTAAAATCCTACAGGAAGTTCTGAAGAGTCTTCCGCACAACTAAGTATACCGCAAACCCCGACTTCTGGCAAAGTTAGCAGCCTTCAAGTTTCAGAGTAAAGCTTCGTACCGAACTTTCCATTGTTCTAACTTTGGGATAAGTAATAATTTATTTATTACTCAACGTTCCAATTTCTCCACTTTCGTATGCGTCAAATATAAGACTGAAATATTTTTTTTAAAGTTTTTGTTATTCAATGAAATATTTAAAAAAAAATAGACGGCTGATACTCCTTTCCCACGTCATCAATGAGAGATTATTCTACACGGGATGATGTATGTACGTTGAAATGAACGTTGTTGAACAAATTTAAACTTAAAAATAAATTATTGTCTATGCTTTTTTTTATATAAAAGAAGATTATAATTAAATGATTTGTCTAAATTTGCCATTATATAGTAACGTTAGCTCATAAATAATTATACGATATATAATATATGAAATAAATGGCCATATTTTTGATTACATTGGCATAGAACCTTGATTTTTTACAGTTGTAAAGACCCCAGACCTAAGTATTTTACATTATTTCAACTTGACGCCTCTACGCGTCCCCAACAAAAAGGATCATAACAGACAGACAGCCGAACAACGAAATAACCTTATAAGGGTTCTTGTTTTTCCTTTCTAGATATAGAGTCATAAAAAAATGTTTTTTCAAATATCGATATTTGTACTGAATATAAATTAAAACACTCAATATTGGAATTCTGTTCGCTATAATGAACTGTGTTATACAGTTATATGATTTCAATAATAACTTATAAGTAAAATTTAATGTAATAACGTAACTAAAACAAATGAAAATAATGAGATGTTGCTATAGACACAAACGGTTCGGAGTTTATTTATTATTTTACTTCTTTGTCTTCTTTATTCCTTTGTCTAAAGCGGGGTCTGCATTTGCTCCCAAATGTTCAGCCCTCATTTAAGGACAGACCCAGATTTTCTACCCAGGACGTCCTACATATTCCCTTTTTTTTATTTTGGAATCGGTGAACGAACTATTTTTGTACATCAATTATAGTGTGGAAACATATGTCGAGTTTTTATTCGAAATGTTTTCGATTTCCTTCTTTCTGGGTCTTTTCAGGTACTCGAGCTATCTTCAAAGCTTTTAATAATATTCTATCACCAAGTAGCAGGCGGGCTATCGTATTCGAGTTTAGCATCGGATAAGTTCAAAGCATCGCGCTTACATTATCCTCTCCACGTATTATAACACAACGTAAGTTGCGTGCGGTTAGCTTTTTTACGTGTTTACATAAGCTTTGTAAGTATTAAGAGATACGGATCGTGCAAAGCGACCGCTGTTTATTTTAATTATTTATGTACTCAGTTTTAACACTAGCTTTGTAAGCTTAAATATTGTTTTGGTATAGACAGGGTAATGTCAGTTGCCTTCATCAACCCGATCCTCTCTCTATTAGAAATCCTATTTCCTTCCAGGAGGCCGGTGAGGCACTGGTGTCTCCTCTGAGGTTGTTGAAGTCAATGGGCAATCGATGATCATCTACTTTCTGATGGCTCGTCTGCTCTTCGAATATGCTATAAAAACTGCTAAGAATTTCATGGCCATCAAGCCCATTGCATGACACTTTACTTTCAACATTTTAATTTTAGCGATTGCTCATCCGGTTTTAAAACCTCCCGTGCGACCACGGTCCCGCGCCTCAGGGCCGCCACTAACTTTGATTGTTACCTCGTTCAAACGAATTGAGGGAAGAAAAGGAAGTTTAAGTCGATAAATAAAAACGTTTAATTTAAGATTAAAACGGCAGTAATCACGTTTAATTTTTACAACAATATCAGGTAGTGTCATATAATTACTTCTCACAATACGATGTCCAGAATAAAAACGTGAATACTGTAAAGTGTCACTTAGCCACATAGCGTATGGATATAAAATTTTTATGTCGGATTAAACTACACCTTAATGAAATAGATGTAAAATTCTATTTTGATAGTTTTACAAAAAAAAAAATCAAAATATAACAGATGAACAATTTTTTTGTTTCTCATCCAATTCAAATTTCGTCGTCACATCCAGTCAAAATTTTTAATACTTCCAATCTCGATCAAAGTCGCAGCTACGACTTCGCGATACGTTCCCTAGAGTAAACGGAAACAGATTACAACCACGCGCGAAACATCGCTAGTATTGGCAGGTTCCCGTACACCCGCAATAATCTCTACCTACGTCAGTTCCTATGACTCGGGGAGCTTTCGATGCGACCTCCTTCAAAACGGGTGACAAATCATTAGTTATAACGTGAAGGGGGGGCGAAGGGGGGCAGAGGGTCGCGGAACACTCCGCGTATATTGAAAGTCTGAACATAACATATATTTTCTCTTGCAGGAATATCGCGCGAAGTGATGGGAAAGATTTTTCTCGAGAAAACCCTTATCCGATATCGATTAGTGGTAGTGCGGGTGTCACCCGGCGGCCGTACTGTTTGTATTAAAATTTAGTATTGTACATTCATGATGGGAGTGAAACTTAAATTGAGTTTGTTTTTTTTTCTTTATAAAATTTCTGCTCTTTTCATGTATTTCAAGATTGATATTCAAAACACAGTTCATTTAAGGAAGGGTTCAATATTGTAAACCAGAAACATACATTAGGATAATTTTATATCAATAGAAAAAAGCGACAACCTTGTTCACTCTGACGTAATTTTAAAGACACAACGCCACCGACTAAACAATTTTAAGTTTGCAGAATTAGTCTGCCGATTGCTGGTAAAGCATGGAGTCTTATAACACAATACAAATGAAACTACTTTTATAAAATGTATCTATGTTTTGTCTGTTTGAACACGCTACTCTTTAAAAATACTGGATGATAGGTAAGTTAAATGTCACTTAACTTTTTTGGAGTTAAGTCTTAGATGTGTTTTCATCTAGGTCATCCTTGCAAGTTGCTAATTTTATAAATAAAAGAAAAGCTCATCAATGTTTGTATAAAAGCTCAACTTACTTTATAAACGTTTGCGGTGTCTGTCTTTGATATTTGCATTAAACTATTTTCTAAGACAACTACACCAAATTTCAATCATATGCCGTTTTTATGTTAACACTTCCCAACTCCACCTATTATAAATCGATCACATTGCTTTGTAAACCTTCCCAGTAATATGCCGCATGTAACTTACAACTTGAGCTAAGTCGAACAAGTGGGACTCTTAATCCATAAACGACAAATAGACGAACGACACATGCATTATTTGTATATACATACATACAGTACGTGTGTGTGCAATGCAGTTTCTTTCTTTATTCCCCATTTTTAAATCTGACAGTTCAGATCGCATTACAATAGATATTTTGGCGCTCGCATCGGCAAAGGAATCCGCCTGATCATCAAGTACACCGTCGACCGTTATCAATAGGTTTCCCGTTTTTTTTTTCCGAATCTCAGTGCCGGAGCGGCCGCACAGAGAGATATGTCGACTCAGCGGCATTAATCACGCGCACGCGAAAATGAAATGTATTCAAGGATGTCGCAAGTTGGCTTATTATTATATTTATCATCGATATTTTTGTCAGTGCAAAGATTTGTTGTGTTTTAAACATTCAATGTAGTATTCACATAAAAGATCATTAAGTTTTGAATGAAAAAAATATTTTATATAAAATTAAAAGAAAACTCTACTATTGCCATACAATGCGGTCACTCCTTACTAAATTGTTTGTTTTTTCTATAAAGAGAGCATAAAGGGTGCTTTGTAAAAGCGACTGTGGTACTTATCGTTTCTAAAAACATCAAATGGTTATTGTAAAGTATAAAGTCGCATTCGGTTATTGTGAAGAGCTTATTATATCATTATTAAATGGCACGCCAAAATATTAGATACATAACGATATATAGGAATAGTAATGGAAGATAGTGGTATGCGTTGGAAAATGTAGTGATTAGAGTAGAAAATGATAGATTAAAGTGATTGCTAACATACTAAAGAAAGATCTAACTTTTAATTTGTGAATTCGACATGTTTGTACGAAAAAAATTGATCAATATAAATGAAGCAAGAAACGTATGTGAACATCGTAGTAGGGTCGCGTAATTTGAATTCTAATTTTACTCTTGTGAAATGTAATGTTTCATCATCACGTACAGAAAGAAAATTAGTTAGCACACATTATTTGTAGTATTAATTTACGTTCGGGAACTTCGGGTACGGGAACAAATATAGAAAATAAAAAACCTTATATGCGATATCAAAAATAAAAAGTAATAAAAATGTTCTAAAATATTATAGACATATTGATTAAAAAATTAAATTTATCCTATTCCATTTAGTATTTTGATAAAAGAAAGGAAAGTTGTTACCCTTATCATTAGAAAGATATTGAAATCAGGTAAAAGACATATTTAAGAAACAGGACGATATTTAGAATATGTTATATGCACAAGCGTTATTTTGTAACAAAATAACAATTATAAAATATGAAGATCATCAATATCCACTTTCAACAATATATTTTATCAAAATGTTTCTGTACAAACAGAAATTTTAGTCAAATTTTGAACTGTACAATTTTGGCAACCCTAGCTATATGGCGGCGTTCGCGTTCGCACCCGCCTTTAATTTGTAACGTTGATAGATTTCGCGTACACTGGTAGTAATGCGTTTAATATTCCTTTTGATACTGCAAAATTAACAAAAGACGGCCCACATTTACTACGAGCGACATGTATGAAAGGAGATGTTTCATTCTGGATTAAGCCCTTGTACACCTTACGAAAAATGTAAGGATTCTGGGACAAATAAATAATACTTTATTTATTTTTTATATTTAATATATATATATATATATATATATATCATAAAAAAATCTAATTACAGTTTGACGAGATGCTGTAATTCACAGACATTACTTCTAGAATTTTTTGACAGTTGATAAATGTCAATCACGTAGTATGGCGTGTTCATTCGTCTACCCACTTTACTTACAACTTTTTGCAATCCACAGCAAGGATGCTAGTTCTTTTATTAACAAATTGATATCACTGTTGTGTATTGTTTAACTCAAAGTAAATATTGTTACATTTACTTAACTTTACTTTATATTGCTTGATATTTCTTTACTGCTAAAAGCAAACCAGATTGTCGAAATATGTAGTGAGACTTATTAATTTTCGTGACCGTCTTTAATTTTTATTTCTAGTAATGCAAAGATCTCACACAATGCGCGTTATAAATCTAGCTCCAGTGGAAAAATCGATTTCGATATGGTACGATAGACCAACCACTCATCCTTTAGTATCCAAAGTAGGGCGATAACCTCCGATTATCGAGTCGTTTCTGTAATTTAATTTTGAGTACTTCTGACCAAACCGTTGTCGTTCTCCTCTATTTCTTTTTTTATTATAAATTTATTATTCGATATCCACATAGTCTGATAATTTATTATTGCAACCCTTAAGCCGTAGATTGGATAAATATTGTTACTTTCAAATAACGTGAACTCGAATCATGTTCAATGATATCTTATATTCTATTGTGTGAGGTTTTAATTCGCGGAAATCCATAGTAGACGCTTGTCTGCAACATGCATTAACATGCAGCATGCAACCCACCGCTGATCCTTGAATCTGTGTCTCCACTACAAATCTCTATCTAAAGAATTGAATATTGATTCGAGAGGATTGACAGATATCGAACACCAAGCAAGTGTTAATTTTATTTTTTATAATTATCTTAGTCCGCTAATCATTATAATGTTAATTTCTATGTAAGTTTCATACCAACCTGGAACATTCTCAAGAAATTGCAGACAGTCACATCCACAAGGGTGTAAGGAGTGTTAAAAAACAACCGACAAATACGGATACAACCACGTTAAGTGAAACACTGTCGTGCAATGGTCAAAGGGGAACGAAAGCATCCTTAACAGCAGCCACATGCCACCACCAATATTCTCTTATATCTTATAGTCTGCAGTCTCCCAGTTACAAGGCAAAAGAATTCTTGAACCAATAATAATCCGATCTCCGTCGACCGAGCGGCCGTGGGCGACGCTTCGTTCTATAATCTTAACATTAATGTAAGTGTCATATCTCCTTTGCTCGTTGCTGTGCCTATATGCTATTATTTTACTTTTCTACCGCGACAGTGCGCATTTTTATAGGACAACTTGAGCTAAAATAATAATGAGGAATATGTTAAAAATGCGATATACATAATAGTAAATAATTAATTACTGAACTATTTATTACTAAAATAATTATTTTTTATGAAATATTTTTAATTAATCCCGTCAAGTTTAATCACCCTTTTCTGAGGTATACCTTCCTACTAATTATTTTCTTTATCTTATTTTATTTACAGTTACATGTTAGCATATTTATATTATTTATTTTAGAACTTTGAGATCTCCACGATGGATCAATGCGAATTGAGGTCTGATAATGAGCATTTTCACCGACGTGACGACGACGTCTGAGGTCGTGCCTTCCGAGGCACAGAACGAGCAATACAATTTTATTTGAGTTCGTTTCCATTCATCAAATCAAAACGCCTATTGTTAAGAACGAACTCGGCACATTCCGGTTCGAAGACGACGTTTTTTATCATAGACCCATCGTTGCCCAATTATAAGCTACGTAAATCAGAACGTAATTTCATACACTGATCGCAGCGAAACACTCTACAAGCAAGTTGTTGACAATTATCCAATTAAGCGGTGGTAATATAATTAATAAATAAACATTTAAAAAGATATTGGAGATTATTTACAAATAATAAAAATTGCAAAACTCTGTATTTTGTCCTGTTACACAACATAGATATCCAACTGTAAAATATACTAATTAAAGAGGTACTTAACATTAAAGATTTTTTGGTTTTGCATTTTGATTTTGATAGTGTCATTATTACCCACACCGATCCTTATTCGAGTGATAGACTAGGTTAGTTTTTATATGTTACCTTCTTGGAATTTGGAGCAAGTTAACTGAGCTATGATAATATTTGTCGATCGAGTCACAAAAAAAAAAACACGTTCAATTATGGTTTTACTGGTACGGTTCTTTTATTGTTTATGTTATATGGAAATGCTATATGGAGAAATTGTTGCACCTGAATAGGTTTCATGAAAAGCCCATAACACTGTCTGCTCCTCTATTAAGAAAAACTCACAATAACGATTTGAAAGTTCATAATAATAAGCTATACTTGACGAAATACGAATTTTATCAAATAAATATTTACATAGAAAAAGGTATGTTACTGTGGTTTGGCCACCATGGAAAGGGCGAATGAAAGTGGACTGACAAAACAAATGTATAGAGCGAATGTTTGTTATGGAACGGTCGGCAGAGGTCGCCCTAGAAAATCCTATGCTGATGAAATTGATGGAATATTAAAAAAGGACCAAATTTTCAGCACCCGAAACCGACGAGTTCGCATGAAAAGATTGATGGATGTCAACGATTCAAGAAAGATATGTAAAGATCGTGCCATGTGGAAATCTGGTCTCTGCCTACCCTTCTAGGAAAAAGGCGTTTATATAACTATTGGATTGCAGTTTTCTGCAATTAATTAATACTATATATTAAGCGTAGTTTAGTTTCTTAATAGACTACAAAAAAGAAGGGAGTTTTCAATTCAACATAAATATTTATTCTTACCTCATACCACCAAATCTAAACCAATTTTCATAATCCTTCTTTTTAAATATATAGACTTTTCCTCAAGAACCTATGCGCAAAATTCAAGTTTCTAGATCTAGTCGCTTAGGCTTTGTACTGTCTGCCAATAATTTAGTCAAGGCACCTTTGAAGTACTTAGTAGATTTTGTACTAAATTTATAGGACTTTATTTTTATATCTTAATATTTTATAACATAGTTACTTTGTCAATTTGTTTGTCCATTTGTTTGTCTACTAGTCGAAAATTAAGTAGTTTTCGAAGTGTTCTACGAATAAGTTTTAAAGTGTAAAGACTTACATAATTAGTTGTTTGGTTTACTGTGGTCGAGAAGGTTTAAATAAATGTTTTTTCAAAACATCCTTTAAATTTATAGATCAATCAATTAAAAAAAATAATTAATAGTTTTTGAGTTCAAAAAATTGAATCAGTGCATGCATTGCATCAATTGATGATTATAACGTCTTTAGCGCGAAAACTTTGGCAACTTCACCCTAATCATAGGTTGACAGATTAGCCAGTCAAGGATCGGAAGAAATATGAATGAGCAGGAGTGTCGGAGCCGACAACTTGGTCAGTCATGTTTTCTTACGTAGCTGTTTAACAGCTGCTTTAGTAATCATGAAACCCAAGCCGTATGCTTGATGTTCAAGTCGCTCAGTATCACGGCAGGTTAACTTTCGTTTAACACCGTACAGATATTCTAGGGATGGGGTTGTGTCCCCTACGGTATGTAGACACATATATTCTGTTCTCAATATTGGCTGAGGCCTCTTAGATATCGCAGTGGAGCGGAAAGTCTGGATTTCCGACAGCTCCATTACATCATGCATTAGGTCCTTACGCACCAGGGTGACGGTGTTTAGATAGAAAACGCCTTTTGGGGTAGAACATTATTGTGCTATTGTAGTAGTTGGACACCCGGATATCCTATCGAGTTCTGAGTTTGGTTTCTCTAATGGGGTCTCAACCCTTGCATTTTTCCGGTAATGCTTCCGGGCTTCCAAAAGATAATCCTTAGATTTATCTGACCATCCCAGAGGCGAGGGCTAGTCTTATGATCATTGTCGGCGTCCTCTGAACACTGATTACTCCTGGGTCGAGGTCATCGCATGGCATGATACAATGCGTGGGCGAGGACATCGCTGTTGTTTGCAATAGGACTATTTAGACAATCACTTGCTTCTCTTTTTATGTCTCTACCAGGGTTTCTTTTATGTCTGTGGTGACAAGGCTGATTCCGTTTGCCATCTTTTGCCTTCGAGACCGACTTGCGTTTGCGCCGTAGCGAGTCCATCCCGAAATCTGATCGGTTTCCTTTATTAACCCATTATAGTTTTGTAAAATTTTTACAACTCATATGTGCTTTACAAAATCGATTGTTACTTAAATGAAAACTTAATTAACCACTATTTAAAGTTCATGCTATTCGTAACCGGATAATAAACGTGTACATATTCACATTTAAATATATGTTCGTAAACCGATTTTAAACCTTATGTTGTGGACAATAAAATATAATCACGAGCAACAATTTATACAAATGCAATAATCCAACACTTATGTCTATATTGCTGAGCTTTTAGTGTCAATAAATAAAGATAATATTAATAAAGAAACATATAAATGTGTGAATCCTCTATAACGAAACTTATAAGGTTACAATTTTCAATTTAACGTATGTGTTACCACCCTTAATTGGCATTAAGGGTGGTAACACATACGTTAAAAGTTTTAATTGAATATGCGTGTAAAAGTCAGCGGGCGCCGTGAACGCATGCGTGTAATTCGTCGCTGAAACTTTTCACGTTGTCGGCCATCTTGTGGGAAGGAATTTGTTTGTGTTCGGTGCTTTTTGATGATCACATCATTTACATGAAATTTAATGGATTCGATAACTTGC
The DNA here is from genome assembly GCA_005406025.1 of Eumeta japonica. Classification (NCBI taxonomy): domain Eukaryota; kingdom Metazoa; phylum Arthropoda; class Insecta; order Lepidoptera; family Psychidae; genus Eumeta; species Eumeta japonica. The sequence continues at coordinate 309,812 of BGZK01000260.1, forward strand.
GTCTGCGACCCCGAAATTCCTAACGTTTTACAGCATCGTCGTAGCCACGGTTTAATATGTAAATTAAAGCAAAAGTTATTCATTAAATAACCTAAAACTATCAATAAGATTTTCATTAAGATTAAACTTTTTGAATTCTAACGTGGTTGCCCATTAAAGATGCACTTTTTTTGTTCGATTTGAAATAAGTTCAAACGTGACAAATATATTTGTGGTGATAGATGTGAAAACCAGACTAATGTCAATGATTTTAATTCCATGTTTTATATTATTTGCAAAATCCCAAAAAAAAAATTAGTTCACAGTTTTAAGTTTTCAGGTTTGTCAGCAGTCACCAATGACTTAGGTTTGATGAATGAATTAGGTTTTTATGGAGGTTATCTGAAACCAATGCAGGGGTCATCATATCGACAACAAATACAATGCGTTTATTTTTAAATTAAATTAAAAAAATAGACTTTGGAAAAGGATACAAAAAATTTAAATACAAAATTAGAAAAAAAACTCAAAAAAACTCATACGGTCGTTGATGTTCTCTCATAAGGATTTCATATAAAATATAAATTATTCATCACTTCTGATTTTTACTTACAAGAATTTAGTTTTTCATTTTTAAGCTAACGTTACATGAACTGCCTCATTATTTAACTATTGGTGCATACTACGAAGATAAAAGTTTAAAAACTTAAAATCGACTACTAAAAATGGATAAGCAAACTATCTTATAAAATAACTTTCCCTTAAGTCTACTAATTCGTTGTACAAGTTCGTATTGAAAATCATTTAATACGTGCGAATAGAGCTTTTCTCTAGTTTGTAAGTAAAAATTTTGATAATTCTTTACAATCATGGAGCGCTGGCTGTAGTGAAGTGCCGATTGCTTTAATAATGAAGTGCAAACTCTACTGTGCTAGACGCTTGCCTGCAACATGCATTAACATGCAGCATGCAACCCACCGATGACCCTCGAATCTGTCTCTCCTCTACGAATCTCTATCCAAATGATTGAATATTGATTCCAGAGGATTGACAGATATCGAACACCAAGCAAGTGTTATTTATTTTTATAATTATCTAATTCCGCTAACTTAAACATTGTTTCATTTTACAATTAAACAGGATAAGTCGAATTAAGTGCATTCCGAATAAATTATTAGGAATGTACTTTTCCCAAATTAATTATATGTATTTCTAAATCCGAATTTTCTTCTGGTACGGAAGATGACATGTTTGTCTTCTATTTATTTTTTTCTATTTTGGAAAATGACTTACAAACTCGGTCATATTAAATTTAATAAGACGTTATCTACTGCATATCACGCGGAGTGTTAAGAAGCGTTGAAAGACACCTCATTTGTAATATTAGGGTAAGTATTTTAGAGAGAACGAGAAACCAAATGAACGTACTTATATATTGTTAAAATCATAACTCTCAGTAGTCGAGTAATTACATCTCCAAAAGGACTTAATATAGTAATGAAAATATAAAATCGTTAGAAATAAAGCTTCTACATAAGCTCACGTTATCCGTTCTTATGTTCTATAGTGCTACCTAGCAGAGTTGCAAAAATTTTAATGCAAAATGTAATATAATACTCATTACATTTTTTAATGATAATTACGTATTTATTCATTACTCATAAAACAATTAATGAGTAATGAAAATGTAATGCATTAAAAAAAGTAAAGCATTTTTTTGCAACTCTGCACCTAGTAATAAAATCAAATTTTATTGTTCATACTTATTCGGTAATTTATTGAGAAAGATTTAGTCGTCGTATAAAATATAATTCTTCTGTATTTAAAAATACTTACGATGTCAATTAACAGTAAATAAAACACTTGATCATGAAAAATCGCATTATTGATTGGAATAAATTGTCTTGAAATGTTTTTTAATGAAGTATATGTTCTGCATTAAAAAACATTTCATTCTATATTTACGATGCCAAATATTGATTTTTTAATACAATAACCTACATTTTCCACCTATTGCATTATTCAACACTTTCACTTGTTTATACTACAAGAGAGTGGTAAATATACCACGTTTGTGTACATGTAAAATGTAGAACACGGCGGTCACCCATTTGAATAAACATAACAACAGGCAAAATCGCAAACAGAATAATGATACAAGCAACCTACAATCAGCCAACATTCGGTGTATAAGGTAAGTGTAAGTAAGGAAATAAGTATAGTAAGTATTTATTAGGAAAAGAAACTTGTGTGTCAACTTCGAGACGCGACTGGAGTTCACTCTTAAAGCGTTATTGTTTTCAAACGTACAAGGGAATGAATAAACGTATATTTTATAATGGTGAAAGAATGTTTATAGTTGTTTGTATATTCATTTACATTCATATGACAGAATATTATACATGAATCATGTTACACAAAATGCTCTTACAAGTATGTGAGAATCGTACGTCTAAATAAAAATTTCTGTAACTATAGTTGATTTTTATCGATTAAATAGATAGTATCCAACTACAATACTAGACACCATTACAGGAATAATAATTCCTGTTTTCCATTTCAATATGTCATAACTTATTGAAAACACTTTCGTGAAGTTAAATAGAAAAAAATTCTGACGTAGGTGGGATTCGAATTCACTCATTCGAAGAGACAGTGCCTGAGACCGCTCGGCCACCCTACTATCAAACATAGTGTTAAGAATGGTAGTAGAGATCAAATAAGTATAAAATAAAACGTAATGTTTTGAATTAACGCTTGTATTTTTCACTCGTCAAAAAATCTCCGATAGCCTTATATGGAATTTGATTCTTAAGGAGTAGATTAAAAAAAATTATATTATTACGATACAAAATTCAAAATAGGTTCACGCGAATGTCAACAACAGTTTTAATTGATTTTGAGCTTAAGTCAAAAGAATTGACTCGAAAAATAAATAAATAATTATATCATTCGGTTTCGGGTAAATAATTTTGCCAATGACTTTTTTTGTTATTTTTGCGTAGTGTATTATTTTTTCTTCTAAATTAGAAGACTAGAATGGGAAAAAATTTCTTAACATCTTTTGCGGTATAAAAACATTGGTGAAAATTTTTTTAAAGAGCGACGTTTCTTTAAAGAAGAGGTAGGTAATCGGAGTGATTTAGAGTATGCATATAAATATAAGTCAATTCCTTAGTCACTAATCTCTATTCGTCGCTAACGAAGAGATGTGCAGAGAATCCTTTCGGCTAATCCAAATTTAATGTATGGCTTTGCGTGGATATTTTCAATAGCAATGAAAAAAAGCTTGGTAATTTCTAATCACATCTATCTGCTCTTAATACTTAAAGAGAATGATGTGTTGTACTGATTATTTCAAGGTTTTTAATTCTAAAGAAATCTAGGTATTTAGGAAGTGTCAATGTATAGCTTTAGGCCTAGAAACATGAAAAATGGACAATATTAAGTGAAATTACAGAAAAAAGTGGCTATCACTGAAAAAAAAACTTTGCAATATATTAACTTTATAGCAGACTTTTGTAGATTTTTTGTCTTGTTATCTTCACTAGGTTGATCTGTGATTATGTAATACTGAATACATTGGTATGATAATATGGTTCAGAGAACAATAGTTGAAATTACCATAATGTAAATTATGCGTAGATGGGAATCACGTAAATATGTAGATTAGCCGTATGAGAAACCTGCTACTAGGTTATGCGCAATGGCGCTGAAAGCTGGCTTCTGTTCCTCGAATTACCTAAATCTAAGTATTTGCTAGAAACTGTACAGATTATGATCTATTAAAACGAAGGGCGCAAAGTTTTAGGTGGTGTCAAAAGTTCTAACCACTTTTGATTGACAAGGAATTGGAATGTATGAAGTGTATTATTCACAATCCGTTTGGTGACCTCTCGCACACTACAAGCTGCCGCGAAGAACAGTTTCAACTTACAGCATTTACGCTATGGCTGATAAGGACGCTGGATTGCTCTCAGTAAAACAGCCAGTAACTGTATAAATTGAGTGTAATGTTGTCAATAGGTTTACACTTATATATTATTCGGTGAACAATGGATTCACAAAATCCGCTAATCAATAATTCAGAATTTTAACCAATAGTGACGATGGTTAATGCACTAATTGCTTCGATTGTTTTCGATTGTTTTTGGGCCGGCGGCCAACGCCGGGCGCATCTTAAGGCGCATGCGCGCGTTGTAGTTTAAATATCCCCGCCGCCGCTTTGCTTCGTTACACAGCTGACGGATGCCGCGGCGGCTGGTTGCGTCTTGACATCGGAGCGGCGCGCGAGAAATGCTGTGACGAGGCGATACGTGCGATGCAGCATTCAATCGTGTAGCTCGCAATTTCCACGGACGTGCCGTAGTTCTTTTCAGAACTGTCATTAATGTTTGGCACATACGTTGCAGGTCGCTACAACTCCACGTTTTCTGATCTAATGCATATAAAAAAAAAACGTATTATGTCGAAGATTCCGTTGAACGTGTTCGAACTTATAGATTTGGTTACGATAAATCCTTTGTACAACAAAAGTTGTGAATAGTTGTTCTAGTGAGTTTTTATAAAATATCTTTTCAACTTGACAATGCCTAAGAGTAATATAATTAGCATATCTTTTTTTTTATAGATTTAAAAATCTATTTATAAACGAATTAACAGATTTACGTCTTACAATTTACTTTAGAGAAATGCATAATACATTTTTTACAATTACATACAAGAATAAAAAAAACCTATGAGATTATTTACACGAATCGATTTAACCGGCCGCTAAGCCAAATGTAAACGATAAAAACAACATAGTCGTGGGGTTTTAGAGAGATTTAAATATATCTCTAAAACAAATATCCAGTGCGAGATGCTATAACTCAATTGATGAATTGAAAGAATCATGCAGAAATTAGTGCTAAAATAAATGGTGGTAGCTCAGAGATTTAAAGAGTTTTGGAAGCAGAAGGTATCAGGTTCGATATTGACCACGTCCAATGAGTTTTAACTTACGTCATAAAACCACTCGCTTCGCGCCCCGAGGAGCATGTTAAACCATCGGTCCCGGCGTTGTCAACGTCATGGTGACAACGGTCAACGCTAGTGTGACGGGCTTTTAGGTTTAAATTTTCCGATCTAAAATAAAAAAAATCATGGAAGGGTATACCAAAACAGGGGCGTGACGAAGAACCTGACACAACAGCAACTAAAAAGTACTTAAAATGCTGAGTTATTCGTACTTTTGCTTTACTAGTCAAATATGAAGATAATATCTAGCGAGTGTATAGTGCTGCACGGTACACGCTGATATGACAGATACATCAAATGTTGTATTCTGGAACTGATTTCATGTAAATATTATAATGATTTCGTTTTATATTTATATTTATACATATATATATATATATACACATTCACGCCTATTTTCCAAAAGCGTAGGTAGAGAACACGAATTGCTATATGTTACGATATTTGTATATCTAACTTGCTTCACTGACATCCATCAAATATGGATGGAAAGCTCGTCGTTTTCAGGTGATTAATTTTAACCCTTTTAGTAATACGCCGCCACTTTGGTCTGCATGACATTTTCTACGGTCACCCTTGCTGACATTTTCACAACACACGTTCCCTTAACAAATTTGTTTTTGGTAGTCTACTATCATTCGTCCTTTCCAGATGGCCAAACCACCGCAGCACACCTCCTTCTCCTCTAGTCACTACATCTTCCTTCAAACCACACCGCTCTCAGACATCACCGTTCTTACATCTATTTTTCATAGACACTCCACACTTAGTACTCAGAGATCACCTATTCACCGTATTGATTCTACTTTCATTTTCTTCTACCATACCCAGTTTCCACTATCATACATTAGCGTAAGTATTCCATTACGGACAGCCAAACGCGCTTGTCGTGAGACACTGTTTACTGTTACTGTTAATAAACAGTGTTATTGTTAGTTTTATGGTTAGAGATTGATTGTATGCGTGAACCTGGAAAGTAAATGGTTCGATTTTAGTATTTATCGGATTTATCCCAATTATTTTTCTTATAGATCAGACTGTTTTTATATTTAATTTTTATATAATAAGTAATTAGAGATTATTTTAAGAACAGATTTAATTAAAAAAAAACCGGACAAGTGCGAATAGGATTCGCAACTTGAGGGTTGTGTATAAATTTAATTATGTATATAGATATTTCATCGATCAATTTAATGATCATTGTCTGTTTTCGATACTGAAACAATAAGATATTGGTGTCAAGAGTTCCGACACTTTTGAATTTTTTATAAAACTTTTCAAATTTTCTCAAATTTATCAGAATATTTTAAAATCATAAATTTTCATAGCACGAAGTTGAAAACTGTTGTTCCGTTTATTGGTTTAATCACGGTGCAAACTCGACTTTGCAAGTGTAAGTTGTAATCATAAAAAAAATCGTAAGCTGTAACTACAATTATCGCTTTTTATAATTTTTTCTTTACTTGTACTGTGAGGCTTTTTTTCTCGCAAAATTTTATGACTCCAGTTAAATGAGACGTATGAAAAAGTTTTGATTCACTTACGAATTTAAAAATATAGGAAAGAAGATGCTGTATTTTTCGATTACGATGATTTAGAAGCTTGATTTTTTAAAGCTTCAAAGGACGGCAGATATAAGTATTTTAATTCCAACTTGATACCTCCACGAGTTGCTAAAAAAAAAAACGCGTCTTGACAGACAGACAGACGGACAACGGTGTGATCTTATAAGGATTCTTTGTCTTTTAGAGGCGCCGAAACCTCAAAATGCGAAAATTTTCGACTCTCATCAGAACGCAGTACAAGTGTTGTATTCAGTAAAAAAGAAAGGTCACCGTCGTTCGCGGCGCTGTAATGGAGATTTTTATGTTTTGGGTATTGTGTTTGATGTGGTGACACTTTGTGATCTTGATGACAAGACCACAAAGCCTTATGTTGATTGAAAAAATAAAAAAAGAAACATTAGCGATGTCGCATTTTTATATCGCAGATTTGTCGCATGAATATGATTTTAATATTGGCCACGCGTTTAGGCGAAAAAATACATTAGCAGATTCTCTCACAAGAAAAATGCTTAAAGATAACAGTTAATGAAATTCGCTAAGAGTAAGAAGAGTTAACGGTATAATATAGTGGCAGGGTGGCGCAAAAAAATCGATAAATTTTTTTCTTAAGTGTCGAGTAAAAAAAACATTAGTTTTTGATGTTTTAGAGCCACCTCCAAAGGATAGTTAAAAAAAATTTTTAAGGGGACACTCCAAATTTTTTAAACTTTAAAAATTCGTAAAAAATCGACTTTTTTTTTTTGCAAATTTTTTCTCGCTAATTTTATAGACAAACAAAAAATAAGTTTCTGAAAGTTTCAGTTTAAAATTTAAAGTTTAAAAGGTCGCTCAGATTTTTTTAAATGTATTAGATCATTTTCGATTTTTTCCAGCGACGTTTTAATATTCAAATTAAAATTCCACACATTTCTTTTCTTTTATTTAGTATAATCAACAAAGATTCACCATGAGATGCATTAAAAATCAAACACATGACGAAAAACCTAATAATTTTAAATCTTAATAATTTTGCAAGTAAAAAGTAATATTTACAATAAATAGTTTTTTCTCTGAGTTCTTAATATTCCGTTTAATTATTATTAACTTAGTTGTAAATAATCCAAAATTACCGCTTTTTATTTCATTCAAACAGATTTTTTTTTACCGACGCAGCGAAGTTATAAGTTCATTATTTAAACACCATATTGGGCCAGCGCATTTTTCACTTCACTTCTGAATATAGAACTTGTTTGTAAACAATTCCTTCATGATTTTCTGTTTAATTTTTATCCTGAGTAAAGCATCTTGTAAATAATTATATTTAAATACAACATTCCAATTTGTCAGTTCGTGCCTTTTTTCAATATAACAATGTATGATATTTTCGTTTAATAAAAAGGTATGTTCTATTGTTATTTATATTGTTTCTATCATCCTTTTGTCCAAACCTTAATATTGTTCTATGTACCTAGTTGTTTTGTTAGGATTTAATTTTTTATTCTGAATTTGCATTTGAAACACACCTGTATTTTGGTTTTTGACTGTTTTTCATATATTATTTTTTGTAGATCAAATTATATGCTCTAAACTACAACTGAGATCAACAAAACCATGAAGTACTCAGCTTTTTCTTATTTCAACACTGTGAAAACAATTTAACAATTGTAGACAGTTTAAATTTGACTACTGAAAAAATTCAACAATGCTGGGAACCAACAGTAACTTTCATATTAAAGAAAAAAATTAAGAAAATATTCGACACTTGGCAAAAGTTAAAAAACAATCGTTTGAGGATTTCACTAGTCCAGCGCGAATACGAAAATATGTTTCTAAATTCTTTAGATGACATATTTGAACGTACACTTCAAACAGAAAGAAATTATTCAACAACGAAACCTGTTACACAATCTAAAAATAATTCATCATTAAATAAATAAGAACCACGTGTACTACTGCTTCAAAAAAGTAACGCGTCAAGTTGTAGTGTGTCATCACACGAATTATATCCTTCTCCGCCTAAAAAAGTGAAAATAAGTGAACCACGTAAAAAAACTTATTGTAACTCCAGCATTATAAAGTATGTTAGATCGCACAAAAACTTCACACCGTTGCGCAACACTCATTGTACCTGCAACATCTGCGTCTTTGAAACAGGATGTATCAAAAGTTGGCTTCAGTAAAGACAATATCCGTCGTACGCGCCAAAAACATCGAGCAGTGCACTGGGACTAGAAATTGATGAGAACGTCTAACTTTTCCAAAGCTGAAGATAGGTTAGCAGTATTAGTTACAGGAGAAGGCATATCAATACATTTGACTGTTCTTATAATCGATGGATCATCTGGAATTCATCAAGCAACAGCTGTTTTTAATTCACTTTTACAGTGGGATATTGCTGATCGAGTTCGGTCTCTGTGCTCTGACACGACTGTAAGTAACACAGGACTACAGAAAGGAGTTTCCGTTCATTTAGAAACACTGTTGAAGAAAAAATGCTTCATTTTGCTTATACTGATTTCAACAACAACATTTTCTTCACAATTAGAACCCGTCACCCAAATCAAATTATTTGAGTGTTTGAAGAAAGAATGGCCAAATTTTGATAATTGAAAAAAAAAATGAAAGTGAAACCACACAAGATAAAATCGGAATTGAAGAATTTATCCCTGATCAATTAAAAAAGTTAATGTTGAAGATATTATTATAATGAGTTATTAATATTATCCCTGATTTATCTTGATGAGCCTACTAATTTTTCAATAAATAAGCCTAGGGCATATCATCGAGCTAGGTGGATGTCAAAAATATATATATCTTTTCCGGAGTCAATTTAAACTATCTAAAGTAATCTTGAAAGAACTCGAAGAATTTAACGAATTTATAATTAAAATATATTTAAAGCCTGGTTTCTTTACCAAATTCCTATGATAGTCCCAAGAATCGATTTACAGTTACTAAAAGATGTGGTACAGTACAAGAAACAAAATAAAAAATTAAGTTCAGCGGCATTAAAAAGTTCTTCTCGGCATTTTTGGTATATTAGTGATTATTTAATTGGATTGGCATTTTCGATTGTGAAATTTCAATTGAAAGAAAGATAAAAATAGTGTTAGCTTTAAAAATACAATCTGGACAGCATCCATTAAGTCGTATTCTAGTTAATGAATGTGATATCATTATTAAAGAAATTCACTATTTCGTGAATCAAAATATACGATATTTCTTCGAATCTATGAACTTGAGTGACGAGTTCTTAGAAACACATCCTGCAATCTGAAGTTCGAATGAGTCTTACTTAAAATGTTTAAATACAGTTCGTGCATTACATACAGTTAATGATACAATTGAGGGTGGTGTTTCATTAATGCAGGAGTATCTATAATTTGTAAAAAATGAAGATGAGCTTCAGAGAGTATTACAAGTTGTCGAAGAAAATGATAAATTGTATTTCAATGCAAATAAACCAAATTTAATACGTACTTTAACAAAACAATAAATGATATTAGTCTAAATAAAGTTAACACTTTCAACATTTAAGATTTGTTATCAATCAGAATTAACAAAAAAGTTTATTTAATTATTGTTAAAATTATGTAGATGATTGAATAAAATTGTTAAGATTTAAAATAATTATGTTTTTTGTCATGTGTTTGATTTATAATACATCTCGTTTTGCTAAATTAAATAAAAGAAATGTTTGGATTTTTAATTTGGATATTAAAACATTGCTTGAAAAAAATCGAAATTGATGCACTAATAAATTGTAAAAAAACTTGGCGACCTTTTAAAATTCACATTTTGCATTGAAACTTTCAGAAACTTATTTTTTGATTGTTTATAAAATTATACTGTAACGAGAAAAAAAATTGAAAAAAACATTCGATTTTTGAAATTTTAAATAATTTGGAGCGAACCCTTAAAAATTTTGTTTTGAGCCGTCCTTTGGAAGTTAAAATATCCAAAACTATTATTTTTTCATTCGAGACTAAAAAAAAATGTTGGTGTTTTTGCGCTACTTCATGCCGCCATGCCATATACAGTATATGGGATGTCAGCGGAAACACTGATGGGAAGACCAGTTGATCAGAGAAGCATGGAGTTTTCTAGAGATTTATTAGATAGTAATCCAAATAGTTATTGAGGATTTTTCTTAAGAGAACCAATATTATATAAGAGAACAATTGGACAATTGGAGGAAGTAGTAACTTTGCCTAGATTTATCTTGGAAGAAGTTTTCTAAGAAGTCAGTGACTATTTTAGCAAGAAAATAGATGGAAAGAAAAGAGTTCTTACTTATCCTTAAAAGGTGTTAATAGAGCTCATAACTTTAATCATAAGCACAAAAAAATGAAGAACATGTATTCTTTTATTTTACTTTGATTTTTATAATGTTCAGAAATTCTTTGAATTTAGTTTAATTACGGATTTGAAGTGATAGTTACGTTTAAGTGAATTTGTTTCTTTAATATTAAAATAGATGTAACTAAAATCGCTTTATCGAAATCCTTAGTTTCAGTTTAGTTACTAAGAAAACAACTTTTTTTTCATAAAGCTATTTTAACTTTAATCAGTTCTGTGTAAGGAAAAACATTTATAAGAACAGAGCCAGGACCGGTTAGAGTTGACCTCTTTTATGTATTATTTTGCTCAATAGAGCATGACATTAGCGGATAACGATAAAATAAATGATAAGAAAGTTAATGCAATATTTCTGGCTGCAGCAGAATATATTAAAGTAAACGTAGCATTTTGTAAGTATTTAGTAACGCAGTACTTTGTTTCCAATTAATTGTTAAAATCTTGATTTTGTTGCTAGTGTTATTTTCGAAAAATTTGTCTATATTTACAGTGAATTAGTGGTAATTCAAATTTTTCGAGTAGAAATCATTCCAACGTTGAGGAACAAGGGGACAGAATCTGTAGCTAATTCGTTACTAAAAGGTGATGGGAAAAAAAAAACCGTGAAAATTAGCATAGCTATATTTAGCAACGACAACTTGTTTTGTTGTTGCAGATTGTTTGATTTTATTTTGTTGTTAAATTTTGAGGATTTGTGGAGCATATTTTCAACTAGCAACAAAATATTTACCAATTCGCTATTGCAAAATAAGTGCGCTTAGAGAAAACAACGAAGTGTATAATGGTCTAATTTTTTATAACATTTTCAAATTTTTTTTTCTTATTTCATTTTAGCAACTAATTCCAGTCACTTGTTCGATTATGTTGAGACGATTCTTACTTGAAAAACTAGTTTTACTGATAACTTAATGTAAATATAGATATCAGTAATTTCTCTTTAATGGCATGAGCAATAAAATTGGGAATTTAGCACCTAATAAGCAACAAAAAAGCTACAAAATACTACGTATATTTCAATGAATTCTACTGATTTTTAAACGCTAGTTTTATAGAGGCGAAATATGATGCATTTTCATAAAACTCGAAGAGGATCGCTTTGATGAAGGTCAAGTTTTGATTTTCCTAATTAAGATGCAACAAATGCCCGGGAGAGTTTTTTAGGTTTTCATGTGAACATTTGCAAAAAACACGAAGACTTTTGATACAACCTAGTGTTTGCGAAGCTCATTTAAATAAGCGTTTCTCATCAGCATAATCTCAAAATGGGCTATTTTTTCTTATACGGCGTTTTTTTTTAATAAATAAATACACTGCGCAACTTACATTGTCTTGATTATTCGTGTGACTCTCGAAATAATACTTGGATCGTTAAGTTAATTTCGCATTAAATACGATTAAAAGTTTACAACCATCGGCCGTAGGTGAATTATACTACGACCAGATGTCAAGAACAGGCACCGATATCGCCTGTGGAAGAAATATTGGCTTGCGTACGCCAACCCACGTCTCTAGACCGGAGACTATGGCGGTTGATGGTCACAGAATATTGTCAACCAAAACTACTTAATTTTTAACGACACATTATTTTATTGGGTAATTGTATTAAATAGGAATTCATTATTATAATTTTTGCGGGGAGCGTTGATTTTTTTTCTCGAGTTGCAGCTCCTTTAAGACCACGTTCAAAATCAACTAAGTAAATGTCAGTGCATTGCGTATCTAATTTTATAAAAATCAATATTTGTTTTTTTGTCTGCATTTTGTGCGGTTCCATGACGTTCATACGATTGCGATAAAACTTTGTCAACTTGTTTGTGATTGCGTGAAGGTCAGAGCAATAAAATAAGTGGCTGAAAAAACTATCTGACCTCATCTGCGTATTTATACTATTGCATTGAACTACTGAATCAATTCTAAAAGATCCTTTACCAATAAAAACTTCCTGAATGTAATAGACTATTAATATTTCTCTGTGATTTCAATAGCATATTTGCGATATTGTAGATTCTAAAAATTCTGGCACTCATAAATACCAACATTATTCCCGAGAAATATACCTTATCCTCGTTACGTCCAACTCTGAATCCTTAACCGGAAATGGAATCAAAATCCCCAAGATCACGAGGAGGAGAATCGACAGTCAAATACCCTAAAGGGATCGAAATCAAGAACGGAACTAAAGTTGAAGTCGAGTATAAGATTAATATTCGAATCGAGAACGTAGCCGGAATCAAAATGAAGAATAGTAACGAAATTAGAATTGGGAGTGGGACCGATATCGAGAGCGAGATCAGAATCGGAATCTTCATAGATCGAGGACGAGTTCGGAGTCAAAAGCAAGACCCCGACTGGGATCAAGCGTGAGACATATTAGTATTAAGAACAGAATCGGGATTGTTATAGAAGACGGGATAGTGATCCGGCTCATGATTGAAGGTGTGATAGATCGATGTACGAGACGGAGGAATTCATTCCCTATCCACGATTGCCGAGTCCCGATTCGTATAGAATTTTTTGAGATCTAATAATTTCATGCTGTGTACCATAGACCATAGGTAAATTAGCAGTCGCTCCACACAACGGTGAGTTATGGAGCACTTAAGAATTAGCTGCTTAGCCATTAAGCCGTTTGCCACAGACGTTGTCACCGCATTTAGAATAACGGTGGTTAGCAATTCCAAATCCACAATGGGTCTGTGTGGCAACCTTAAGCTCCAAGTCTCTTAACTATAAGACTATAATCAGTCGAAATTTGGAAATTCAATATATTTTAAAATAACGATTGGAGGAAACATTATTATCGATACAGAAGCAAAATTATTAAGAAATGAAAACTACCGCGGAATTGTTATCATACATGAAAACGGGATCGGAATTGAAAACGAGAGCAGTATCAGGTGTAAAATTGAGAACACTACTGTAATCAGAACTTAGAAGGGCATCGAGAGTCGAGTTGAGAGCTGTAATTAGATTAGAAAGAGAGCCTTACTGAGATCGAAATGTATGGTGGGAATGAGATCAGAAATGAAGCTTTAAACACAATCGTATAATCGTAATTCAAAGAGGGAGTAGAATCAAATTGGAAACAGAACTCAGAGAAATCGATGGATGTAAAAATGAAAGGATTCATATTGTATCTATGTCGTTAAAATTAGGAAAGAATTTTAATTATTAAGCCAAATTAAATCAAAAATATCCTTGTTTCGTAGGTCATGAAATTAGACTTTAAAATACGTCATAAATGAATTCTTTTCGACATTAAAACAAAAAAAAAAGGCATCAAACGATTTAAAACCATAATAAAAAAAAAACAATGATTGTTTAATCTAAATTTATACCAAGCAAAGCGAGTGGATAGCTGCAATTTTAATTAAAAATATTTTTGCTGCGCGTACTTCGGCAGTGGGATGAAGAACACAATAAGGTGGAATCGCTTGGGTATTATACCAGTTGTAGAATATATAGAAAGGATATAAACGAATAGAAGAATAGAAAGAATTCTTAGCCATACGTCCGTTGTTTCTTGTTTCTATTTTCTACTTCTATGAAATCGGTGTATTTTTTAGTTATTGTATTCTAAATAATTTCTGTTTCAAAATGTTTTCATTTGATTAATTTTCTTAAGTCAGATCTCGTCTATTATATTGATTCGTTGTATTTAAACTTGTGAGAAATGGTTATTAGTATACTAAACATTAGTATTAATTCATTAGTAATACACTGATATTGCAATCTCGTTTGAGGTTGAAAGTAAAAAGCGGGATGTACTAGATTACGTTTTAGCTATTAGCACCGAACACGGAACATTGTTTCTTGCGTTCCGGGCACCTCGTCCCATTACACGCAGAGAGCAATTAATATCAATTAGTAAGTTTGCCTTAGACGTGACCTAGCAACTAGCATTAACTCAAAGCAAAGAGGCGCCACGCAGCGTACGAATGTTGTGAAATTAACCACTCAAATATAGTTGACGTGTTTACACAGCGAATGTTTTGCAGCGGTTATTTATAACAACGTTAAATATCAACTATTCCTCATGGTCTCGTTCGAGAAACATGCTCTGTATTGCGTCCCGCCTTGAATGCCGAAACTTATTTATACAAACACAAGTGATGATTCAAGCGTTTGACCTTCGCGTCTACACTTAGGATATGGATTATTTAATGAGCTGATTAGAATTTCACTAAAATATCTGTTAATAGTGTGCTTCAGCGTTAATGACTGAGTGGTTGAGAGCTTTGCTTTTCAACTAGACAGTACCGATTTTAATCCGAACCACGGGAGTGTTGATCGATAAGTTTTACCTTAAATCCTTTTTTTAAATCCACCTGACCCACTCCCTCATCATCAGCTCGCTCGACCCTCTAACAACCCAATCCCCCTTTTCATCAGATGTCCTATTTCTACCCCTAATAAGGTCGGGGACGCATTGACTCCGTCGTTGCGAGTGTCCATGGGCGGCGGTAAGTACTTACTATCTGTTGGTTTGCAAACTCATTTGGCTCTTGAAAACTCTATCAGAAAGTGAACCCATTAGTTCATCGCATTGGTGACAACGCAATCCAAACTGCAAACTCCTCCAGCGCTGAAGAGTTAAGATCTGATCAGCTCAACATGAAATATAAAGATATGGTAAGACAAGTGTCATCAGTGGGGTGATTAAAACCAGAGACAATAATGCGCTTGAGGTGAATATTCCTTTGCGTGAACAAGAAAAATCCCCAACACTGATAAGTAGCTAAATATCATAAATTAATACCTATGTAAAGACCCACCGTCTTTGCGGTATACCTACTTATCTATCATCAGTTGATGATGATGATTGTTTTCATATACTTCTATTGCAATCGTGACGATGACAAATATGGACTAAGCGTTCATTCATGCATTCCCATTGGAGCAACCGCTTAGCGACATTCTTTTATGTAAACGTATTTGAACTCGATGGCGAAGTAAAGAAGTTTTTTATCGCCCAAGTGCTTCTCCCCAGGGCCATAAAAAACTCAACAATTTTATCATATCCCTGCATGCGCGGTTCAGAGATTTATTATACGTCGGCGAGAGTATTTTTTTTTTTGATATCTGTACACCAACAAAACTTTAAAAATAACGTATTAAATGAGTAGAAATATTATAATCTTATTTAAGTATATTTGATTTTATATTCAAGCAAACCCGTAGGATAGAATAGAAAAAACATATATTTAGTAAATAGATTACATTTTTTACGTTTATAATGAAATCGATATTCTATTGGTTTCTATTTGTTGATTTAGTTTTCTTTTCTTTTGTATATAATTTTTTGTTTTATATATAGATAAATTTATGCAGAAATATAATTTACTTTTTAAACGTACAAATAAAATATTATAATCATAGCCGTTTCGTCTTTGAATTGATACTAATAGGTGTAATCAATTTGAATACAAGCGTAAATAGTATTCGCTAATTATGAATGTTCCAAGGCTGAAAGGGCTATAGTTTTACCTTCACCAACTATGCAACAGAATAGAGTATACCTTCAGGAGTGCAGTTTCTGAGAAGAACTAAAGACTTATCGATTATCGGAAGTTCTTGTCTTCGTCGTAAAGAGAACATCGCCCAGCTTCCTAAAGTCGCAAGATAATTTACGTTATACCCCAGGTGATTTATCAAAGTGCACCCACTCATTGTACGTAACCCAGTTAGTCTATAATTCTATAGGAATCACGTATGTCTA
The DNA here is from genome assembly GCA_005406025.1 of Eumeta japonica. Taxonomy (NCBI): domain Eukaryota; kingdom Metazoa; phylum Arthropoda; class Insecta; order Lepidoptera; family Psychidae; genus Eumeta; species Eumeta japonica. Next base: position 326,432 of record BGZK01000260.1, read on the forward strand.
CGTGAGGCATAGTTCTTACCGAATCCTTCTGTTTCTGGGTCTGTCTCGTCGCGTGTGCCTTAATCGGTTTGCGTCAAGTGCCGTGCGAGCGGTATCGTTCTAATTAATTATGTACTTAGGGTCGTGTTGCTGCTAATTCTTTGGGAAATGTCTCACTAGTTTCGTATCCACGTTTTTTATGTGTATATTATTTATTAATTGAAGTATTTGTATAAACTATAAACTGAAATTTCATCAAAATGGTAGGTCGTTGTTAATCAGAATGAGCCTACTCAAGCAAACCTTTTCATTACGGAGGATATATCAGTTCATGTGAGTGATGATGATCAGTGTTTGATCGCGCGTATACTCAACGAAGTCAAGTCAATTCGCGTAACAGTTTCGAGATGCTAACACTTTAGTAAAATGTTCTGAAAAATGATTCCAAAATCTAGTCTTTTATGTGATGACGCATTCTATAACATTGCACTTGGTAATTGAAGAAATTATGGATAATCAACATGTTACTTTAAACATTTTAATCCAGAGATTCATAAAGACCTAGACAGCTTTGTGATATAAAACTATGAGGAGATGCGTTTGAAACTGGTTAGCGCGGGAAATTATAAACTGGCCAAAAGCATGTCGGACCATACTGATTTTAGGGTATCGAAGGAATTATTACAAAGAAATGTACTGCAGATGAAAAAAGTACGTTGTCACACTTTTCCATGTTTCCCGCATAAAATAGTTATAAGTTTAGTCTAGAAAAACAAGTAGGTATGTCGGCTACGATTATAAAACAGGGTAAACTAAAGTGCATCAGCTAAAGAGCGTATCTTTATGGCACTTACGTCCTTTTGCTGAAAACGTAATTTTCCAACAATAACTCAAAAATGATAAATCCGATCATTTTCAAATTAATTTTAGTTGAAAGTATTTATTAAGTTTATTATCATTAGGTTTTCCCATATTTTCTGGACATACGTTTTAAAAAATAGAGGGGAAGACACAATTTCTACAAATTTCGGAGCGATTGTTTCCCATATTAATCATGTCATTTAAAAAATTGCTTAGAAACCTAAAAATGTTTTTAAAAGAACTGTCTAAATATGTGCAAATTGATATTTCCTGAAAAAGTTTTTTTTTCAGATACCGTTACATGCATGGAGTGTCCCCCTTAGAAATATTTATTTTTGTTATTTAACTAGCAAATCAAGTAGTGACTTATTCAAGACATCTGCACTATTTAACTGCATCAATATACATCTTGTAGTTTTTGAATAAATTGCCTGTGACATACGGACGGACGGACATGACGAAACTTCAGGTTTCCGTTTTTGCCATTTTGGCTCGGAACCCTAAAAAGAAAGGTTGTTGAATTTATGTTGGGAAAACAATTCATTGCGCTAGCTAGTTTATTTCAGATGACACATAACAATGGAGCCCCTAATAATGTTGAAGTATTAACTGTACTAAATGCGAGAGAGAATTAATACTGTACCTTTCTAGGGACCATAATCAAAAGGGACGCATTTTAGAAATAAGACAAAAGCAACAGTGGTCACTTGTCTATTGTTACAATCGACTTTTTGTTTTTGGAGACTATTTGACACATGTCTCAAAACGCCATCATAAGCCAGGAACTGATAGAAAAATTCTATACATATTTACTAAGTCACAAAAATATATTATCAATAAAGAGAACTTCGGTTTATTCTCAAGCATCATCAATAAAAGAAGCGGCAAATATATTTAATAGCTTAAATATCTCGAAGCATTTTTATTTGCAGTTGACATTTTTACGATTAATTGGTGATATTTTATTTCTACGCTTTTCCTCTTCTACCACAATATATTTAAAATAAAACCGCTGCTAACAAAGCGACAGGCATCAAAGACAATTCGACGCCAGAGCAATTTTATGGGGCAATTTTGTTTGGAAAACATAATTTATATGTTTCCACTGCAACAAAAGCAACTACATGTGAAGTGTAATTTATTATATTGATAAGTAAATTTTGAAAGTTGTAAGCTATTTTAACAGACTGTACAATGCTATACAGATAATCAGGTAATTCCTTTCATTGTTTGGAATCACATAGCGTTGTTTACGCCGTATACAGAATTTTTCAATATTTTAAACTTTTTCCATACAATTTTTATTTTCGTTAACTAAGTTATGAATAATTCAGTTATTTCTGTATAGTTGTTTTGTTGTTAGTTGACGGTTGATTGGTGCCTTAGACAGTCGTGTCTCTTATTGTCCATTGATTAATTACTTTTCGAATTTATTTCTTAATTAGTTTTTTTTGGACTTATTTAATGGTTCATAAAATGACTCAGTATTCTTTAATTATGGTCTTTCATCATGTATAATAGTCATTATTATTTTTTTAATTTTATGTAGACTATGTCAATCGAGAAAATATATGGATTCTAGTGACACGAAACACACGCATACATATTTACACCCAGAGAGGTTATATTCCGTTTTTAGGAGCTTTTCTTTTTAGGGCTTTGATAGAAGAAACACTAGCACAAAAAACGTATAAGCATTAAAACTCATAGCCGAGAAAGTATAAATAAGTTTTTCATTATCTTGTGTCACTTATTATCTTGTGTAAGTGCTTATAAGATCTATATTTTTAAATAATTAATCTTATTTAAAATAACAAATACAAATATTGAAAGCGTGAAGCGCAAAATAATTATTTTGATACTTCAACAGTTCTGAAGAAAAACTCCAGGCTTCTAAAACGTAACTTTTATAAAGATCTAAATTTTTGTATTTCCTAAGCGCTTTCGCCTATGTTAAAGTTTTTTCATTGTTAATTTACCTTCGATTGTTAACTCACCCGTTGACCTTCTAGTAAAATGCTTTATTTTTAATTTATTTTCATCTCTCGCTCACACATTCCACAGTCATAGTGTTGTCTTTGTATTTGCCGTCATTCGAATACAGTGTGTATCTAGATTGCATCAAATTAAATCAATGTCCCACAAAGAACATCAGACAATTTTTATTGATCGTAAACACAACGACGTCTTCGCATTGGCGTTGCTTTGTAGCCTATACTGGAATCGATGTCAATGATAAATCGCTACAATGTTACTCTTTAATACCATACAGATTTTAAAGACAATGTTTCCAAGACAAAAGGTAATTCTATTTGTTATTGTTGCTAAAGAGAGGAAATTCGAAAACAATAAATATTTAAAATGTTTGAGTCGAGGAGATTGACGGAACTGATTGCCTAGAAATTATATAAAAATTTCAGTTTTTTCCAAAAATTAAGAGTTAATCCTAACAATAGTTCAAGACTTTGGAAAATTTTGATTCAAATTATTTTTCGCTCTCAATTTAGTATAATGACTTTGTTACCAAACTCCATACTACACATATTACAGCATCAAAAAGCTTTTATTGTCTTCAAAAGGTTCGTGTCCGAAGGGTTTGCATGGAGCTTTATTAGTCTGGTACCGTTACCCGTCAGAGCTGTTTAGCTTCTGAATTCTATGAATTAGCAAATTGAAAATGAAACATTATGGGCATCGATATCGGCTAGATCAGAAACTCTATCTTAAATATTAGTCTAGGATCTGACAACAAATAGACCGAAAAGCGAATATTTGCTAATCGGAGATGTGAGACATGCCTTAATAACCTTGAAAACCGTCTATGTTTTAGTAGAATATTATTTTATGATTAATATTTCATATTGTATTTAAGTGAATAATTTTTACATATTTTCCCCAGATCGATTTTTATTCGGGCTATCATTAGACCGGTCGAGGGTCTCATCTAGGAATCAAAAGATTGCAATATTAAAATTTTGAAAAACCTCTATTTTATGTTTTCCAAAGAGTACGTCACAATTTTCAGCGTGGAGCAAAGTAGCGCACGCACAGACTCGAATGCTTAGAATTATAAAAAAAATCCGTGAAACGGTTGACCCAGCACGCCACCCATGCAACTTTCAGCTGTGGTATTTGTAACGTTGGAGTTCTTTAACGAAACGTTCATTTAGAAAATAAGCAAGCGATGTTTATTTTAGATATGTCCATATAGAAGAACGATACAAGTAGTTTGCTAATAACAGTTCACCACATTTACTTGTCTATACTTCACAATATTTATAGATGTGTTTTTGAACTTAAAAATGTGAAATACAGTTGACCTTTCAGATCATTCCTTAAACTTCTTACTGACTTCAACGCCAAAGTGTTAAAAATAACGTAGCAGTAAATTGTTTAGCTTGTCATATTCAAATATTGATTTTATTGCTTTTAAGCTCTCTAGCTCAAACAAATGGTTTTAATTTCAATTCAAAAATTTATATGCATTAAAAACTCGTTTTTTATTTTTAACTACAGTATATTTAGAACATGTTGTTTGATTGCGATCTGCTTTATGGTATATGATGCATCTGACGCAATTTTCTGAACAGGTAAAGATGACCGAGTATCAAACATCTATGAAAAACAAACATTTTTGGAAAAAACACTTTCTTACGAAGTTTCCGTTAATGGTATCTCTTGAACGAACCAATAGATTTTAATGCAATGTGTGACGGTCGATTCTGTTTTTTAAAGAGAACGACGTATAATAAAGATCACAATAAACAAATAAAACAGATGTTTTTTTTAAGATTTTTGAATTTTGTATTTGTCGGTAAAGTAGTGTAAAAAACATTCCAAAAAAATACCTTTTGAAAAACTTTTCTCCAATAATATCTCTGGAACAAATGAACGGATTTGATAAATTTAGCAAGGGTCGACGTTATTTTTCAAGGAGAACAAATGGATCGATTTTGAAATTTATAGGTAGAGTAATTTAAATATTTAAAATGTAAAAAAAAACTTTATAAAAAATTTTCTCCAATGAATTTTCCTGAAAAAATCAACGGATTTTTATGCAAATTACGACAGTCGATGAAAATATTTGAGAAAAAGAGCTGATGTGATTTTGGCATCGATCCGTAGAGTATTCTAGAAGTTATTTAAAAAATATACCTTTCTAAAACTTTGTTCTTAAGATTGTTCAAAATATATGCGGCGAAACTAGTTCGAAGTTTCAGGAAGTCTAAGTTGAGTGGATTCCTTTCGAATGTCGTAAACTGCGTTACAATTACTTAATCCGTTCAAGTCACACACACAGACTTACAAACACATACGCACACGCGTGGGAGCGCGCGCGCTCACGCATATCACTCGGGAATGGCCTAAATATATTTTTAGGACCTTAAAACAAATGTCGAAATTGCGTTATTATGGAGTTAACTTTGATGGACTGTTTAAACTTTATTTTAATAAAATTAGAACAAATACATTACATAAGCACTGTATTAGTCACTAGGCATTATGTTTTATACACATTTTGTAATAGAAAATTAATTAATTAGTATTTATTAAGATCGCATTGTAAGCTTTTGGGCGTCGGGTAGCATTTCTTAATAAACCTAGAAACCGATATTAGCTATTTCGCTTGCATGCCACATCGATTTTACTCGTAAATCATTAATGTTATAAAAACTGAAATTTATTTAGTTATTTATATTTATTAACGCCTGCAAGTACAAGGAACTAAATAGTCTATATTTCTTTAGATTTCTTTTCCTACATATAGAGGTTAAATTCATATTCGCTAGCCTACAGTAAGAAATTAACCTTTTTCAATTTACGAAATACTTTTTCTATGCGGAGATTTTATTGAGAAGGCGACATTTTTTGGTACACATATCTGTACCAGCTCCTTATCAATTAAGGCCCTATTTTTTAATCTCTAAAAAGCCTTCACAGTAATCGTAACTAAATTAAAAGTGACGTCAGCTCAACTAAACGGGCACCATCAGTTTATTGCATGCGAGTAACAATGGTTGATCAACTTATGACATGCAGTTGGATTTGTAACAATTATGAAGTTTATGTTTCTGTTTTGGTTATTATCGTTTTACGACTTAACATTGTATCATTAAAATGTAATTATTTTTACTTTTCAATAAGTTTTAAATTTCGTAGTATTGCAGGGAATTGGGACATATTGTACGCGATAATGACGTATTATAGAGATGTACAGTACAACGCACGAAACTCTGCCGCTCTTAAATTGCCTGCGAATGATGCAATGCTCAGATATAACGCTCTCCGATCCTTGCTCCTTCTCCCCCGCGTTGCCATTTCACGCCATTCGTGACTAATTTCACAGCGGCAGATTCATATTTACATTTTAATGATACAACATGTTAATAAGTCGACTCGACTTAATTACATGTCACCGCATGTCACCACCGCATGCTCCACTCAAGTATGAAGGTGTGCTGACTACGAATAGGCAGTTTCGTACTTATTTCTTCACTCATTTTGAGATTTGAGATCAAATGACCAACAACAAATGGATTTAACCATTTTTTATTTGAGACTATGGATGGTTGTACACCATGGATATGTAGGGCTAGTAATTTATTGTCCCAAAAAATGTATGATATATGACTCCTTTTTATTGTAATGCAATTACAATTCATTCAAAAATTTATAAAATACATTTGTTTAGATATCATAACAGTGAGATGTTTTCTCTGTTAGAGTTTAATTCGAACCGTCGACCCAATTCAAGCAGATTAAGCTGATGATGATAATAAGAGCCTACTAGGAAGCTGGTCGCAATAACTACCGCAGATTATATATGCCCTTTCTCATAACATGAAGCGTTCAATCATCAAATTACATTCGGGATACGGGATTGAATGGGACGAATTTTCACGAATCTAATGAACCGCGAAGAAATTGAATTGGCCCATTTGAATGTTATTCAGATCGAAGGATCTATCGGGTTCGGATCTTCGACATATAAAGCGAATACATTCGCGATCGACAATTCAATTTGTGAAAATGTTTTCTTTCTGTCGGTCGCGCTCGCCCGAAGGACCCTGATTAATGTGGTTATACCGATCTCTGGAATCTCTTCCGTGTTCATGTTGCAGATGTCTACCGTAAAGTTGATTATAACGTTGAACTTTCAACTTACTTTTAAACTACGTGAACGCTCACTAATATACAAATTTGAATGTGAGTTTGTTTGATATCAGCGAAACTTATCATTGCTATTTACGTTTCCGTGATGAGATATGTGTTATTTGAGTATTTCATAGAAAATTTTGGTATTATTTTTTCTCGTGGCATAACAGTATTCCGATTTTCATAAAATTTTTGTCATATGTATCTATACTAATATTATAAACGCGAAAGTTTGTAAGTATGGATGTTTGTTGCTCTTTCACGCAAAAACTATTAAATGGATTTTGATGACACTGTACAATAATATATAGCTTACACATCAGAATCATAGGCTATAATTTATAAATATATAGTGCTACTCATCCAAAATACAACGATAAGTGTCAAGTAAATAGGAAAAAAATCTGTTATCTGCGAGCTATTCTGGCGTGCGCCGCAAAAACCGTTGAAATTACACGTATATAAGGTGTAATGGAAATGTTTATCTTAAATAGTCCTACAAAAAAGCCCGCGACAGCATATATCTATCTTTTATGTGAAAGCCATTATCGCCAAAATAGTGAACCATAAATACAATAATTATTGATAATTTATTTCTAACGCACATTTGGTAGCAACAAATTGATTCTTATTTCAAAATAAATACTTTTATTGCATATGGTGCTTAAAGTACCTTTGTATTTTACACTACATCATTTGGACAAATATTATAATAGTTATGACGAATGACAAGCGAGTGCGCGATATTACGGTGCGGTCCGGCGGCTGGGTCAGACCATAAAGGTAGCAGGCATACATTTGAGCATGCAATGTTTTTCCCACGGCCAGCTCTATGTGGCTTGCTCACGCGTTTCTAAATCGCAAAATCTGCATGTTTATACAGACCAAAATAAATCGTTTAACATAGTTTATAGGAGTATATTGCAGTAGCCACCTATAACTTTTGCATAACCAACAATCGTCATACAGGTACTTCCGTACCTATCTATCATTACAAACTATAGCGTTTATAATACCTATAATAGGTATATATTCATCATAAAACATCATAAAAAAATACTTAGTTCCAATTTACATACAATACACAATATAATTGTTCGAACACTTATAACTAGACAATAGCTGGACCGATATTCATGTTAATTAATAGTGATGTTATGTATAAACTAAAATGTATAAAAAATCGGTAGGTATGGATTATGTTTATCTTCCATCAATTTTTAAGCTGTCGCTTTATATTGCTTTAAAAACATCAGCCATTTAATGAAATAGCTACGAATATATAGGGGCTGTGGTTATATTATCAATGTGTATAAATTGGCCCTATAAAAAAATTTCCATATGAACACGATGAAAGAATACATTTTATGTCTACGCGGGCGGAGTCGTGGGCAAAAGCTAGTCATTTTGTATTGTTAAACGAGTGTTTTTTGTATATATGTACATTAATTTCAAGGCTAATGTTTAGTTCTCAGAAGTGTAAGCACAGACCTTAGATCTCCACATGGTACGATCTTTACATATCAGCGCTTTATTCACTGATATCTGTCAATCTTTTCATGAAAGCTCGTTGGCTACGCATCCTAAAGAAGTTTGGTCTTCATTCAATACCGTTCGCATTAGATTGGCTAGGGTATCCCCTTATCGATTCTTGCTTTACACATATTCGCTTTGACGATTTTTTCGTTAGTTTTATTTCTAAAGAACAGTTAAGTTGTTTAAGAATAATCTTCTACTAATACGATTACAAAAAAAAATAGCTTTCGTCAATTTAGTTAATAGGTAGCGTATACGGAACATAGACTACGATTAGTGTCAAAATCGAAAACGATATCCGAAGAGAAACTAATTTTGAATTGGTTTCTGAGATCTTTAAAACGTACGTAAGGTTTTGTTCTACCCACAATCCATTTATAAATATGAGTTAATTAATGAAATTGGTCTATTATTCTTCGATGGGGTCATTCTCAAAAAATGCGTCTCGCAAAGCGATGGCGAAGGTGGGATTAGCGCGTCGGCGCCGTATCGGTTGTTAGTAAACACCAGTATTTATTTTAAGACGTTACCATATTTTTGTTTGTTCCACTACATTTCCTTGCTTTTATAGGTATATTCGAGCATTGTTTTTCTTTTTCATGCTGTCGTATTCATGAAATACATCGAAATATACAAAAAAAAATGCTTTTGTAACGTCAAATGAAAAATATTTAATGGCCCGGTTTCTTGGACACTACAAATATTCTATTTTTCTTTTCGAATTATTTAATTTTATATGCTAATCAAAAGATTTGTATAATGTTGTAAAAGTATTATATGTACTTATTGATTTTATTGAAAGTATCGATTGATTGGAGTGAAGATGCGATTTCTCCGTAATATGTGTAGTGTTTTTGAAAGACAGATATAGGAACAGTAATGTCAAAGAGAAGTATGGTTTGCGATAAGATGTAGTGATCAGAATAGAAAAAAGTATGATATGGTGGTGGTGGTTTAGCCATCTGGAAAAGATGAGTGAGGTTATACTAACAAAACAAAGCTACAGAACTGGTGTATGTGATGATAAGGTCGGCAAAGTTTGCTCTATAAAATTCTATGCAGAGGAAATTGGTGGCATATTAAAAAAAGTGCAAATTTTAAACACTCGAAACAAAACGAACTTGCATGAAAAGATTGATGGATGTCTCTAGTTTCTGCCTACTGAACTTAATGTAAAAATAGCGACAAAGTAAAAACATGGTAATGTGTGGCGATTTTAATATAAATTTCAATTTATTAGACACCAGCAATCACAGCAGAAAGATTTTGGAATTCTTAGGGACTCTACAATCTATCTAACCTCTTTTTAGTTCCAGCGAGAATCTCTTTTATCTGTGCAATTTGTATCGATAACATCTACACAAATATTGAACCAAAGGAGAATTTTATTAATAATACTTTAAAATCGAGAATCCCGCTTAATAGAACACTAAAAAGAAACCTAATTTGTGTACAGTTGAATGAAAAACGCTTAGTTCAATTCACAAAAAATATAATACAGAATCCCGGAAATTCAATGCTAGGATGATTCCAATGAATTATATAATTTAATATTTGTTATGATGAGAACTGAATACGATAACGTATTTAAAGCAAGAAATGATAAAATAAATGAATCATTGTCATATAGCGATTGGGAAACAGTGGGGGCTCATAAAAGTAGAAAGAGGCTGTATGAGTTATGACGAAAGAGCTTTTAACACGAGTGAGATATTTGTAAATATGTAAAATATCACTCAAAACATTTTAAGTGTATTTGTATTGCGGCAAAAGGCAAGCACGTCAATAATAAATTAAAAAAATGCAAGAGTTTTATGAAAACAACTTTGAATGTCACAAAGACGAGATTGAAAATATTAAGGGGCGAGTTATTGTCTTTAAATTTAAGATGGATGACAAAAGATTGAATAAGTACATAGAGGTTGCTAAGGCCTTCGAAAAGTTGTATACTGACATTCTATTTTTATACCCAGCTTTGTTAAAGATATTCATGAGATAGTGCTGTTTGCAGATGATACTTATTTGCTATTAAAAATCAAAAGACAACAGCCCGCTTACGACAATGCAAACAATGCTGTCTCTAAAGTAGAGAAATGGTTTACCACAATTAGCGTACTTCTTAATGAAATGAAAACAATATGTATAAAATTCTCACTTCCAAATGTAAGTTATGAATCAGGAACTATTTCAGTACGAAGATTTGGAGTTTGTTAATTCTGGGAATCTTGGGAATTGCTCTAGATAACAGGTTAACATGAGTCCTCGTATCAGTAAGTTAGTGAAAAGGCCTGCTCTGCCACCTATTCAATCAGAACAATACGAAATTTATCAGACGTAGAAACCACTAAGTTACTTTATTTTGGCTTTTCCATGGGATGATGCTGTATAGAATCTTGCTTTGGTGAAATACCGCGGATATTCATAAAATTTTTGTGCTGCAGAAGCGGACCATTGCCTGTTTTATAAGGACCTCGTGTATCTCTTAGAAAAAAGTTTAAAGAAATTGGAATCTTAACTCTATCCTCTAATCCCAATTTTTCTAGAAAGTCCAAAGGATTGGTGATAATGAAAATAACATTTATCACCATATGCAAAGAAGCTTCAATTGTTTGCGTTAAAAATAAAACACCTATAACTCAGTTATGGAAAAGAAATACACACTTTGAGTATAAGAAACGCGAATACTTTGCGCGAAAGCGCAACATAACAACGATTTCGCTTTTTGTCAACAATCGATTTCGCTATCCATCTGATTTGTGTGCATAACTGCGACGAGCGGATTCCAACAATGGCTCTTGGGAGTGTACTCATCGCCAAATATCCCACTCATGAATGTGTACCCTTATAACTCTGAAATATTCAACTTGTAAGGTGACTCGGTTGTATTGTGTTTCTCATGCGTGTAGATATTATCTAAGCGTACATTTTAGAATTTCGCCTAGAGCGCGCCACGTTCGCTTACAACACAAATGTATGCGGTGTCATTATGTGCTGTCGTCGCGAGTTGAAAACATCCGCTGTGCGCCACTCTGACTTAGGCGGGACCATAGAGTTAATGTAAAAATAGACTTGGCTTATAATCATAAAATAATAAACGTTCTTATTTTGATTTAAAACAGCCTTCTTATTTTTTTCATTGGGATAAAAAATTTATATATGAAATTATTTAATTACGTTAAAGTAATAATTTTGATAGTTATAATATATTACATCGTTACTGACATACCAGAATACATTCGCAAATTTAATCCACTATTAGCTTAATAATTGGAACTTTTTTTGCATATATTGAGCAAAATGTATTGTATTTTAAAATGGAAAAAATGTCAGTTTACATGTATACTTGCTTTCCGCCATCTTTTACGTTTATTGATCTTGCTGTTAGTCTCAATCTCGTTCCAGCTCTTACTTCTAATCTCGACACTGCTTTTGGTTCCGTTGCCAGTCTCGCTCTAGATTCTGATGCCGATTCTACACTCTATTTCGTCTCTAATCCCATTCTAAAAAATTATTCCCGTTTCTCATTCAAAATTTCGTTCGCCACCCCACTTTTTATTCCACTACCAGTCATAGCTCTGATTTGCGCCAAGCCGGGACGAATGACAGTATTACAATAAAATATAAACTAAATTACGTGGGTATAGTTTAGCTTTTTATGTATGAAAGAATTTATAGAATCGATGTTGTTACTAAGTTAATGAGTTAGGATTATGGGCGTACCCAGTTTCGGCTTTGGGCAAGTCAGATTTTCTTAGGTCAGATCGTGTAAACTAGGCGTAATGTATTGTAGAACATACAATATCCAGGGGGGGGGGGGCACTGCACTCCCCTGCTACCCACTGGGTATACCCATGGTTAGGATGAAGCTGGAGGAAATTTAATGTTAGCAGCTTGTTTTACTCAAGGATATTAGGGCGTTCTATTAGTAAAAGAATTTTCAGAATGGGTTCTATAGTACAAATATAAGTACAATAGTATAAATACGCGGAGGAAAATGAAATCAAATGCTCATATTTTTTTTCAGTAACCGTCCCGTTTTCAGCTATAATAACATCATTGAAGTTTTATTGTAAACGAATGAATGCTTTAAGCACGCAAATAAGGCGATGAACATACACACCGATGTTTATTATTACCCAATCATCTAATGCCTTTTAACTTGTGAAAGACGTGTTTCATCATTTTTAATTAGCAATATTTGTACAAAATTCTTCACCCATCTTCATAAATAAGTTTCACACAAAATTCAACCCTTTTTTATTCTCTTTGAAAAGTGAATTTCCAAAAATCCTTTTTAGTGGGTCTTCACATTATACAAATTATTGTGTGACCGAATTTCATGATTTTAACTTTAAGATATTTCGTGATTAAATAGTGAGCGAGTGGAATTTCATTTTTGCATATATAAATTATTTTATTTAACATTCTGAAATAGGTTTATATGTAATTTTATAATGTTATGTACAAGAACCTATTTATGTGTAGATGGCTATGGTTCTGTGAAAACATTTACTAAATTTGACTTATAAAATCACAAAGTTTCACAAAAAAATGTTTACTCACATAAATCTGAAATATGCATAATAAAACATGTACTAGTAAAATTTCGACCACCAAATTGTATTCGTACTTTGATTGTAACGAACTAAACGTGATTGGACACAATCGCAGACGCGGCAATGACAAGGAAATAGGCACAAAATAATTTTCAATGTACTCGACAAGTAGTTAACATTCTAGTGATGTTTGAACTCAATCGCGCGTCAACAGCGTCACAGCGAATTGACAGGGCGATGTGAAATTTTGAAAGAGGGACACTGGACAAAGGCAGGCCGCGCACGACACGGTCAATAGTTGGAAATATTTTAGAATGCTAGAATTCAATAAATTCGTTGTATGTTTATAAATTATTAGAGCTATGGCGTGCGGGGCTCGGGCACATCAATCTTGTCCCCCGTGATTAGCGCGCTGAGATGAATTAGGAGTAAAGCGCAGCGCACTCGGCACATAAATATACTTTTAATGCAATAATATGGATTGAAATAAATTTACTTGGAAACCTTCTATGGTGCAAGTAGAAAAGACAATAAACAATATGACGAGACAGATAAAAAAAGGAATTTTATTTTTTTATCAAGGCCAAATTAAAAAAATCGGAATTCGTGCAGCACAGAAAAATTTAAAACAACAAATACCACTTGTTACATATTAAGAATAAAGTTACTCGATTTTTTTTTAAAGAAACAAAAAAATACTTCGATATTTAATTACATAATTTGGTTGATCTTTTTTCTCCTTTAATGAAGTATCGAATTAGCTTTACTGGATTACCTTGTGAAATTAAAAAAACACGTGTTCCTAAAATGGATAGGTCAGTAGCGGTCAAATTAATAAATTTAATTACCTTTCAACTTTGCATTAATTGCGAGATAGGAACTGGCTATGTGATGAATCACTATAGACTATAACATATTTTATTTTAATGTTATTGAATTTGTATGTTTTATTAGGGTTCCGTACCACCGAATGAAAAAAAAAACGGAAGCCTTGACTCACTTGTCTATCTGTCGGTCTATCTGTCATATTCAATTTGTTCCGAATCCACTAAGCCGATTATATTGAAAAGTTGGCGCACATAAAAATTTCTGCTACGACAATTAATATGAAAATAAGTTTTAAATTCAAGACCGATACGTCGATAATGTCTCAAGAACTTCCATCTACGCTGGCGTTAGAAGAACTGACCTGTGCTACCTCTTTGGAAACTAGAAATGTAGTAGTTTTCCGGGGCATTAACAGTTTCAACAGTGGGTTGATATGATGTTTTTTTTCCAATACTGTTATGGGAAAAAATTTTGGAGTGTAGAAGTACTCCTCGCTATTCAATATCTGAGCTCCGACGATCAGATCTGTGAGAATATATACACCCCTATTACCACTCGCGATGAAACTGGACGTCATATAGTGCATTTAATTTTTAAGTCAGACCCAATTCTTGTATTGACGCATATTGTCAATTTCGATTTTGTCACAAAAACGTAAGTTCTATCTTACTCAGCATCTTCTTGAAAAATACAACGCAGTTATACGCGAATATATCAACATATACTATTTTCTATTCTTTAGTTGAATCGGAAGACGTTAACTCACCCCGTCTTAATATTGTACATCATCCAATCATAAGCGAAGATAAATCGGCTACAAAACTTCGTGTGGTTTTTGACGCGAGTGCAAAGACAGACACACATATTTTGCATATCGATTGTAATTAACAAAGAGATATTTTTCAGCCTCTGTTAAATTTTAGATACTTTCACGTCAAGTATTTAGTCTACGTGACACAAATGTTTCTGCTACACATTTTCAAGATGAGCATTGCCACTATTAGCGTATATTTTATAGATTTATTTCTCCAGAGCCTATAATCACCTATAATTTTAATGGTATCGTCTTTGAACTTAGTTCTTCGCCGTTTTTGACAAAGCGGATTCAATGTGATCTTGGAATGGATAAAGAGAATGGATAAATTTATATTCACAGGCTGCATCTATTGTAACTAGAGACGTTTATATGGACGATTTAGTTTCTTCGTCATGTTCTGAGTGCTAAGCCACTATTGAACGTAGGGCGCTTTGAAAATTTCTGAAATGAATAAGTAATAATTACTATGAATGATAAAAATGAATTTATTGTTCCTCAAAATATTCTCCGTTAGCATAAATGCATTTTCATACGAATAATTCAATTTTGAAAACATTTATGCCGCTCCTCCCTGCTGACCTCGGAAACATATTTTTCATACTCTGTGACAGACTTTTGGATGATGAAAATCGATGACCGCGTGATTGATTCTTAATTTTTTCGAACAAAAAAAATCACAAAGTACCAGTTTGGGACTGTATGCAGTATGACTCATAAATTCTACGTTATTTTCCTTTAAAAATTTACTTGTCTGTTTGGCCGTATGAGAACTGGCATTCTCGTTGGAAGATAATACGACGTTTACAGTTATTTTTACAGGGTTCGTCATTAACTTCCAGCAAAAAAATGATCTTGTACCAATCACTATTTACCGTACCGAAAATTGTACAAAACAACACTAGCCACGTGTCTGTGTCAGTTTTATTACAAAAAGAAGCAACTCTTTACTTAGAAGTACTTCGCTTGCGCACCACTTTGGTTGGTTCCGACTCATTTCGATACAATCATATGGTCCGTTTCTGCTTTGTTTTGGGGTTTTTGCAATTTTCGTCACCTGTTACTATCCCACTTTGATGCCTCTTTCTTCTGGTGAGCATGGCATTGCACCAAGCGACGCGGTTCACTTTTTGAGCCTTTGTCAAATTGTGTGGGATCTAACGCGAGCACAGCTTTTTCAAACCCAAATGTTTATTATGGAGGAGTGCTTGTTTTTGACGCATGCTTATGCCTAAGGATGCCCGAATTTCATGGTAGGTCACATGTCTGTCTGTTTCAATTATATGGCGCACAACATCAATATTTTAGTTACTCACAGCGGTGGACGGGCGACTATCACAAAATTTTTCACTGAGATTGACACGACCGCACTAGAATTTTGCAAACCAATTTTTAATAGTCGTTTTCATCGCCAAAAGCAGTTCAAAGCCGAGCGAAGCTCTGCTGAGGTGTTAAATAACTCTTAGAATCGTAGAAAATCCTACTACGAAAATTTTCACGACTTAAATCCATAGTGATGAAGACACGCAATTTTTAAAATGACGCCACAATGTAAAAACAATTCATAGATGAAATTAACTGTATTCTACAGTCCATGAGTTTCACTTTCGGATATTTTTTGAATATTGTTTATGTCAGTGGCCAGTCCCAGAAACTTGTGGTGCGTACCACTAGCACAGAAACAGATCGATCTCTTTAAGGCTTGGAGGCTTCGATTTGGTCAAGTAGACCAGCAACTGTGCAGCTTTTATCTATGATTCCCGCTTCGTATTGTTATGTTATTGGAAAGTTGTTGAATCTTACTCTATAGGTGTAACAACAATACTTGACCACTAATGGTAACCTGGTTCAGAAATTTTTGTTTCTCTATTTTAAATCCAGAAATAAAAGGTACTAAGCGCTGCCTGCATCTTACCTATTATGTCGCGATTATGTGACATTCTAGGTTGTATCGGTCCGGTCATTCTTTATGCTGCTTATACAGCAATTGTGATTGCAAAAAATAGACTGGGACTTTACACTGCCAGCCCATGTTGTCAAGTCATGGAGATTATTTATGATTTTTTTTTAAATAAATTTAGATTTTTGAACTTCAAGAGCTCAAAATAACTATGACGAGTCAGTAAAATAACTGTATTTTTGAGTCCGGAGAGATTAATCAAGCATTATAATGTATTGCTATTTATATTATTGAACGATTTGGGCTCAAAAGTAGCAGGAAATTTCATAAATGACTTGCAGGGTCAACCGTTCTTCGATATTTTTATCTAGAAAAGCTCAAAAACTTACAGACAACCTTATTTTTGAACCCAAGGAGCTCAATCACAAATCGATATATATCATAGCGGGAAGCTGTAATAAATTTAAACAATATCTATAAAATTATAGTACAACTAGAAGTACGAAGTTGTATTTTTCGTGTACTCCCATTACAGTAAGACTTACCTTTTTTTTTTGTGTTATAATAGTAAAAGTTCCATTCCAACTCTTTAATTGTTTGGTTGTAAGAACGACGAGTAAACTTTAGTCCCTCGACCGCCGACCGCCTTAAGCCATCTGTTTCCGTCCATAATAAGGTCCGCTTTGAGTTTAATTTTACTCTGTAATTGGCTTTTGTTGAAAACGTACACTTTTTTATATTTCAATTTGAAATTTTTAGTAAATCACAGAAACAATAAAGACACATTCATATTTTTATTAAATGCGTCTAAATTAAAAATTGTAACATTTTTACTTTTTCCCTATGATATAAATATGTCTGTCGATAAGTATTAGATAATGTAAAACTATACACCACTGAAAACGTAAACTAAGACTAGAAGTTACTACGATAAAGTTTTGTACTTATAAGCAAATATTTTTTATGGTTCCGAGCCAAAATAGTAAAAACGGAACCCTTATAGTTTCGTCATGTCCGTCTGTATGTCACAGGCATTTTAATCAAAAACTACATGATGCATATGGATGAAATTGGGAGCATAGGTGTCATGTGTAAGCCGCTACTTAATTTCGTAATTAAATAACAAAAACAAATATTTTTGCATTCAATACATGTAAGAAAATCTAAAAAAAAATATTTCAGCAAATATCAACGAGTGGCACGGCACATATTTCACTAGTTTTTTTAAAAAAACACTTTAAAGTTTCTAAGCAATTTCTCTGTTTACGTGAATAATTTTGGAAATAATCGCTGGAAAAATTGTGTCTCTCCCCATGTATTTTCTAAGCCGTATGTCAAAAAAAAAATTGAAAAAAATAAGGAAGATAATGACTAGTAAATGCTTTAAAAAAATATTTTGAACTTGATCGAATATACCGTTTTTAAGTTATTGCCCAAAAACTGTGTTATTGCCCAAAAAATGGCGTCAGTGCTATATATACATTCCTTTGATAATGCAGTAAAAGAGTAATAGTTGACGTACTCGTTTTTCTAGTTATAGGCGACTAAAGTGCTTATAACTATTCTGTACGGGAAACATGGAAAAAGTGTAACAACACACTTTTTTCATCTGTAGTGCATTTCTTCATAATGATGGCTTTGGAACCCTGTAATGAAAATGGTCCGACATGCTCTTAGCCGGTTTTTTATTATTATTTTTGTGTATGTAAAATTAAAGATTATTTTTGTTATTAAGTTCTGTTCTATTTAATAGTATATTAGAAATAGTTAATTTAATTGTGTAAAACGTCCTAAGTTCAAAAATTTAATATTAAGATAGGTCTCCAAACGACCCTGGTTGGAGATCTATCTTTCTATGATCATGACAAAGACGCATATCGAATTTCGAAAAGGGCCTGTCAATGTATAATATGATAGATTTTAAAAAAGTCTACCCTTGGCAACCTTGGCGTCGTGTTCTTTGGCATCACGGTATATGAAACTGTCTTGCAGTCAAGGTGCGCCGATAAATAGATAAAAATATATTTTGAATCGTGTAGCTTCACCATAGTACGACCACTAAAACATAACACAATCAGTTAAATTCTGATTGATGTAATACCATAATTTTATTTTTAAATTAAATTATTTTAAACTTACATTTGATAAATATAAATTCAGATGCCGTACCGGTGGTTATATAAATTTTATAATAGGTTAATGACAGTATAATCTTATTAGGTACAACAATGACTTATGGTATATTAACTTACTTGATACATCATAAAATAAATATTAATTCTTATCTACTCTGGACCACGGGGGAATGGTTAATGAAAAATGATCAAATAAAATAATAGATATGTTGCATAAATTTAACATTGGTAAAATGTATATGTAAATAAACATAAAACCATTAACATGAAATATATATATATATATTAGTAAATACTATAAGAACAATGTAGTGTAAAAGAAATTGTAACATACGATAAATGTGACCCCTTTGTAAATAAAAGAGAAAGAAAGTGATAATTACAACACAAGATAAAAGTAAAAATTATAAAACTATACAACAAACATATTAGGTTTAAGAAATAAAATAATAAAAAAGAAAACTAGGAAAGGTGGTGTCTCGGGGACACCCGATCGGAATGAAGTTCCTTTCGCTTTTTGGTAAGTATTTGATATAAACTAAATTATAAAAAAAAGGTTTAAATAGATAAAAATATAAATTACAAATAAACTCTGAAATATTTGCTTATTAAGTTCAAAAAATTGTTTATTTATTTATTTATATTAACTAAGAACTCCATTAATTTAGAATTATTTATAATTATTTTAATATTATAAAGAGATAATATAATTTGTACATAGAAGGCCCTACTATGAAAAAGTGTCGTTTTTCTATAGTTTAAATATTTAAATAGTAGATGTCGTTTTCCCTTCTATATAATGATATATAAATTCTTAGAAATAATATAAATTCTTAAAAATATTTTAATTATTAAAAATTTTGAAATAGTTAATCATATATTTTCCTTTTTGCATAAAAAATTCTATTTTTGTGTTTGTAAATAAAATATTTCAGCAAATAATAATTTTTGAAGTTCTTCGAAACCATTCCGTTCTTTTAGAAGTTACGTATTAAAATTATAATACATATTTTCAGTTAGTTTAAAAGTATTATTAATTGTATTAAAATAACAATGTAATTATATAAAACGTTTGAAAATAACTAAAAAATAAAAAAAAAAAAACAATTTCTAGGTCAGATTCAAATCCAGGTAACTATCATTCGACGTAATGCTAAACAGCTGAGCTAAAACGTACAATTGATTCTCGAGCAAAAATAGTTACGCTATACTACAAATATCTTATACCATGCTAACGCTTACATAACGTAATTTTTGCAGCCTAGCTCGTCGCGGCATCTTGTGCGATAAAAAACATCGTTTCAAAATAAAGATATAACACCAAAGAAATTCAATTTTCGTAGTAAGAATAAACCAAAATACGTATAAGGTGAAATTATAGTATGTACGATTACAAAGTCTGTCATTTTAGCGATAAGGCAGATTTAATAAACACCTAATAAACATGTGTATAGTTTATGTGTGCGTTAGAAATATAGCCTTCAGAAAATTGAACTGTGAAAGAATAGACGAATGCGGTATCAGGAGTAGGATGATTATATGGTTTATTTATTATAATATTAGAACCACGTTTAAAATTTACTTTAGCTTTTATTACTCTGATTTAATGTTTTCAATTCCAACAAATGACGCTACGCAGGCGCAGATGGGTATATTTATCTTTTTCTCGCGCATTATATCTCACCTTATATTGTATCTCTTTCCCTGCAGTAATTCTATTTCGTCTCACATTCTATCTTATTATCTCGCAAGCTAAATTATATATATGCACATGTTTGTCTCCTTTTACCGTCATATTTTCGCTTCATCCAGTTTCAAATCACTACGGTACCGATGAAGTTTTATATCAAAGAAAATTGACAACCGACTTCCTCGACAAAGTTGAACCGAATCATTCCTTACGTGCCTTGGAAGGCTCATTATGCCCTCGGTCGTTTTAATCGCTTTAGCTACGACGTTGGTTAACAGTCCCCGACCCGTAGTGGGTCGATGGTCACTGACGAGCACCACGATCGGGAGTGGAGAGATGGTGAGGTGCTACGTCTGAAAAGTGGGGTGGTAAAAATATGACGCGACACCTACCCACTCGAGCGGACGGACGACGATTAGATATCTGAGCGGGACGGTTACGTTGTCCGTACGTATAGGGAGGTAAACGATAGTCTCACAGAAAAAACAACGGTGACTTGTCATTAGTGTTATTATATTAGAGAAAATGTATCCCTGTCGTTCCGTGGCCCCGTCGGCCGTCGGACATGGCGGCGGCTTCCGTTAATCCCCTAATTGGTGGACTATTCTACTACACTACGAGATGAATCGCCATAGAAATCATGTTTTGGATGTTGTCATAAAATTTCAATTTCAGGTTCTTAGAAGTCCGAAAGGATCTTGGTTTTGTGATATAATTGAATTTACTACGATATCGACAATTATTTGTTTTGGCCCGCAGATAAGGAAACAGAAATTTGTATCCAAACCTCTGAGTCTACCTGATTTAATATTGAGTTAAAATATTTTATTAATGTGGAATAAAAAAAAAATTGAGGTTTATAACAATAGTAATAATTATTATTGTTTAGTTATATGTGTTAGATGGCTTCAAAGAACGATCACATACATCGTATACCTTTTTTAACAAAACTTATCAATTCTTTATTTTTCGCAAGAAAATAAAGTATATTGGTATCAAGTGTTTTCAAAACGATACAATCATTAAAATATTAAATTAGGTCTACATGCGCAAATTTAATCGTGTTATACTCACTTTAGCTGATGTACTATATACTTTTACAATCGATATAAGATTGTTAACTTTGACTCGCATTTTTGTTTTATTTTTCATTTTCATTACTGTAATGCACTGATTTTCTTATTGTATAGGAAGTCGGCTGAGAAAATTATTACAATAACAATAAACAATTTAGTCTGTCAAATAATTTAGTCCGACCGAACGGTTTGCACCTCAGGATGCACTGTCGGAATTCGTTGGCGTTTGCTAGCGACCGTTGTCGCCGACGTCATAATAATGTCCGCGACCGACAGTTTAACTTTCTAAAGATGCGCAGTGGCTTAACTTGAATTAATTTACAAACAGGCCACTCATGGTTAAGATTGAACTAGGACCTTTTTTGGTTTGAAGCCTTTGAGCTTTTAAGATTTGAGCTGCTATCGCTCTGATAGTGTCATATGAACAAAGAAAATCACAAATATTTTTAATTCAACATATATCTCTCCCTCGTTGAAGGTCAAAATTAGTCTTTTACTTAGTTTGGGAAATACAAGAAGAAATAATGGAAAGACGGTCCTTGAAATATGTTATGCGATTTAGTTAATATACGTACTAATGGAAACTGCACTAAATTTATGCAAATATAATATTAACAAATTAATTGTGTTGATTTCTGAATAATATATTATGTAAAACAAATAAACGATTTTAAAGTTCTTTAAAGTCAATTGCATTATAAACGCCATTATACAAATTAGAAATTACACACTCGGTTCTCATAACTGTGTCATATTTTACTGTTTTATTGACACAGAAGAGTGCAAAGGAAAAATTTTTTTTCATGAGAATATTGCAATCAGTTAAGTTTGTTCGTAAATTTTAGAATTTTTCAGTTGGTAAGAGCTCCTAATTTACATGCTACTTTCGCTTTTTTGAAAGATGAAGGTTTGGGTAATCAATACACCTCCAGTTGTATTGGATAAGCTGATGATCCCAATTATCGGATAACGGCGGAGGGCGCGTTCACGTCGGCGCGCCCACGAGGTAATCGCATAAATAAATCTAATTATGTGCTTAATTGATCGCCGGTGCCTCGTCTTTCATTGGGTCAAATATTGGTTGGCTGTGGTTAGTTTTTATGCCTATACGAGCACAGATTCGAGAACTGTATTTTTTTATTGTTTGACGTTGCTATGTTTTATTAATTCACTATGATTATAAGTAGCTTTCTTATCAATGGTGGTTCTTCTAGAATGGCGTTATCATAAAATAACAACTTAATCATTTGTTGTGGTTGTTTTTGGTCTTTCCGTTTGTTTTTCTATTCTCTTCGGTCATTTTTCTTAATTTTTGACGTTTGATTGGTGAAAAAGTTGTCAAAAAGCAAAAATTCATATAGCTTGTAATAAGTTTGAATTTTTTACGTACAGAAATGTAAGTAGAAGCATATAAGCGGTACTATTCATAGTGCCATGTACTCAAAGTACTCTCATTGTAGTTGTATCAGAAGTTAATTCTTGTAATATTCGCAAAAAAAAAACAAAATAGGAATAATATTACCGTGGAAGCTAAACCATAATTAATACCAAGTTGTCTATATTATTCAACTTTTAATAAACAAAACATTTTTCTGTAATTTTCTCATTTACGGCAATATCGTACATCATTCAGAAGGTATTGATTTTTGATTGATTGCTTGATTTTAAAACAATTAAAAAACTATAACACAACGCACTGGATGATTAGCTAGCAGTATGACTTACAGTTTTATTTCAACTTATCGATTCCGTTATACGTCCGTTAATTTTGTTCTTCTCAAGATTTCCTTGTTTTTAATTATATCTCGTGATGAAACTACAACCACAGCATTGCATGTTGAGTTACTTTGAGGTGTAATACGAAACTGGCAATAAGCTATCAAGTTTGACATCCGTTTGTTACATCACTGGCAGCATGCACTCTTTAGAGATTTTTTTTTCTCTATACAAGCACTGACATGTGTTAGACTTGAAGACGCCTCGTAACTACCCCAACAAACTTGGCCAGACGAGATGGGCCCTTCGCGTAATCGAAGTTGGATCTACTTAATCAGACAGTTTATCCCAAGTAGACGTTTGGCAACAACTTTGTTTGGAGAGTTCTCATCTATAACCGGAATGTGTACAATATACGGCATACGTCGTTAAAAGAGTAAGATTTAAGAAAAAAGGAAAAAAAAAAAAAGAAAAACAGCCCAGTGTAAGTCAAGTCGGCCTCGCGTGGAGAGAATTCTTCTTTTATAAATTATCGCATTAGTCTGAACTGAAATTGAGCAACATATTTTGTCTTTACGACTGTTTTGCGTTTACCGTTGGAATTCAAGACTTAGGCTTTTTGTTTAGTTAATTATGTTAACCTGTGACTACGTATTTTTTTTTGCTAATAGACTCAGCAGTTCAGGAGATAAGGGAATTACACTCGACTTTCGTGTGATTTCTTTTATATCTTTTAAACTATGCGAAATGTGAAATATATTTGTATTTTTTAAGACAAATTTACTTATTAGGTGGTATACTGGATTAAATGTTTTTCTTAGTTACCTAATTGGTCTCCAAATCTAAGCCATAAAATCTGAATTATTTTATTTATGTAATATGTTTACGATTACGTAGTCCAACTCCATTATGTGTACCAAAATACGACTCTTTTATACAGTCAATTTGGGGAAGATATGCTGTGATAGACGAAAGGGCAGATAGACAGATAGAGTTGGAAGTAATTTTAATAGAGTACGATTTTGGTATACGGAATCCTAAAGAGGATTGAGAAATTTGTGATTCGAATTTGGTCTATTGAAGAAAGTCAGATAATGCTGTCACAAAAAGTAAAAATTTAAACGTTTATTCACAGTTAAAAAAACCAACTAAAAACATCAACATTAATGATATAGATACTAGAGTTAAATAACGCTACCTAAATCCTAATAATTAGCGACGGCAATAGACTTCATAATCGATAGACAAAACCTTTTCACAATGGAATACACTAACACAAATCTGGCGGCTAGGGTCAGGTAAAAATTACTTTGCACACACAGAAAACTGGTGAAATTAATGTGAGTCCTCAACAAGATATATAGTGGCATATATTCATCCGATACATGTCTGATCGCTAAAGTTGGTAGAGAATAGTGACAGGAAAATCTTCTAAACTCTACCTTGTATCCATATAGGTAGAGTAAGAATATTTCACCAATCAGACGAAAAGCTACGAAGACCTGATGTACTGACTAGACGCGGTTACTTTTTGTAATAGTTTTGTATTTGATTGTGATGGCATACAATTTAATTTGAAAGGGGTTACCCTCAAATTTCTGTCTCGTTCTTCTTGGGGAATAATTGCCTTGGAACGATGGAATTAAAAAAAAAAACGTTTTAATTCATAACCTAAGAATTGAAGATATGTTGAATTTATCGTTGTGAGGACTATGGTGAAACATGCTATGGACACGCTGTGGTGACAATAGTGCATTACACCACCACCATGGACGACATGATGATGTAGTAGCTGCCAGCCACATTGAAATTCGCGTTAAGAATAGGACTATGCGATTATGGACGTCAGCAGTAGCAATGATATAGCAGACAATGCAGACTTTCCGAGGCTGTCTTAGCCAATCTAGCAACTATGACTAGCGTTCTTGTTTTCAAAAGACATGTAGACTAGAATTGTGTAGTCGAGATGCATATAAACATTAAAAAGGTACATTATGGTGAATATAACATATGCCAATATTCATTAAATGAAAAGAGTCAAACATGAAACGAAACATATGATTAATAGAACAACCGACTTCGTTGTCCCAGTTGTCGTCTATCTCTATATTTACGGTAAGTACGTAGTACTAGAAATATATGAATAATTAACATTGCCAATTCTGGTTATTAACAAACAATATAAACATAACATCTTTAACCATAACTAAATGATTAATAGAAAATTTATGAATAATACAGTCAATAAATATTTCGTAATTCCAATAAACAAATACCTCATATGAGTCATTAAAATAGTTACCATTTTTTTAAGCTTAATCACAAATACAATCCATCATCTATTAAAAAAAATAATAATGTAAAACGTAAGCGCATATTTAAAAGATTAAGTCAAATAATATTCGACGCAAACAAATAATTCACACCCTCTATCATTAGGAAAGTCAAAGTTGCTGAACAAATTGCTGTAATAACCTTAAATGGATACATCGAACGAATTTAGAAGCAGAAACCGCCTGCCATCGAAATATTACAGCTTGGAGAGTACACTCAGCGTAATGTATTAATGGAGCGGCGGCGAGCGAAAACCGCTGCTAGCAAAACACTGGCGCCTCGTAGATTAACCATGATGGATTTGTAATCCGTGATTTTATGGCTAGACTTAGAGCTGAGGATGATCTGTAGAGTTTTTTTTTGTTGGTAACTCCGTATGTATGATATTTGCGTAGTTATCATAATTATAATTGAATAGCCACTGATTATAAGTACTTTCAGCATAATTTATCGTGAATCCTTTTTTTATATTTAATATGTAGACTTAATATGTAATAAGACTGTCACTCTAAAAATATTGTTTTGACGCGTATATAAGTTATATTATAGAGTAGTTATTTCGAAAATAGCATTTTACCTATTAAATTTCAATACGTATATACAGAAAACAATAAATTATTTTTCGTACAGAAAAAAAGTGCCGGTAATGCCAGCGCAGTTGTAATAATTTGGTGGAACCAAATGTGCATGCCTTAAGCGATCGTGGCATATGTATATTATTTAAATTAGAAGTTAATGATAATATATGAGCTTTTCACTAAAAATCCTTTTTTGAAGTTCTTCAAAATTTCCCGAAGTCACTAATAAAAATTATTATAAAATGATTGTTGTTAATATAAACGTATCACTAATTACATTAAAAATAACTTTGGGATTAATTAAAACGTTTGAAAATAATTAAAAATAAATAATAAAAAAAAACAAATTCTAGGACAGATTTGAACCCGAGCACCTTTCGCGCGCGACTTAATGCTAAATAGTTGAACTAAATCGTACAGCTGATCCTCGGGCGAAAATAGTCGTTTTATTTTTGATATTACTACCGCCATCTGTTGGCAACTACAAAAACATAAAACATTCATTTGAATCTCCATTTCAGATATTTAAGCGAAATAACAGATCAAAACATGAATAACTGCGAGTAAAAAAATTCAATTACAGCTAATCGGTACTATATCAAGCTATAATTTTCAATACAGTTAGTCCCAATCGATTTAGTGATGAGATTGAAAAGGAAATTAAGTTTAAAAGTTAAATAGTTTTTTAGTTATCGTGATTGCACGGGATTTTCAGGCGACAGTAGAAGCATACCTGCGCTCGCGCTTAAGGCGTGCCATAAAAAAAAAAAAAAACAAATGAAATTATTTGAGGCACGGCAGTATTTATCGAAGGACGCAAATGATGAGAGACGCACTCAGTCGTACAATTTAATGTTATCATAAAACGCGTTTTGTTTCTATGAGTTATCTATTTACGTCCTCCTTATTATTGTCCGTTCTCCTCTACGCCAGCCAATCTTCGTCCAGATGGGACCTCGGTTCGATTCTTCACATACTGCATTGCCCATCTTGGATATATCTGATACTAGCTGGCTTGGCAGGTGTCTGTCCGTTCTTGTGAATAACTTGCCAGCACAGTAAGTGCCTTCAACTCCTCCAGCATGGACACGGAATAAATTTCTTTATCTATCGTTTTGATCGATGTCCACCTCAGTCCTAGTCTCGCTTTCAATGCCGATCCCACTCACACTTTTGGTTATAATTCCGTCTCAACACTCATTTTAGTCTCTAGTCACGTTCTAGTTTCTTTCTGTCCCGCTTTCGATTCCGATTTCGCTACAAGTCACAGTTCTGATTTAGACAACGCCGGGAGTAAATGCTAGTATTAAAATGAAATTTAAGCTGTAATACTCGGGAATAATGCAGCTTTAATGGATCTAGCCGGAAGTAAATGTTGTCAGCCTAATTTATTCAAGAATAGCGGAGCCATCAATTAGTGAAAAAAATTTAGAATCTATTTATCTCTCCGATTTAGCAATACAATTATTTTTTTATCTATCGATATCAATCTCAATTCCGATCTCACTTTTGAAAATGAAATAACGAAGTACGTATATCCATGTTAGAACCGTGGGTTACGGTCATGAGTTCATACGAAAATCTTTAAAATAAAGTTCTTTCACTTTTTACAGAATTTTCAAATTTTCCTGGCAAATTTTCCAATTTTTCTTTCCCTGACAACCTTACTCGGACGATTACTGCCATTTAAAAAGATAAATTAGCCATATCGATTAAGCCGTTCTCAAGTTATGCGCTTACCAAAGAACGGTATTTCATTTTTTTTATGTAGATGTTTTGACTAGGGGTTGTGACACCTTGCTCGGTTTCTCTTCACCGGGTTACGATTATCTCTTTGGTTTTTGATGCGAATTCGATGAACGTCACCAAAAAAAGTTATGTTTCAAAAACGAGTACTTTTAAATATTTGTACGACTAGAGTTCACCAAAATGATCAAAATGTTGAGCGCCAATCGCTTTGATTGTTCCAGATAGTTATAAATGTGGTTTCAATAGACGTAAACGATTTAAGGCGACGCAGTGATAAACTATTAATCTGACATTGTGTAGTGTCTTGTAACCTTTGCACACTGCGGTACTACTTACTAAAACATGCGCGCGTGTGCTTACTTTTACAGGTTTTATGCGACAAAACAGTTTTTTTTTTGTTTAAAATGTAAACTAAGATGAATTTTACAAAAACCGTTCGGTATTTTGAAAGGTTTGTATTTATCAATCTACGTAGAAAATTTAGAGGCTTAAGTCGGTCCCATTTGCATGTAAAATGTGAATCTCTATTTTAAAAGAGGTAACTTTGTTATTTTTTCCCCGGTTATAAAAGTTAATAAATCGTGTATCGGTAACTTAAATTAAAGTTAATAACATGAAAAGTCTGGCCGCAAAGATTACTTCAACATACTTTCTGAGAAAAATCGACATTCCTACCGCCAAAATTTCCAACTAACCATCTTAAAGGAATGAAAAAATATAAATGTGATAATTTTTATTTTTATTTCTTTATCTAAAACTCGAATCTTTACTCAATGTTTCGACTACTTGGCGACACGAAAACAAAACCGGCGGTCGGAGCTTTGACTTCTACTCCACGCCGAATTTTCATTTTCAATACAAAAAGAAAATAATTCTCCAGCCTCGGCTTCTTATTTTTGTCGCACTTAGCTTTTTCGCTTATTCAGTTCGTTCAAGGCTGTCTCAAAAATGTTATACTCCATTTTGATCCGTCCGTCGCAAATAATAAAGTTAATAAAACTACCCCGCCGGCCGTCGTTCGGTAAACTTTGAAAATTGGCCGTGCTCACGGAACTCTTATAAAAGTGATAATGGCGCGGCCGCCCGCTGTCCCGGCCAGCTCCTGCCGGCGAGCGTGTTATGTGGTTTTGGTACAGTTCCTCGACAAGAATTTGCCATTTCCGACTTACCACGCGGACTGACAAGCAATTAGGGTCCGCTATTAAAGCTCGAGTGTTTCAATTTATCTGTATTCCACATCGTATTACTTTGAGTGAGTGATTCTTATATACATTATAAAGCGGGGGTTCGCTCGATTGATATCTCTTTAGGCACTCGGGATCTCTTTAGGTATATCGGGGGTAATATTTCACTCTTTGAAATTTACAACTAACGTGCAGATGCAATATAATATATATAAAATGCAATATATATAATTTTATACATTAGTATCTCGTAAACGGTTCGAACGACTTCGACGTATTTTTTTATTTTGATAAAGTATTCCTTTTCAAATTAATCTGTCTCTTTTTATATATATATACCTTATGAAGTAATAACATTGTTGCTTCGTTATAGGTATTCAACAATAAACAGCACTAAATGGCATAAAGTACAGATGGCACTATGTGTTGAATTATGTACAGAAATGTTCATTGTTGGATGCATTGGCACAAACAACTTTACCGATTGGAATTATCATTGTCCTACGTCAAACTCGAAACATGCTGAACAAAGCTCGGCTGCCTAGGTACTCCTATGTACGTACAATAAAATTTTAATAAGCCTATGTTTGTACATTATAGATATTGTAGAAAAAGTACTATGGGGATCTTCATTATAAAACGCAAGCCAAAATAATAATTTGTAGAACTTTTGTCTGTCGTCTGTCTGTATGTTTGTACACTTATCATACAAAAGGTGCCGCATACATTTGAAAGTAATTTTAAGCCAGAGGTCTAACTTAAAATAAAGGTTCTATTTTACAGCACAAAAATATATTAATCCCATGCAAAAAATACATACAGACGAATTGAGAACCTCCCTCTTTTTTGAAGTCGGATAAAAATTAAAATATTAACCCTTTCATCTCCGAGGCTTGTAATTAGAAAATTAAACATTATTCAAATAAATGTAAATAAAACAAATGCAAATTAGCCCTACTTCATAGTGAAACGTAAACGGTCAACATACATTAATAAATCTCAAGAAAAGTCGAGGTTTTTTCTTAACGTCCTTATTTTTTCGTCGTACGACCTTACGTTATGTCTGTAATAAAATTATAAGCCATATATATACATATATAATGAAAATAGGTTGTCTTTGTTCGCCAATCACGTAAAAACTACTAAACGTATAGACGTGGGACTGGGACCATTCGATGCGGGATGATTTGTAGATGGTTCTAGGCTACCCATTTTTTGAATTCCGTAAATCCTTCGCCATTTTATTTTTAAATAAAAATTACCCAGCAAAGCGGGCGGGACAGGTAGTAATCCAATAAAACAAGCAATTTTCCCATAGACACTCAATAAAATCTAGATCGGAATTAGAATCGGAATCAAGAGTGGGGCCGGGACTGAAAACAAAAACAAAAACAAAATCGGGATCATGGTTTACAGAGTCGATATAAGAGATGAAAGGATACATTCGATGTCCAAGTGGGCGGAGCGCGGACAAAAGCTAGTTTCTCATAAAATTATGTCGTCGCTTTCGCAATGTTACAAATTTTAATAGGGATAATGATGATGACGTTATTGTATATTTTTTAGCGAATGTGCCGTTTATATTGTTTCCTATTTTCATTCCATTTAAATATCTAGTGTTGGTTAGAGATCTTATTAAATTATTTATTGAAGACATTTCTCAGAACATCAAATTTACATTAAACTTAATTTAAAAAACCAGATTTTCTAAAAAGCGATTTAACATGTATCTCAAAAATAATTATATCTATACTCCTCTCTCCATCAGCCCACTCCTTTCTCCATCTGTTATTCTATTCGTAACCAAGAGCCCGACAACGCACTGGGGACTTCTCCGGAGTCGCGAGTGTCCATGGTCTGCGGTGACTACTATATTCTGGCGGCTCGAATGCTCGTTTTCTCCTCCATAATGCTATAAAAAACTGTCTATTGATTCAATCGTTATCAAAACCTCACAGAAAGATTTCCTGAAAATTTCATTAAGGGATCATTTGAAGATTTCCGGAAAATTTCATTAAAATTAGTCCAGCCGTATCAGAGTCCATAGGGAACATGCGTACCCACGTACACACATCGACTTTTACATATATATATTGCGGTAAAGTTTGATGACTTATTTATTGTACCCGTTGGCGTTCATCATAAAAATATATACTCGTTATTTCATCGCTTGGAAGGGGTCTTTCGAATTATACAATCCCTATAACCGGAAGCAATCACAGAGGAATCCCTCGCACGATGCGGCGGCGGGGGTGGGGGGCGAGGGCGGTGCGATGATTTTCGAGAGGAAATGGAAGCGATTCCACGCCCCCCCCTCTCATTCAGCCCCTCAAAGCCTTCACCTCAAAGGCGCCTCGGCTGTGTACCCACTCTCTTACGAACGTTCCCAGCACGGTCGGCAGGAGATCGTATTGAAAAGTACAATATCTCGTTTCTCGAACAGGCGTCGTTAAATATGAGGCAGTAATCACAGTCTTATATTGAGCGAATGCGTATGTGCGATGTCCGCTTTTAATATCGGCCCGTATCGCGGTCGGAAAGAAGAAATATACGCGAGGACAATTGCCTTTGTTCAATGTTCAGAACAAGTTGTTATCGAAAAATCTTTTCTGAAAGCTGTTAATTGATGCTTTTATGCAACGCAATAAAAAAATATATGTTTCTAGTATTTTTTTGACCTTTTCGTCATATTTAGCTGGACAGCAATTTAGTTTTGGTTGATAACTGTTGAAAAAAAAATGTTTGTCAAACGTAAATTGACTGGAGCTGTTAGTTAGTTAAGTGATTGTAGTCTTTTATTGTCGTCGTCCTTGACTTCCCTTCTGAGCTTTCACTACCATAAATAAGCGTTGGGATCAGGACCCCATTATGGATAGTAAAACTTGTTGCGAGAAAGTTTTACTATACATAGTAGCAAGCAAGACTCCATTAAATGTATGTCCCGCATTCACTCTCCTTTCGATATATTTATATTGTTTACCATCATTTGTAAAGAGATTACCCACGTATACAAACTCAAGACATTTATTCGACACCCTCACCTTCTATGTACATTACATTCAGTAGTGCTTTCGACTTTTTCAAATATCATCATCTCAGTCTTGCTGATATTTACTTTCATACCTCTTTTCTTAACAGAATCATTCATTTGAATTGCCACCTCGTGCAGGCCGAATGCCGACGGCGCAAGCATTACTAATTCGTTGATATATCTACAGGAAACATTTAATAGATAGTTCATTCGTCCTTATTCACTCATACTCTTTCAAATTACCTAAACAGACATCCATGAATAGATTGAATAGCCGAGGTAAATCTATATATTCCTGTCTAACACCCCTGCGGATGTAAAACCAGTCAGTGTTTGCCCCATTTATTCTGACGCAAGCACTGAGACCCCTGTATAGGGGTCCTGTATAGGGTACTGATTGCAGTACCTGCATCAAATCCGCTACTCAGTGCATGCTTGCAGGGTTCATAGATCATTTTTTTCACTCTATAATACGATTTTCCCAAATAGACGAAAATACAGAAAATCTATTGGCTCTTGGCCAAAAACTTTTTTGTAAAGTATCGCAGAGAAAAACCTTGGTCCGTGCACTTCATTCTCTTTCGAAAACCCGCTTGTACAATCCGGGTCTTATTTTCAGTCTCGTTCATCACTTTTAATGATGATTTTCTTATACAGTTTGAGAAAGAGGCCGAGGAGATTTATAGGGTAGAAATTGTTAATAAGATACAATTGTTGCGAGTTTGTTAATAACATATAATTCACGAAAATTTATGGTTTATTTTTCACTTTAACTTCATTTCTTGAAGGCATGAACGCTCATTCGAAAATATGTGAAGTTACGAGTAAATATAAATAGTATGCGCCAAGAAATTGCGAAAGTGAAGTATGAAGATATTGAAATATTCGTTTCGTATTATCCATTGGAAGTTCTTTCATACGCTATTCAAAAGGAATATATTAAGAGAATATTTTTCATGAAAAGATTTCTCATATACGCGCAATATCCCCGGATTGAGCATCGGAATCGCTTTTGCTCAGAGCTTTCTCCTGAGAGGGTGCAACGAGAGTGCAGCCATTCTTCGACGGTGATGCACTCGCAATGACTTCGTATCCTATAACCTCGCGTAACTTCAATTTGCCGCCGACGCCTTCGAATAGAGTCTGGCTCCTGTGAGAGTGCGATATCGCGTTTGGAGTAAAAATACCGTCTCGAATTTTAAGGAAATAGTTCAAATTCATAAAGTTTATAATTTGTGATGTAATATTAAAATATTTATGACAAATACTGTAAATTTTTGAATAAAAAAATTTATTAAAAAGATGAACAAAAAACTATCTTAATATTTTAAAATTTATTAAAATATTTTTGTACACAATGGAAGTGTCCTGTATGTAAATGGACCATATTTTTCACTACTAAAATATGTTATTAAAAGTACGTAGGGTTAAAAGCTTTCCACCATAACCCTGTATTTTTAGTAACGAAAAAAATTGTAGTGATGAAAATACGTGATAGTTTTTATTACTTCACTGCTGAAACATTACGCTTCTACAGTATATTCATTTCATACAAGCTTTCCGTTCGCGGATTCGTCCGCGTGAATATAAAATGAGTTCCTTCATATTATATATGAAAAAAACCTTGCTGTCAATCCCGATCTCATTCCCGCTTTCAATTTAGGTTACTTTCAATTCTGGCTTTGGGTACTGTTCTAGATTTTAATCCTGGTCATACTCTTAAATCTAATCCCCGTCCGGTACTCAATTTCGACTCCTGTCCTGTATTCGATTTCGGTCCGGAGCCTGGCTCTCAATCTTGCTACCTGTTCCGTCGCGCTATTAATGCCAATACCACCCACGACCCCAATTTGTAAGAAACCAAGATAAATGTTAGTATCAAAATAAATCATAAGTTATATTACTCTGGAATAGTGTAGCTTTTTATTTGTGAAAAAAATTTTACACATACAACTAGTAAATCAATGTCTTAGTCAGGGTGTTATATCTCGAATATGGAAGCTAACGTCACATTAGTTTATAAAAATGGAAACAAGCAAAAAGTCGACAATTAAAAACAGATAGAGCTACTGCCTATTTTCTAAAAGGTTTTTGAGCGACTGATACATAATATTATCTACCCAATTATACATCCACTTATTATACCAGAACAGCATGGGTTTGTAAAACAAAGATAAGCCGTAATTAATTTACAAATATTAACAAATTACTTATTTGAGAGTATAGATGACCGCATACAAGTAGATGGTGTATATACATAAGGCCTTTGAAAAAGTAGATTATAAAGTACTAATAGAGAAAGTTGCATTTAATGGAATACGTGGTAACCTATTACGATGGATCCAATCATACGTAACAAATAGGAAAAAAAAACAAATTTATAAATAGAAACTCATCCAATATGATCAGTGTGACATCAGGTATGCCCTAAAGTTCCATACTGGGACCAATATCATTTATATTATTTCTTCGAACAATGCCTTAAAAAGTATCACTTACTACTCTATGCGGACGATCTTAATTTCTATCATAGCGTTTCTGGTTATGTTGACTGCGTAAAGGTTCGTGAAAATCTAGAAAACTTAAGCGATTGTTGTACCGTAATAAATTTAAATTGAATATTAAAAAGTGTTAACTCATTACTTATCTTAAAAATAGCGATTACATGTAATCCAGTTGTTATTTACACAAAATGTGTGTGTTGAATTTCAAAAAGTGTCTACAAATAAAAATCTCTCCTAGATTCTAAATTACATAACGATGCTCATGTAGATTCTATAACTAATAAAACTTTTCAACTATTCGGGTTTGTCCTGAGGAGTTGTCTAAAATTTAGTAGTCCCTTCATTTTTTGCACCTTTTTAAATCACGGTAAGGCCACAACCGGAATATGCTAATTCGACTTAGAATGCATATTATACGAAAGATGGTGATCAAATTGAGTCAGTTCAACGTAAATTCTTATATGCTGTTAATTGTAAATGTAACGAATCACATCGCTATTAAAGAGGTATTCTCAGAGTTTGCTGAGACGTATGCTGCGCGATGCAATAATTTCATTTAGCATTTGTCACAACAAATTTGACACATTCAACTGAGTCAACTGATGCAGCCTGTTCTACCGCAACCTCACTCACATTCGTAGCGAGCGTGCTCATTACCTCTTTCTGCCCCAACGATGTAAAAGTAACACGGACCAACGAGCTTTTCTAACTAGAATAATGAATGACATTTCTTTTTTATAAGAACAAAACTTATGAAATTCTGCAAATAAAATGTTTTAAATTATTATAGTATTTAATATAACATATAACAATATATATATATATATATATATATATATATATATATATATATATATATAGTCATTTGTATATACATATATATATATACTACAGTTATTACAAAATTATTAAATTAAATATAGCCTCATATTAAATTGTACGTATACTTGTGGATAACACAATATTAGTTACAGTATAACAATAATATGAAATTATACCTTAATACAAAAACTATAATATTGTAACTGTTGGTTATCTCAAAAAAAAAGAGAAAAAAGATACTTATATCCCCGAGAAGATAACTTTTTTCTCTCAATGTATTTAAATGAAATAGGTATTAGCATATTCTGCTCCAAGCCAAGATCTGTCTATCCTATCTATCTGTCTACTTGTGAAAACCGCATTAAAATCCATTAAGTCTACAAATGTGCGCGAACAGACAGAAAGACAGACAGACGAGAAATAAAACCAGTTGTTTTGTCTTACATTACTTTTCTCTTCGTCCCCTTTCCATTTTTCATATTTACCTATTAAAGGCGGATATGTAATAATTAGTAATATGTAGTTAATAAAACCGTGTCTGTATGTTGATACAGACACACCGGGTTCTGCTGTTTTATCATATGTACATATCGGAGCGCTCCTAGCCCATCGCGGATTGTAAATTACTTAACACCCTTTTTAGAAATAGGTATCAATGTACAGTGCCTACGCTTAACGAATCCTTCAAAGCACGAAACGAGCGGTTTGATATAATTTAAGCTCAAATGGGTCAGTTCACCCATGGTCATACTTATTGGCGCAAAGGCAACACTCGTGGTCAAATAGTCACCAAAGCTTAGCTAATATACTATTTACTAGTTTTTGCCCGCGGCCGCGCCCACATAGACAATTATTTTTGAATGGGTTTTGAGTAAAATCCGTTCTTAATCCGTTCTCAATAGGGTCTATAATTTCGGAGAAATTGTGAAGAGTCAATCGGTCAGTTAGTCGTTCAATGGTATTTCTTTATCCTTTTCTCGAGCTAGGGAATCCTAATCTCAACTGCATATTGTATAAATATATTTCATAACCATAAATAATTATAAACTATTTAGAACTGTTGCATTAACATTACCATATGCTATGCCAAGAACTTACTTGTATTAGCGTTTAAGTGTCCGTAGTAAGGCAAACTTTTATAATTTTCCGTGATAATACGTGGCACTTTATTAAGAAAGTTTTTACAGCGAATTTTCCTGAAGTAAGGCACTTAGTTAGAAATCTAAGTTTGGTAAACTTATGCAATAAATTCTCCACAAAGCTACTAAAGATCTCACTGAGCTGGCAATATACAAAATTACGCGTTGCTCAGTTCCGTATAGTAATACTTGGATGAAACGTCAACGGTTTTGTATTTGTAGTATATTTCGTATGAATACGTTTTTTTGTGTACATTGCTGTTAAATTTAATATAGACGTTTCGTATCGTGGATCGAGACCGTCGTTGTAATATATTTTTAGTAAAAGTTTCTAAGAAACACGATACAAGTCCGAATTTCTTGTTGACATGGAAGCGGAGGCGTTGAAGCTTTTCTCGGTAAATAAATTATTGAATAAGAGCGAGTGCCAGATTACGTAAAACATTATTAAGTCGTCACTTATTTTGGACTGGTGTACCTCTGGTGGAACACGGAAAGGAATAAATATACCGTTATTTGACGAAACACAAATAGGATTATAAGATTTACTCTGCCATTAACCTGTACCTAATCGCTTCATGGCGTTATATGAGAACTTTGCGTGGTTTCATTTAAGTGGTGCTGTATTATGTTCCGGCAATTCTTTTTAGCCAATTACAGCGAAGATAAGAAGGATTCATGCGATGTAAAATAATTCGATTTGACTTTGTTTTTTTTTTGTGATGGTTTTGCGCCATGGGCGTTCTGATGCTAATGAAATGAGTTACAATTGTTAATCGTTCATTTCAGTGAGTTTTTTTAACGCGTATGGTTTCAATTCTCCGCACAAACAATTTTTTTGTTTCGGTTGGAGAAGATATGATCGTCAGACCTCAACGCTGGTGCGGTGCATGTCAAAGGCTTTTAACGACTGTCGTTATCAATCTGATAGCAAGATCTGAGACCAAGAACGGCTTAACATGTTCTTAAAAGCATGGAGCGAATAGTTTGATTTGAATTAAGCTCAATGATCACTTAACTCATTGTAGTGGATCGAACCCGCTTCCTTTTGAATTAAAAGAGAAAATCTTAACCATTGAGCTGCTACAGCTTCAGTATACATCGCGTGCATGCACATAATTAGATCAAGGCGATGTGCTAATCGTAAAGGGCAAATCCGCCCTCCTAAACGCCCCTTATACCTTTGTGCGTAAATGTTTATATCTCTGGTATCATTATTCCTTTGGTTCATAATTATTTCTTCTATTGATCATTATTTCTTCACATTGCATGCGTATGTTCTTTTGTGTTACGTGAATTATGGAAACGTACTGTCAGTTGACATACAATTTTTGAGCGAACACCCCAGTATTCGCTTGTGTTGTGATCATTTAATACAATATAGGCACATAATTCACAATTTGGAGACATAATTACCGAGAAGCATGAAGCCAAAGAACAGAAAAGATAGTTCCAGATATGCGAAATTCAAGAATTCTCCATTTTTATCTCCGAAACTAAAGATCTTACAATTACAATAACTAATACTAAAAACAGGTTTCAACGGTAGTATATAACCTTAAACGAGTACACTTAGTATTTAAATTTCCACGAGAAACTAAAAGGACCGGGAATACAAAATGTTTATAAAATGTATTGTCTAATTTTCACAAGAGATGAAGTGATGGTTTGTAGTACGGAACTCTCTCTATATGAATCTGACTTACACTTGGCCGGGATTGTCATACACGGCACCCTGTAGAGCTCGGTGCTGGGGTCGTGCCGCGATGTGAATGAAAAAGTGTAGGTCAAAGCAACAGAACGTTTTCTAGGTCTTAGTATAGGTTGTAATTACGTTAGATATCTATTCTTGGAAGTCTCATTGTCAAATTTCACGGCATCGCCAGCAAAGAAGCGCGCTCAAGTACTACGCATCAGAAAGCTGAAACCGATGACACTGCCACTGGAGCTACTGATGCTATCTAAACGAAAATAAAATCAAATTTTAAAATAAGCTTTACAAATTATAGTCCATCTTATTGAGCTACTTCGCGCCATGAACAACAAAAATCAAAATGCTATGCCAAATTCGAGACACACACGTATACATAACTTATTTTAAGTAACCGTCTACGTATAAACCTAGAAAGTTTTATCAGTGAGCTTGACACATGGCGTCTTCTGTTCAGTGCCGTCCTAATAGCGGTCCAGAGATACTAGGAGATGCTAGAAATTCCGAGAAAAAAAAGGAATGAGGTGCCAATCGGGTGGACGGGAGCGATCTGTATTCGATCTGCCGCCGCGCCGGCAGGATGTCCCGTACGTGAGGGGATTCCGGACGAGCGCTTCGGCAGCTTATTCATTCCGTGTCCGCTATGACATTTCGTTAATCTAGGAATCCCTTGTAATGCGAGCTGACTGAACGTATTCTTTTTTTTTTCGGCTGAAGAATTGGATGCTGTTTTCTTCTTTGCTAAAGTTTCACTGCATTAAAAAATGATGGAGATAAGTTGCTGCGATCGTTTATCCAAGGGTGTATGGGATCGCCATGAGATCACTCTCCTGTCTGTCTGTGTCTCTCCAAAATTTACTAGAGGAAATGTTATCTCTTGGTACATAGAATAGTTATGTAATCCGATTAAGAACAAATAGCGTAAAAAAACCAATAGCGATTCGGGCGCGCACATTATATGTTCCGTACCACCGCATAATATTTAACACTGTAGTGTTTCTCTAAGGGTTAATTAAAAAAACAATATTTAACACTGTAGCGTTTCTTAAATGTTTAGTAAAAACAAGAATAGAAATTAAGATTGAACAAAAAAAAATTCAAAAAAAGTACGTTTCTACACGTAAACATTAAAGAGGGGTAGATATTTGTAATTTTTACATTTTATAAAAATTTCAATTGTCTACCTGTGACGGTTCAAAAGATACAGACCCTGTGACAGACCGACGGACGGACACACGGACGGATAGTCAGTGGAGCCTTTGTAACAGGGTCCCATTGGTAGTTTTTGGATACGGACCCTAAAAACAAAAACAAAAAAAAAATTAAGATAGAATAAAAACGCCAAAACACGTTCTTGTGTAGGTGTGTAGGTGTATAGTTGCTGCATAGGAAAATAGTTGTTAAGAAAATAATGTGTGTCAGTTTCGACGCGCAACTACAGTTTATTTTTTAAGTGGGATTGTTTTTGAACATACAAGGCAAGGAATAGATAAACGTATATTTTATAATAGTGAAAAAATGTTTATACTTTTCTGCATATTTATTTATGTTGATATGTATGATAAAATATCATACATAAATCATGTTACATGAAAGGCTGTTATAAGTTTGTGAAAAGTTCTTAGGCACTTTCACAAAAAAGTCTTATCAAACAAATGGGTGCTATCCAACTACGATATTAGATACCATTAATTAAATAATAATTCCTATTCTGGCTTATAAACATGTGATTAATTATCGAAAACATTTTTATAAATTAAAAAAAAAAAAAAATGAAAAAAAAGTCTGACAGCGATGAGATTCGAACCCACAGCTCCGAAGAGACCTACCTTAAAGTAGCACCTGAAACCGCTCGGCGACGCCTACTGTTGAATGTAGTGTAAAATGGTAGTAGAGATTAAATAAGTGTAAAAAACGTAATGCTGTAAGTTAAGGCTTGCATTTTTCATTTACCAAATTTCCATACCGGGCGCCTTATACGAAAATCGATTTCTAAGGAGTAAACTCTAAAAAAGTGTACATAACAAATTGTACATAAAAAAAATGTACATAACTTTTACTAAGAACTAATGCAATAATTAGTTTTATTAAACACTGCCTACAAGAATTCAATTCATGATTTTTTTTTTAATTTAGTCAATATTTTTGCAATGCATCAACTATTTCTTAAAGTATTTTTCAATAAGAAGTAATGTAGCAAGTAACACACTGGCTACTGATATATATGTAAAGGTGTAGGATACTATATGTTGAAATAGCCGAACGCACACGTATAATCCTTTCGCTTTACCATAGTCGGATAAAGAGAAGGAAAATATATAGAACAACTTTTCCTTATATTATTTACTAGAAAATGGGAACCATTGACCCGTTTGACAGTAGATTTGGACATAATTATTACAGGAAATAAAGGATATTGGTAAACATAAGTCTGATTAGAAACCGAATTGTGAAACTTTTATATTTGTATTTAGAAAACTATTTTTTATATATTAAAGTAAAACGTTTATTACGAATATATAAATTCTGTTTGTCTCAATTTTTACTTAATTCGTTGTAATGTTTGTTTAGATACTTTTTCAACTTTAAAAACATGTTGAATATGAAATAATAAAGATAACGAGAAAAACTGTCAAATTTTAAAACATTTATGTTGACGTTTGAGATAAATTTTACATGATAATTCGGTGTCACCTCGTTAATATTATAGTCGCTTTTATACGTTTATGCACTTCAAATATCCGACCTTTGAAGTATAAACAACTCACATATCTTTTTATTACAGACGGAGGGTCATAGGTCTTCAGCCCTTCCCGCTGACCTACCGTGAGTTGCGACTGCTAACACCCGCTATCGCCTATGTAATAACAACCTTTAGGACTGACCGACCGACTGGTCGGCTGTTTTAAGTTGACTTAGGGCCAGTTCCATTGTCGAGTGATCTTAAGAGTGAGATACTGCTCACTTAAAGATAACTTTATTTAAGACATTTCATTATTCAATCTCCGAGTAGGGTCCTAACTCGACAAATTAAGTATCGAGCGAACAAAAGGGCGGTCTACCCAGTACAGTTGCAAGCAATCAGTAAACGGAAAATAAATTGATGCTCCTCGTATGATCGGCCTCTTAACTCTTCCTTAGTATTTGGGTCGTGTTGACCAGTTTGACCAGAATGTGATATTCACAAGCAGATACACAACTATGCAACTTTCTTAAATAAATACGTGATTGTTGCTGTATAAATAAAAAATACGCTTTGTTTTCAGTTAGAAGACCTGATTTGTTATACAATTAAAAATGTAATTAACAATTATACAAAACAAATTAAATAACATGTATATTTTGTAACATGTATACCTTTGAGACAAACAACACTGTTGGTTGAATAATCATTAATTATATAGCACATAAAGTTACTTATTAGTTCTTGGCGGAGTTAATATTCGGAACTATATTCGACACCTAAAAAATAATTAACCAGTAGCAACTTTACATTTTACTCGCTAGCGGCGAAATATGCTCTTAAGCTAAAAAAAAAACTCGTGTGCCAATTCATCCACGGTCAATATCGAACCGGGGACGAAATGGCCGAGGATAAATCTAGAAAATGAACACTAAAATTAAAAGTTTTCAGATGTAAAATGAACACTCCTGACTGACATTGCACATAGATTTTCTTCATTAAAATCTATATATGGAAAAAAAAACAACATATGATAAATTAAGCGGATCACAGTACAAACGCTTTGCATGTTTCACAATGAAACACGCATCGGCCATCTGTACCTCGCAACACGCTTTTATCGCTAGAAACATGCATATTTTTCAGCCAAATTTTCTGATTGTCTAATTGATCAACGAAAATATCTTGTTTTTGGCATGCGGCACGCGTATACAACCCGTTCTCGCCGTGTATTTGTAGACGGCACTCTAACAACCGACCGTTGCTAGGATGTTTTGACATCTGCCCACGCGCAGTCAGAAATAAGGTTTGACGTTTACGAATTTAGAAAACACCAAAATTTATTTACCTGATGCGAGAAATGTTGTTTTAATGCTTTTAATTTTGACCGTGATCCGTCTAGGTGCCGCGTGATTCTATGAAAAAAAAAAGGGCTTACAAGTGCGAACTCATTCGGGCGTGAGAGGTTCCGTAAAAGTCACAATATTATTTAAAACTGTGGCCTTAGTAATTTTTTTTAATGCGCGAAAGATTCGATTTTAGCACTTTCTTCGACGACATCTTTTCGTGTCCTTGTCAGGTAATTTCCATATATATGTTTGTTCTTTTTTTGTGAGATTGCATGATTGGATGAAGAAAATCTAGAATAATTCCTTCTTTTCTGGTTTCGACTCATAAATTTAAGATTCAGTATCATTTTTTATCTTAACTGGGAGTCAAATTTGAAAACGACTATTAAAAACGGTCAATTGACATGATATCGTAAAAACTAATACGAGACATGGAACATAATTAAAAAAAATATTTGCATATAATTAAATTTTCTTATATTGTATTGTTACGTAAATCATAAATATATTACAGATACAGAACATACTTTCATAAATCAAAACAGTCATAAATGATTAAACAACATATCTTTAAGTTAACATTACACAGTTATCACTAAAGGACTCCAATAAAGTTTAGTATTACATTATTAAGCTTTTTAATGCAAATCGATTAATATTTTAACTTCCTGTAACTGTTAATTGTATAGGAGTTGAAATTAGAAGGTATAGTACTATCTTACTAAGCTATGACAAATTGACTGGTAATATAAACATTAAAATACCATTGTTAACCAACACAGAATGGAATAAAGCTAATAATTTCATATATATTATGTGATACAAATACCTAAACTAGTATTAGTAATTTTAAATTACTAATACTGAGGACCACGAACAAAATAAATAATTGAATAAAAGAAAAAAAATACTATATATCAGTACATACTCCTAAACTTTGCATGGACTGGTAATAATACTTACAAAATGTTATATCATCAAAGGATTAGGAGGTCAATAATAGGTATGGTTATCTGATGGAATATTTGTGAATTCATTCATAGTATAACACAATCATTATATATAATATACTAATTAGTGAGGTAACTCTTGTGCTATGATTATTAAACACTATAGGATATACATTACTGTATAATTAAACCACCATAAATTGAATGATAACATAATTCTTTTGATAATATTATTAACCACCAGAACCTGACTAGTCAATAAGTAGGTATATTATGTAACAAGACTGCTTTGAATTGATTAGTAGCACTATTCTTATGCTAATAGTTTATATTATTATAGGGTAATGCACAGCTACTTAATGTACTAATACATAAATAAATTATTACTGTTGCTGTCTTAAATTTCATTACTAGGAGCTGTTACAAATTTCACTATCAAGTAGGAAGAGTACATGTCATCAAATAAAAGGTGGCGGTCACTGTCTTTGCAGGGCAATAACACATCATATAAATCAATTATTTGAGTTAACATTGGATGACAAAATGATTAGAATACAACATTACTACTGAGCGAAGTAAGATTAAAAATTTGAGCTGTACAAATTCTTTGAAATGAACACTGAAAATTTGCACCAAGTGAAGAACAAATTAGTAAGGAACTTATATTTTTCTTGTTGAGAAGAGTTGGGCGCCATCTACTTAACACCATTTCAGAATCTACTACAACAGAAAGGAAAAAAAAAAAAAAGGAAAATGAAAAGCTACATATGGAAAACTCGTTTAGACAATGGTTGGTTCCTAATACAATAGGAACCAAGAAGAATGACTTTATTCGCTTATAGCAAAGGAGAAATTAAAAAGGTTGTTCATGATGTTTATCAATTCTCAGAAACGTATACTAAAATGTGCATCAAACGAAGAATATGCAGACCAGAATGAAAGAACAACACAAGAATATATATATATATATATTTTAAGTGAATTCTCTTTAGGCTTCACTTCAAAAACGAGGGAAAAACTTTTATGGATGAAATAATAATAATATTAGCGTCACGAAGATGTGCAGCGTTTTTTTTTTTTTTTTTTTTTTGTATTGATATATAATAAGGGCTTAAGGAAATGTGAAACATAAGATAACTGTACAATATCCTATTATATTTCAACGGCAAAAATAATGCTAATGCATAATGACTGTCCTGACAACGGATCGCGTCCTTGTAGACATTAAAACGTTGCTGCAGTTCTGGTTTCCAAGCACGGTGGAACTCTTCGACGAAGAACAGCACAGACTTGAGACTTGGCGTACGGGCGCTGCTAATCATCGTTCGACTGATCGTGGACAAGAAAACAGTGCAGCGGCGCTGGTTTCCGCGCACGGTGGAACTCTTCGACAAAGAACGGTACAAACTTGAGACTTGGCGTACGGGCGCTGCTAATCATCGTTCGACTGATCGTGGACAAGAAAACAGTGCAGCGG
This sequence comes from Eumeta japonica, assembly GCA_005406025.1. Lineage (NCBI taxonomy): Eukaryota > Metazoa > Arthropoda > Insecta > Lepidoptera > Psychidae > Eumeta > Eumeta japonica. The sequence continues at coordinate 371,190 of BGZK01000260.1, forward strand.
CGCTGGTTTCCGCGCAGTGGAACTCTTCGACAAGAACAGCACAAACTTGAGACTTGGCGTACGGGCGCTGCTAATCATCGTTCGACTGATCGTGGACAAGAAAACAGTGCAGCGGCGCTGGTTTCCGCACGGTGGAACTCTTCGACAAGAACAGCACAAACTTGAGACTTGGCGTACGGGCGCTGCTAATCATCGTTCGACTGATCGTGGACAAGAAAACAGTGCAGCGGCGCTGGTTTCCGCACACGGTGGAACTCTTCGACGAATAACGGCACAGACTTGAGACTTGGCGTACGGGCGCTGCTAATCATCGTTCGACTGATCGTGGACAAGAAAACAGTGCAGCGGCGCTGGTTTCCGCACGGTGGAACTCTTCGACGAAGAACGGCACAGACTTGAGACTTGGCGTACGGGCGCTGCTAATCATCGTTCGACTGATCGTGGACAAGAAAACAGTGCAGCGGCGCTGGTTTCCGCGCACGGTGGAACTCTTCGACAAAGAACGGCACAGACTTGAGACGGCGTACGGGCGCTGCTAATCATCGCTCGACTGATCGTGGACAAGAAAACAGTGCAGTGGCGCTGGTTTCCGCGCACGTGGAACTCTTCGACGAAGAACGGTACAGACTTGAGACTTGGCGTAATGGCGCTGCTCATCATCGCTCGACTGACTGTGGACGAGTAGATGCCCTAGTTTTACATAGTAGACTTGTGTAGAAAAGACATGAGCCATTTCAACGTGAAAAAAAAGAAGAAAAGAAGAATGGACTGCATCAGATCAGAAAATCAGACATTAGAAAGGCTGGTGATGGACCTCATCAACTCTCAAAAATTGTCACTGAAGAATTGCCCCAAACGAAAAATATGAAAAATGAAAGAGAAAACGAAAAAATAAATTAAAAAAGGAGTTTTTTATTCTTTTAGACGAGCGTACACCATCTACTTAACACCATCTCAATACTTACTACATTAGAAAGAGAAGTCGGATACTCTAGTTACACATGGGCGACTCGTGTAAACAGCGAATCATCTATCACAACAGGAACAAAGAAGAACGGATCGCATTAGATTAGAGTGAATTGCTTGATGAACTTCATCGATTTCCAGATGAATACTGAAAACCTTGCAGTGAATGAAGAACGCAGAGTTGACGAAAGAAATTAAGTAAGAAAGGAGGATTTATTTTAAGAACAGCTTGACACTACTTAACTTCTCTTTAAGATTTATGCAACAATAAGCTAATTATACTCGGGAGACACGCTTAAAGAAGATATGAACTATTCATTACAACAGGGACCATAATGAATGGACACATTAGCACAGAGCAAAAACAACTAAAGAAGCTATGGATGAACTTATCAACTAGTAGAAATGGACACTGAAAACCTACCACGCAAAGGAAATAAAGAATGAAAGATTAAAGGAAGATAAAATTAGGAAAGTTTTTCTTTAAAGAAGAGTTCAACACCACCTAATAGTTATTGCTTTAAGATCAAAGACAAAAAATAAGTTGGACACTCTAGTTACATATGAGATAATTGCAAAGACAAGAATGAGCTATGACAGTAGTAAGAAATAAAAATGGGCTGCACGAAATTAATAAGGTTATAGCTGAACTTTTGGTTCTAACTGAAACTAGAGAATACAAAGATTGTGGATGATCTTTACCAATTCTCAAAACGGACAATGAGATCTGCACTAAAGGAAGAAAAATTAGAATAAAAGATTGAAGGAAGAAGGAAATTGGGAAATTAGGATTTCTTTTAAAACAAAAGCTCGACATCATCTAATGAGCACCGCTTAAGATCTACTACAACAGAAAGAAAAATTAGACGTCCTAGTTACACATGAGAGCCTTGGGTAGACCGAGCTATTACAACAGGAACCAAGAAGAAAGGCGATTATAGTACAGAGCAAAGCGGAAACTTCAAAGGCTGTCGATGACATTTGTCAAGTTCTTAACGGTTGCTAAAACTTCTTCACCAAGCTGAGAACATAAACAATGAAAAATCGACTGAAGAAAAATCCAGAAAGGATTTGTTTAAGAGCTCGACACCATCTACTCAACTCTAATTTAAGTTCTTCTACAATAGAAAGTTATTCGCACTTGGGAGATTCGCATAACAAGACAGTAGTTTTACAACAGGAACCAAGAAGAATACGACATTAGCACAGACTATAGTAGAAATTAGAAAGGCTGCAGATGAACTGTTCCAACTCTCAGAAATGGACGTCAAAGCCTGCACCAAGCAAAGGAAACGAAGAACGAAAGAGAAACAAAAGAACATACCTTCCCACTGTATTTATTGACACACTATAGTATCTATTACCTATCCCGAATCCAGTTTCTGGCTAAAGGTTGCACGAATACCGGCTGGCTCTACACTCCTGTCACTCCTAATCCAAGCTAGAACCTACACTCCCCCCGATATTTACGCTCCCTTCGGTGTATCGGGACTTGTCCCTTTCAGTCATTGCGACTGGCTGAAGGTTGAGCGATGATGATGATGATGATGATGATTGTAAGAACTCATTATTTGTATATCAGTTTTTTTTCTAATCCCCTTAAATTACCACACTGTAATATCGTAGTTATAGGAATAAGAAAAAAATGAAACTGATTCATAAAATCATTGTACATTTATTTCCAGAATTAAACATATTTTTTTCCGCATAAGCATATTAAAGTTTCAAAGAAAGCATTAATTACTCAATTAAATCTACGCACATCAATAGCCAATGGTAATTTATTATTTTGTATTAGTTTTTTTACTCTCATAAAAGTACATTATTTTTACATCGCTTTGGAAAACATCCTTTTTATTGGCTGAAAATTACTAAAAAATCTAAAATAACAGAGATCTCTTCGTCTTTACCGCTCATCTCGGCACATAATAAAAATACTTTTTTTAATGACTTGTAATGCTGTTAATGACGTTTCAATTAAAATGTTTCCGTGATCCCATTTCAAAGCTAAATCATTTTTAACGAGCTTTTTGCTAATCTAGTAAGTTTGATTGATACTTGACATAGGTCCACATCTCCACATCATCTGTTCTCCAAAGAGGTAGGCAGCGACTTAAAGTGTCCCTTAGCGCCCTTACATATCTCTCGTGCTTGATTTAAATTCATCGATCGTTTCATGCAAACGCGTCGGATTCGGGTGCCTAAAATTTTACCCTTATCTCGTATGCCATCAATTTGGGCTCCATAAAATTTTACAGGATGATTCTTGTCGACCCTTTTTTTTACATTGTTGCGTAATATATTCATCGTCATCTCCAGGTGAACATACATACTTTGATATAGACAGAAAAAAAGAACGACTGATTGAGGTTAAATATTCTAGAAATGTTATTTTTTTTTGAGAAAAACCGTCATGATTTTCGATAAAGGTGAAGTATTCTTAAACAAACTAAGATTTCCTTGGCTCATAAGCATCTTACTTCACTGAAAAAATTTTCGACTTTCTTCAAAATTTTTATGGTCCTCCAAATATTTCTTGGCTCAAGGTTTATACAAGTACCTGTCCTTTTTTACTATAATCGCTACATCTTTCAAACAGCACGTTTTTCTGAAACCACTTCTTTCACTTTCGTCTAGACTCTAGAGACTCCGCTCTACTACATACAGATCTTATTTTCATTTTACTACATCCACATTTCGGCTATCGATAAATAACTATAGTAATACAACATACTATGTGGTTCTTCCTTTTAAGTAGACGCTCGCCTACAAAATGCAGCAGGGTGCAGCATGCAACCCACTGTTCGAATCTGCTTTTCCGTAATGAATCATATTGATTCAAGAGATTGACAGATATCGAATACCCAAGCAAGTGTTAATGTTCTGTTTAACCTATGCTTACGTGTGATACAAAACTTACAACACTTGCTTAGTTGAACGTATCGGTATGGGCTTTGATCATTCAACATGAAATTAATTATGAAAGGTTTAATGATATGACTTCTTAAATTCTATACATACTTCACCATTTTTTTTCGGGCGGGTGGCCAGTAGTGGGTCATAAAACGAAGCGGAAAATTATTCCGACAGACGACATCGCTACGTACAAAACAAATCCGTGATCCTAAAACTTAACGATAACTTGGCTTATTTTTTGATCACACTTTTTTAAAGTTAGACCTGCGTCTAGGTCAATCTATCGTTATATTATTATATTCTATAAGATATACGATTTTAAACATAATCATTATTGAAGCCACACCGTCAAAACGAACTTTTCTGTTTGTTTATCAGAAGCCAACTAAATAAGTTCACGGCTAAAGGTTATGCGTCGGTACAAGCTGCGAACTTCACGTGACATTTGACGTGGTCTTCGACATGACCTTGCCGCGTCTAAATGTGGATAGAAAAAAAAATATAGTGAGAAATGAGGCGTTATTATGGTTTTCTGGTAGATTCGACGGAGAGAAAATGTGGTACCGTTTTTCTTTCAGGAAGAGAGATTTCGACATATAGGAATGTTTCAATAGAGTTATCACCCCAAATAGAGTATAATAAAGACGTAATTTCGAAGCCTACTGTTTGTTCCGTATCTACGTACCTTGTTCGTACATCTATCTGTCAGAAGCAAAGAGTTAAGCCTGTATTAGTCTATTCACCTATTTATATCTTTATTAACATCTTAATTAAATATTTCATCTAATAAAAAACTTGCACGTTTTATGAACTTGAAAAAAATTATGTATTGACCCAACTTAAAGTATAAAAGTCTTCAAGTATAAAAGTCTTCAAAACTTATATGAGAGTGCTTTACAGATGCGTAGAGTTCAAAGTTGTCTTAATGGACTGAATGTTCTTAAGGATTTTGATTAGGGTTCCGTACGTCTAGCGAAAATACGAAACCATTATAGGATCACTCTCGTGTCTGTCTACCGCAGAATATTTTCTCCGAATGTATTGAGCGAAAAAAAAAGTAATTATTAAAGAAAAATACCTGTCAAAAGCTGCACTAAAAAGTAATTAGCAAGTTATTTTATTCGTTCACTAAATAGATAATCAGAATTGTGATTTTAGTCGAGAGAGCCCTTTGAATAAAAAGTGTTCCACATAACGGAACTTCGACTGCAATGAAAATTTTATTTATCAATTGCCTTTCGCTTTGTATACACAGATTACCTAATGCATCTTCTTTAAGTGTATTATTACTTTTTAGTTTGTTTTTTGGCATGGCAATTGTGTTTTTTTTTTTTCATAATTCATTTTCATTTTATACATTTCAATGACAAGTTTTATTTTAATACATGCCATGTTAGGTGGATTTAATTCTTAAGCATTAAAAGTGGTTTTTCTATTTGCACGGTGAGATAAGACGTGGATGGAATAGACGAGGACCGCGACGGCTCCCACTAGGTGGCGCCGGTTTGCACGTACTCGTGTGATGATGTAAGAATTCAAATGATAACTCAATCATCTACGCAGCCATTTGCTAGCATTTCGTTCACAGTCTCGAGAAATTCTGATTAAATCGTTTGCAGCCAAAGACGAAATGTTTATTTTACATATACACGCCACCTATATAGAACATTTACGCACATAAATTGTATACTTTTGGAATGTGCTCATGAAGATCTTTAAAATGATACTCATGTTGTAAATTATTCAAAAAATTTTTGAATTTTTTTAACAGCGATTTTTAAATTTAAATCGTATTTTGTGTTCCATAGGTTGTAAGAATGTTGCGACACCCGTTCAAAACAATCGATTCGCTCAAAAGATGTCTAGACGAATTGTTTAGATTTGTTTATTTTCAGAGAGGTATTTATGTATAACACTGACAATTCTGAACTAGAACTTTTAAAAATAAGCATGTAAATATTTCCGACTCGTATAACTCCAAAACAGAAACGATTTTAAGCTTAGGGAACAATAGAAAATTTTGAGGCTGGCTTGGAAAGTCGACCGTGAGCCCCTAATCTTCTTATTAATTGCCACAAGCAAATATAGGGTCAGATTAAAAAATTAAAACACAGGTAATGCAATCATTTATAGAATGAATATAATTTAAATATAAGTCTAAATATAATCTAAATACAAGCACTAGATCGTTTTCGTTTTCTATTGAAATACCTGTTAAACAGCATAATCATCATTATTGTGGGGTGATTTTTAATAAACCGCGAAGAATATGTATATAAAAATATATTACTTGAAAGAATTTATTTTTGTACGTACCCTCTCCTCGTTGAGTGAACTCGACTCACGCTTCCTTGAAAATGGATAAAAGTTGCTTCGAAGGCGCTCACGACAAAGCTATCAAAGAATTTTTGACCAGCTTCGAGGCGGCCGCGGTAAATGGAACGATGCGCAGAAAAAGGTCGCATTAAAGTTGTATTTCGGGGTCCGGTGCGTGATTTTTCTAAGGGCAACAATGGCTAGGATCCGTACATTTGACTTAAATTTGATGTGATCGAAATGTTAATGCGAAGAATTTAAGTGTGATATTAAGTTTTCGGTGTGGTTTGATGGCGTAGATCATCACAGCAGAAAATCTAGTCGAGTGTTTTAACTGTTCTCACAATATAATTATCTGTATAAAAATTTGACTGTATAATAGCAACCGCAATGGCATTTCGTGACTTCTCACATGCTCTTGACACTTGTATTTAATTATAAATCAATATAAGATTGTTACGGACAGTCACGCTCTTAGTCTTCAAATTAGACAATAATGTGTATAAAATAAATGTTATATATATGGACTTAGTTAAGTATTCCTTTTTGAGTTTTGTGTGTATTAAATAATTTGAATGTATGTGTTTCATTACTCGGGTCGGGTAGTATGAATTGCATACTAAAATTGTATCTTGACGGAGGGACTAATAGGAGAGAGGCCCTCGAAAGTCGGAGCGGTCTATATAGTACGGCCGCGAATCAGTGCACGAAGTGCAATGTGGTGCTAATGTAAGGGCGCGGGAAATGAGTGATCGTCGTAATTTTTCCTTGCCGTCAAGATTCTCCATCGTCGAGTTTCTCCGGTCCGGACGGAGCGGTGACCCACCACTTCACCATCACTCCCAGAGATAACCGTGACGGCCGAAGACGATGTCGGTGTACCCACTGACAACTCCTCCTGATCTTCGGCTGTCTCGAGAAAGCTTCAAGTTTGGACCCCTGAAATGGGGCCATCACCACTGGACCGTCAGGGTCGTATCCCCGACGAGAAGACGTCCGGGCATTATGCAACATAAGTCCTCCGTCCCGCACGCGCACCCGCAAGAAAAGGAGTGCGGAAGATCCGCGAACGAACGCTAATGTAAGAAAGTGAGTGATCGTTGTAGTTTTTCCGGATCGTCGACGTTCTTCATCGTCAAGTTTCTCCGGTCCGGATGGAGCGGCGACCCACCACTTCATCATACTCCCAGAGCTGGCCGTGACGATCGAGGAAGTTGACTGTGAATCCTCTGGATCTCCGGCTGAATCAGGAAAACTTCACGAATTGGACCTCCGAAAGGGAGCCATCACCACTGGATCCGTCGGATCGTATCCCCAACGAGAAGACGCCCAGACATGAGGCAGCTGGCAGGCATAAGTCTTCCGTCTCGTATCTGCGACCAGTATCTAGACCCACCAACGAACGCTAATGCAGAGAAAATGCAAAGTGCATGGTCACGCCCCTTCTTGTGTAATATATGTAGTTCATGTGTGCAGACGGATGCGCCGCTATTAATTTGAAGCCATTTTCGTGCATCCGTCGCAGTTGTACTACAGCAGGTATATGTGAAGCCCGTGCTCAATATACAAGTTGAAAATCCACGTTGTCCAATCATTTCTGCCCACACCGCAAAAATCTGTTCTTGGAGGCGACTAAGGAATAAATCCGAGGTACGGACTTACGCGAAGGTGGAGAAATCACCGTAACAACTAGTCTTTCTTTCGCCGAGTTAAAGTGAATTTTTTGTACGAATAAGTCGTGTGCTTCGGATTCCTATTTGTATGAACAAGCTTTGGACAGTGAGAAGATCACCTAGCGGTGTTAGCAACATCTCACTGTTTAACTCTTTCGAGCAGTGTGATTTTTTGAGTCATGATCGCGTACTTTACTTCACGTACTTTCACCGGTTATCGCGTACGATCTCGACGCCGATTAGCTTTTGCGACGCGGCAAAGCTAATTTGCCGCGTCGCTACGCATGTACAGATAGGGGGCCGGTTTGTAAGTATGCCTGGCGACGGTCGCTCCCGCCGAAGTTCTATTCTGCACTCTGATTCTGTGTGTGTCCACTGTCAAGCGGGCCACACCTACCCTTCCCGTCTCCATTCTCGAACTGAGCTTACCGGTATCCTTGGTATCCTCGTTTCGAGGTCCTCGTGCGAGTTGGACCGTTACTGACTAAAGATTGAAATTGAAAAATAGAACTGAAACTTGAAGATGTACAGCAAGCATATTACAAGAATGAATACAGCTGAGCAAGAAAATGAAACACTAGTAAGTTCACCGACAAATTGATCGTCGGGAACCGACACGCCGAGTATGTCGTCGACGCATATATGGGAACATGGCATGAATGAAAATTTGAATGAAAGTTCTTGCGAGCGGGAGAAGATCAACGAAGAGATTGAAAACTTGCATGTGGATACGAGATTCGACCGCGTCGACGCTCCGAGTGCAGCCAGCGCGCTCGTCACAATTCATGGCTCTTTAGCGGAAAATATGTGAAACCACAGTCCTAAACATGATATGAACATTGATGATTCGAAATACGAACGCGGCACTATAGGAAAAGTGTGCTGCGTTATTAGCGTAATTGGAATACAAAAATTTAGTAACTGACCGGATAACTGTAAAAGCTGCGGCCGCGCGTACGCAAATGTTACTTTTGCGCTTGGACTTTGGATATGGGCGATGGAATGAAAATGAGAACGCGTCCCATTAATCCGAAACGAATAAATTAGAGAGATGGACTATTATATTGGGCGGAAGTGAACCCACGCCCGAACAAGTCCGACGTCAATGAAACTAATGGTGCATCCCCACGTGATATCGACTTAAGTATGAGTGAGTCAATGTTAGCTGAAGCGATCATATTTGCAATTAAGCCGACGAGTAAAGAAATGTCAAGAACCATGTTTGAGCCGTCTTAACTCTGGCGGATCTGCCAATTTTCAATGGGAATGGAAGCGAATGGATCGCATTTCGAGCGGTATATAACAATACGTCGGGGTTATTCAGTGAAGTGCAAAATGTAGCGCGGATCCGTAAAGCGCTTAGTGATGAAACGCGAGAAACTTGTCAAGCTTTAATATATATGGAAACGGACTCACTAAGAATAATGCAAGTACTTGAACGAAGGTTCGGACGACTTGACGCTATAATTAAACAGGAGCTACAAAATTATGACGTATGGCGCCAATGAGTGACGATAAGCGACATTAGCTTTTTCGCTAAAGTGAATAATTGTGTCGCGTCTATACGCATATTGAACAAGTTGAGATACTTGTCTACCCCCGAACTGACCGATGAGATAGTTGTCGAATTCAACGATATTTTGAAATTTAAAAAGGTCGAATATATGGATTCTCAAGACACCGACGAGCCTAAACTTGTGATGTTGTCGTACTTTTTGAACAATATAGGCGACCAGTGCAGCGTATCCATGCCGATAGCAGCAGCCGGAATTCAAGGCCTGCGCGGGCACGACGTCCGCGTAAAACGAACGCGATTAATATTGTAAAAAACGACAACAATAATACAAAATTGTGCACTGCCCTTTAACCATGGATAACTTTTTGTAATAATGAGTACGGCTTATCTGATTGCGGCGAATTTGTGAAATTAAATGTAAATGAAAGATGGGAAGCCTCTAAAAAGCTTTGCATGTGTTTCCGTTGTCTGAAGGGCCATCACTTGCAAGCTTCGTGTAGAGGAAAGCCCTGTTGGACATGTCAAGGTGGATATCAAAGACTAGCCCATCAATAACGGATCACGGGAGAGGGTCACGAGGGGAGCGCCGAGACGACGGCCGTCATCATAGAGCACGCAGAAATATCTGTAAACGAGGTTAACACGTAGCGTGCATAGTGCATATTTAAAGATTGTTCCAGTCGAACTGTATGGCCTTGAAGGATCGCTGAAAGTCCATGTACTCCTCGACGAAAGCTCCACAGTGACCTTTATTGACGAGCAGGTGGAAAATTGAGTCGGAGCGAAAGGACATCGCGAAATATTGTACGTTTCGAGTGTTAGTGGCAAAAAAATAACTGATGAAGAATTCGGAATCATTCGAGTTAAAATTAAACGGCATTTTTCTCGAATTATGCGTTATGTGACAGCTCAGACCATGAGAAATTTAAAGCTGACTCCTCAGCGCTTCAAGATCGTCACTTGTGCAGTCTGCCCGCACTTGAAAGATACCGCTGAAAATTTGATAAGGCACCGTCGCACCTTGCATTTTGATCGGTCAAAATAACTGGGGTTTAATTGTAACGTGACAAATATAAAGCGGTAGCGCGATTCAGCCTGCTACCACCTCTCTGACGTAATAGGTTTGGGTTCTACTGGGGAAATAATTGTAATGAAAATCCAATTCAATCCAATCCAAAAAACGACCCTATATGTCGATTGACGTTATTGAATGAAATAGAATTCAACGTGGGTGTAGAGTGCTTACCAGAATACTCTGCCGGGCACGTGACGATCCTATATGTCGCGCGCAGGGCGAGGTTGACGTTGTGCTCAATATTTATGGTATAGAGTGAAAATAAAGAATTGATGAATATACAAAAAGTATACGAGAGCATGAAGAAAGTGGTCGACATCCGTACCATCTCGTGGAAATCGTGGAAATTCATATCTCCTGGCGCTCCGAACATGGGCGACGACTGGGGACGATTGGTGCGATCTGTGTAAACCACTTTGGGCGCTACATTGAGAGAGAGGACCCTTCGCGAAGAAGTTCTCCACATCCTACCGCTGGCAACCGAGCACATTGTCAACTCCAAGCCGTTACCGAAAGAGAACGCGGAACGTACGGAGGCCGAGGGTCTCACGCCTAACCACTTTCTGATCAGATGCTCCTGCAGTATCGCCGCAATGGGCTATTTAGATAACAACGTGCTACTTGGCCCTGCAAATTAGTGAATATGTTAACGTCTTACCGATCATTTCTGGAAGTATTTACCTACTCTGTTGCCTCGCTGGGCGCACGGCGACCTTATATGTCGTGCGCTGGCCGAGGACGACGTCGTGCTGATCGTCAACCCAACATTACCTCGATACTCGTAGCCTCGAGGCAAGATAAAGAAGACCTACCCAGGTCCTGATAAGCAAGTCCACGTGGTGGACATCGAGGCGACTGGAGGCGTTCTACGGTATTCCACTTCAAAGATCGTTATGCTGGTGCTATTGGAAGCGTCGACTGCTCTGTGTCCCGAAGATTAGTGTTGCGCACAGAGGGGGAGAATGTTACGGACAGCCGCGTTCTTAGTTTTTAAATTAGAAAATAATGTGTATAAAATAAATGTTATGCATACGAACTTAGTTAAGAATTCCTTTTTGTGTTTTATGTGTATTAAATAATTTGTGTATGTATTTCATTACCAGAGGAGGAATTAGTTGGTAGAGATTATTTGTAGGATTATTTATTAAAATGTTTTTGCATGTACTTGTATATTATATTGTGTTTTATTTGATTGATGATTCGTGTATGAAAGTATTGTGATACACATATGAATTAAATTCTAAAATTGTGCCTTGACTGGGAGACCAGTAGGAATCCTAGAACCAGAGCGGTCTATACGGTACTGCCGCAAATCGGTGTACCAAGTGCATGTGGAGCTAATGCGAAAAAAATGCACAGTACATGGCCACACCCCTTCATGTGTAATGTATGCAGTTCATTTGTGTAGACGGATGCACCGCCTATAAATTTTGGTGTATCCATCGCAGTTGTACTACAGCAGGTATATGTGAAGCTCGTGCTGAATATACAATTTGAGAATTCACGCTTTCCATTATTTCTGCTCACCCCTCAAGAAAACCATACTCCGAGGCGACCAAAGGATAAATCCGAAGTGCAGAATTACGAGGCGGTGAGGAAATCGCCGTAACAAGGATGTTTATCCCATTTCTACTCCTTAAAATTATAGTGTGTCGCCCCTAAACTATAGACAACGGGAAGATGCAGGGCGCATGGGACATGCGCGGCAGACGTCATACAGATTTTTACTGATTGTTATCGGAGGTACTTTTCTCACGCACGGACGAATGAAATAAAAGGAGAACGCGATCCAATGCGGGATTGATGTTCCTTTAATACTAAAAATAACTTGCGGAAGTGCAAAATAAAACACAAAACAACAGTTCCACTAGATTGTTGTGGCTCGAGCGCCTGGACACTTGGGGTGACATGTCAAAAAGGTGGGTTCCCGCAATGACATTCCTCAGGCAATGTGTTTATCTAAAGCTTTGACACCATACCGCTGGGGCTAGGCCTGCATTGACTAACTCGCGAGTACCTGTTAATAAAAAACAAACATTACTTTAAATTTATACGACTTTATATTTATTTAACAACTGAATCATAAATAAATATAAAGAGAATAGAAAATAGGTTAGTCCGTAGGTCAGCACACAGTTAGCCTATGAATGGCGATGTGGGATGGTTGATGACGATGGATGTTACAAACTATTATAAAAAAAACAGGTCTAGGATTATACAATATTTGTATGTAAAATATCTGGAACATGATGTGGAAGTATATACAAGGTTAACAATAACAGCGTAGAAAAAAACAAGGCTTCAGATATGAACTAGAAGCAATAGTTGTATCTCCTCTGATTCGTTGGGCCAGCCGGTTCTGCAGTTTGAGTGGTTTGGCAAGACAGTTCTTTCCATTAGTGTGGTCCAGGCTTTCATTGAAAAGTTTTTTGGCGCCTTCCCTTGATAGTGCATTTATGGAAGCTTCCATAAACACTACCTAATATTGTAGAAGAAGGTATTATATTTACCCATAATATTCCTAGTTGACTGTATTCTTCTGTACAACCGTAAGTTTAACGTTTAATTAAGGAACTATTCGACTAGTTGAAAGAACAATACGAATTAATGTTCCAAAATGAATTTATTAAACATAAGTTCATGATATGGAAGGTATGAAATAAAACTACGTAATTTAATATTTAAATTACGTGTACCTAAGAATTATGGAGTGAGTCTGGCTACATTCTAAATTGAACTCTTCTTTCATGCAATTGATAATTATTTCCTTTTTATACATACTCGAGTTGAAATGTCTACATAAGTTGAATGGCATTTCAATTTCAGGTTCCACTGCAGGTAGAATTTTCTTCATTTCTCGAGAATATCTTATTAATATGTAATTGAAATAAAATATAATTCAAAAACTTTTACAGTCTTTCGTCGTATTTCACTCATCATCGCATGAAACATATTGCATATGTCGTGCCAAGTCAAGCCCACGCGCTAGCAAATTGTCAATATCTCACACTTCCCGACTTCGCTCATATATGCATCAAGGAATGAAATTAATGCATTAAATCCTGTTTATGTAATGTCTGCTATTTACAAATAAAAGATACACTCGTACCGACTTCGTTCACTTATGCACCATCAGATGGTGTTAATGCAAAAGCTCCTGTTTATGAAATGACCCATATTATAAACTAAAAGAGATGTCTCCACGACTAAGATGTAACTAAGGAATTACTTAATCCCATGAATGTATGACACGTAGTTTTGACGAACAGAAGCAAGAATTGACACGTTTTTGAACATCTGAATCAACCTAAATTAAGTTAAGAAGACACTGTCTGCTACTTTACAGTCTTGCCAAAACTGGATAAGATCAAAAAGTGCTTGATGTATGGTTATATATATTATCATACAGATTTTATAATCTTTCCTTACTTGACGTAGCCCAATTTAGCTTGCTATTCCCTTTGAGTCACATTACTTGTGGACGTTCACTTATTAAATGAACTATACATAACATTAAAGCCTACGGGCTTTTCATAGATCCTATCTTCGTATAGCTACCGTTAGTCTATGCAACTTAGGTATAATGTTATATAGTACTTATCATGACTAACGGATCAAAGTCAACGCCGCTGTTCATTGTTAGTCATGGCAACGACATTTGAGCGTTTTATCATTATTAAATAGGACGAGTGTATTCTTTTAGGTTCTAAATTTTTATGTACTTGTTTCTATATTTCGTTTTTATTATTTTTATAGTTTACGAAATGAAATTCTGAGAGCAAAAAGTCATACAAATATTAGAATTTGAATTAAATACTGGAATACTAATTCAGTAACTATTGTCACTACAGGAAAATATTGATTTTAAATCAAATTTATTTTCCTACATATTTCACTCACTACTACGTATAGATTGTTGCATAGATTTTCATTCTGTATTCAGTGCTATTAAAACATTCTGTGAGGAAAGTTTAGGTGCATAATCCACATAGCTTTTATTACGATTTCTACCACTGAACATTATAGCAAAATACGGCAAAAGCATATTTTGTTTATATGGCTTTTTGTCTCATTACAGTATTGTATGAGATTTTCCATAACATCAATTATGTTATGAAATACAGAATACTCAACCTAACTTAATCACAAAAACTATTTTATTACTATGTTTTGTAATAGTAATTCAAGTAACTTTGATTTATGGTGGCAGAAGTTCTTTGCATAATAGATTTATATACTGTATCTATATAGAATTTATTTTTAATGTCGCACTCGCTTCAATATTATATCCGTCTCATTTGCCATTTAATTATTCCATCCATATCCTTCACGAACTTTTCATATTTAATATCGAATACATTTTAGTCGCGTTACCAATCTCGCTATCGGTTTTGATCCGATAATTCCGGTCGTGCTTTTAATTTTATTTTCGCTTCCATTGTGATTTCCGATCACAACTCTAATCCCGGTCACATTTTAGTCTCTCTTTGGACATGTAACTTAACGCGAACTCAATGATACGCTATTAAAATCTGCATCTATTTTACTACATAGGCGTGGGTCTGTAAATCTATTTTATCACATATAAGTGCAGAAAATTTCTGGAGTTGGCCATTTGTGACAAGAATATTAAAAATCAATTACGGTTTTGAAAATGTAGCTTTTTGGGAATAGGTCACGTGTTTTTAATTGTGACATCATTTTGAACAAAATATGACGAAATGTCGTCAGATTATTTTCAAATCAGGTCATTGCAATGGCAATGAATTTAAGTCGAGAGAATATGCGCGCCATTATTTCGCTATGGCTAAGCTGACAAAAAAGTTGCCAGAGACTTCAATTGGCTATTGGCGATGAAGCTGCATCGCACAGTGCACATATTTCTCATTCGGTGAACTTAGACGTCGATGTGATCATTTCTTTCACGATTTACGTGCAGATTGGACGGCGACTATAGTTACCGAAACTAACATTGTTACTGTACACTACCAACATCCAAACGTTCAAAAGCTTTATACTCGTTCAATGCCGTATCATCCCAAAAAGTCTTTGAAGACGTTAGTAACGAAGACTCGGCCAATTAATTTTTACAATGATTGCAAAGAATGCAAAATGTGTAAATAGCGAAGGAATTTACTTCAAAAACAATAAACATATCATAAAAATAATATGCCGTTTTGTTAATGAGAATCCATATATTTTTTTCTATTGCCTACGTATATTAATAGTAATAATATAAACTCATGTCTATTTGAATAGCAGAGACTATACGTTTGCACATGATACGACATTATTATTCTTATTGGACTAAATAGAAATAAAGTTGTAATAAATAGTAATGTAATATTCTATTATTATAATGTTCGTTTCGATCTGTTTCCGCATATTTAGAACTCCGCCCGTCTCGTTAATATAACGTTCTCGGATCAACCGCGCCGAAATAGGTGATCTAAATATACGAGCGTTGATCGATATTCAGCTAGTGTTTATGTCAGACCCGCGAATTTCTGGCCACTGATGGACGGTGCCTGTTTCATGTATAACCTAGAGGCGATTAAGATTGAGTTCTAAACCGATTTTGCTAGCGCTTTCTTGGCATTTTAAAACAATTTGTCCACGTGATAACTTTATGTAATGTATGTAATTTTAATGGAATTACATATATTAGAAAACTGTGTGAATGGTGTTCACGTATTGCTATGCATTTATTATGTCGTTCTTTCAAAGCATTGACTTGATTTAAATACACCTTTACATGATTTTATCTAATGATAAATAAAATTATTTACAAAAAGAAAACAGTTAATATTATTTCGTCAAGTATGGAGTGTGTTGAATTTATCTCTTTATTTTTTCTCTCAATCTCTGTAATATACAGTTTTGTATATTTCATGGCCACTAATAATTTACAACTAATGACAGCTCATGATCGAATCATAAGTCCACCAAGTGGAAGTTGGCTTCGTAGATGATGTCTAGTTTCTTATCGCCCTTTCTTGATAAACGTTCCTCTTCATTCACTGTTAGTTCTTTAAATGATTTAACCTGCGTTACACGACTTTATCTTTCTTACTTTATGCATTGTGCCAGTCGTTTTTGCTGGTTTTCTCGTTGCAAATTCTATCTCGCAGAGAGAACCCGTACGCGAAAACAAATATCTACCGAACGTTAAATATTTCTCGGCTTAGCAGTTTCATAGCTTAATTCTGGTTTTTTTAATAAAAATTGATTAAGAAGAAATCACCTCTTTCGTCCATATATGATCCTATCAATACGCACTGTTCAAGGACTAACGTCTTTAGAGATTAATGTACGGTGGACTCGAAAATGTTGCGTAGTTTCCAGATCGCAGCTCAACCGACTGACCTCTTCATTTGCTCTGCTTATTGAAGGTGAAGCTGTGCAAGGAGATGTGCTCGTCGACGATTGACCTACTATATGAAGTTAGAAACTGACCGTCTATGCGCCCTTTATGCTGGAGAAAGCATAACATCCATACGCATGAGATGCGTCTGATATAAACATTCGTATATTAGCTTTCGCCTGCGGCTTAACCCACGTGAATTTTAAATACCGTTTTATCTTTTATATCGACCTATTATTCAGTCGACCATGATCTCGATCGCGCTTTCTATGCCGATCCTGGTTCTGATCTCGATTCCCATTCCAATTTTCGACTTAAATACTGGTTCTGCATTTGATTCGATCCCAACAAAATTATTTCAGAGAAACCCATATCCTTACAGCGAAAACGCACTAACTACTTCAAATTTTTAGTAAGTATTTCGAAACGATTTCGCTCAAGCTCTCGATACCGATCCCGCTCTTGTTTGCAAATCTGATCTCTGACCGAGGTTGAATTAGATCATTGCTGTTACCAATAACCGATTGGCATAAGTAAAAAATTTGTTTAACGTTCACACAAGCGCAGTCGGCAGCAAAATGAGAATCCATTTATTTTTTATTCTATGTATATTACTCTATGTATATTATTCTGATGTACAAGCTGTTATTACTGTAAAGTTTTATCAAAATACGTTCAGCAGTTCTTATCAAGTGAATAATACATGCCCAAACATAACTTTCATACTCTTAATATTAATTATTTCACTCCGTGAAACCAAGACCGACGGCCGCTGACGAATACTGTTCCAACAAAGAGCGGTATACGCGAGCATCGGCGCGTCAGCTCGTGTTACCAGCCCAGGCATTTAATTTTAGTGAAAGAAAAAACATTGGCCGGCCGGTACATTGACGTCATTCCCGCTGCAACCTCCCACGTTCACAAGCCTGCAAAACTCTCCCGCAATGTATATAACTACAGATAGTCTATATTTGATACGGTAAAATATACGTATCTTTGAAAAAGGTTTTGTTTTCCAAATAAATTTTTGTTTTTGACACATATAAATATTTGAATTAGATCGCGAAAAAACTGTTGGACATCAAAGTCTGGCTCCCGTCTCTCTTCGATTTTAGTCCAAGAGCCAGGTACGAATTTCCTCAATTATTTCTTCTCAGGCGAAAACTCTTGAAACGCTTTAGAGACTTGTATCATATAGTCTTGTGAACGTCAGCTGCGGTTCTGTGGATGGGTTGAGCGGCAGTGCCCTCTTACTCACGTAGAAAAAAATATTTTTAATCATTTTCTCCCGGTTCAAAATTTATCAATTTATAGTTAATCCAATATCTTGAGGAAAAAAAAGTCAGCTGACTATAAAGCGGTGGATTATACGGTAGCTGATCGCACGAACATGCAAAAAAATATATACACGTTCAGTGATTTCTTCTGAATTGAAACTTAATCAGATAACAGTTTACATCGCATTGTAAGTGAATAAAAACGTCAGGTGGCTGAATCTCGATGGAAAGATTGTCAACTGATGTCCGGAAGGAAGAAAGGAAAGAAAGAGAAAACTCAAGGGCTACACGGGAGCATCTATCGCCTATTTAAATGCACTAGCCGATGAGTCTTCCTCCATCATACTGATAGCTGACTTCTTTGTTATTTATAGGATCATATTAACAATCAACTTACGAATTTACGTCCGAGAGGAAATGACGTATCGTAAATGACTTTAAACACCATGCACTAATTTAAAAACATAATTTTCGTGTTTCGATTAAATGGATGTCAATAACAATCTTAAAATAATATTATTTATAGGTATTTTAAAATACTTTGGTAGTATTTTAATTTTCATGAACTGACGTTTACGAGACTTCATGGTGCAACTCTCTGAAGTATTTTACGAGTTTTCGCCCGAGAGGAACTTGGTCATGAAAATTTGGTGATGGCTTGCGTACTATTTCTTGTCATGTACGTCCTCAACTCGTGTCTCATTATAACTCATTATAATACTTGATGTCTCATTATAACTCTAGCATAAAAATACATTTATTCGCTATCTACGTAATTTAGCTGTTTCAGTGGATATTACTTTCAATATGTTTTTGAAGTGAAACTTCTTTATCGGCGTATGAGAGAAATTTTATAGTAATGTAACGTTTTTCTGTTACGCGCCATCTTTATCTGTTACGCGCCATCTTTATTTCTGGGTAACATTTTTCCGTTACGTGCCATATTTAATCAATGTTATCAATGTCATCGTGGCATAAACATATCTGTTACTAAGGCCACCTGTCACATATACTTTCTGTCAACACCCTAGATCTATTTACAGTTTGTACATATTACATTTTCCTATTATCTAAGTTGAAACCTTTTCAACCGACATACATGAACTATATCTCACATTCTTTCATTGAGTGACTCGATTTTATATGTAGCGTTCGATAATTTTCCTATTTCTGAAACTCAGTAGTGACGTGAAAAACAATATTTCAATTAAGTGATTTGCGAAAAAAATTTTATAAAGTTATTGGCAAAAGAATAAAAGATTTTTTCTAATTCCAGTGGATTTCTAACAGAAGTAAGTAATTAAACCTTTTTTTTAATACATTCAACACGTGGGTGTGATTACGGTATTTATTTTTTTTAAGGTTATTTCAGGTTAACCTTAGTTTTTGATTGTAAATATCAGTGAGTTAAGCCATTAATTACAAAAATATATAATAACCATAACAATAATAGTAATAATTCTATTATAATTAATGAAATGCTATAATCTTAGTAGCAGAAAGGTGAAATAATTGTATTATTTTTGTTATCCATGTCTATGATAATAAAAGCCTTTTGCATAAACTTTATCTGATTTAGCTTTATTCAACCAATTTCTGTGAAGTTGTAAATAGTAAATCATTTTTCGAAAAATGATGTCATAAAGAAGTTTCACTTCTTACGTGTGTACACTAATACACACACACTTTTCTTTTACAAGATTAACGGACGTGGGCAGGGGTATTTGTTATGATAAAAGTTTGGTTCGCCCACTGCAGCAATAGTGTATTTATTGTATCTTCTGTATATTGTACGCCCGTATATAATTCGGATAGTGTGCTTTAGGCTTTCATACATTTTTTACTTTAATACGGCGCTACGGAAATAGCACGAAAAAACCTAGATTTGCGCTTTATAACAGAGAAAGACATATGTAGCATTTTGTAGGTACGCTACGCAAATAAGAACAAAGAGGGTAGCGGGTTAAGGGGGGTCTGGCGGCCCCCACCGAATCTGGTAAAATCGTTCCAAAAATCTTGAAGAGGGCCGAAAAACAAGCAGTATAAGCTTTTTACCGACATTACAACCCCAAACGAAAACACAGTAATGGCGAAAGATATGATTTTTTGTGATTTTTATTTTTTTGAACCAGTTTAATTTATTTTTAAATGGTTTAAACGCAATTAAAAATTTGTTTTGGATGTGTGGAAGTCCCATGGATTTTTTCAGATTTTTTGGTCAAGTAAAAACATGTGAATTTTAGGTTTAAATGCGAAAAAATCGTGAAAAACGCGTCATTTTCAAAATTTAACCCTTTAATTTTAGGGTTGTTTTCATTTTCCCAAAGGGTGCTGTATAGTATAGATAGCGGCAATTGTCCTCTTTCGAATACAGGCAACTGGACTCAATTTGGTCAATTCTGGTGAACGGGGCGATTTTGAAAAAACTCGAATTTTCAACTTTCGGTGAATTACGGCGCGTACTTGGTATAATGCGTCTTTGCTATAAAAATACATCTCTATAGGGGTTTTGAGGTCGCTGATCACGAATTTGATGTCAAAAAATTTTTTGACAACAAATTCACCTATAATATTATTAACACAGGTTTGATAATTTAAAAATATTAATGAAAGATTTTATTAATTTCTCTCAATTAACTATTTTTAGTTTTAATTCCAGAAAAGTTAATTATTAATATTAATAGTAATATTAATAGTATTAATAATATATAATATTAACATTAAATTTACAAAATTATGTTTCGTTGAATTTTTATCGTTATTTTATATAGTCAAAAATATAATAATTACCGATAACGTAATATGAATTTTAACTGCATTGACAACGGTAATTTGAAATTCATATGAGTTGACTGAACCGCCATCTGGTAAAAGACTACACTACTAGGCCCACGACTCGAGGCATTAGGCCCAACGAAGTCATGCTACTGCGCACGCGCCATAATTCAAAAATCGCCCCGCTCACCAGAATTGATCAAATTTAGTCCAGTTGCCTGCATTCGAAAGACGACGATTGCCGCTATCTATACTATACAGCACCCCCGGGAAAATGAAAACAACCCTAAAAATTAAAGAGTTGAATCTTGAAAATGACGCGTTTTTCACGATTTTTTCGTATTTAAACCTAAAATTCACATGTTTTTACTTGACCAAAAAATCGGAAAAAATTCAGGGGACTTTCATACATCCAAAAAAAATTTTTGATTGCGTTTAATTCATTTAAAAATAAATTAAATTGGTTGAAAAAAATAAAAATCACAAAAAATCATATTTTTCGCCATTACTGTGTTTTCGTCTGGGGTTGTAATGTCGGTAAAAAGCTTATACTGCTTGTTTTTCGACCCTTTTCAAGATTTTTGGAACGATTTTACCAGATTCAGTGGGGGCCGCCAGACCCCCCTTAACCCGCTTCCCCCTTTCTAGTGAAGTTGAATTCTATAGATATTTCGGACTTTAAATAAAATTGACGTATTTTTCGTACATTGCATATTATACATAAAGTGTAAACAACTTGTACTTGGTATTTTACAATTTACATTTTTTGATATGATATTAATATCATATTTGTATTGATGATTGTAAATGACTTAGTTATGTCTACATATTTACATTGTAATTGTAATTTGTGTTACAATGTGATATCATAATACAATATTGTAAACTAGAACAATATAATATGACATTGTAAAGAAACAACGTAGGAAGTAATTAGCATTAGAACGACTTACTTTACTCAATGAGAAAGATCTTGACCATATTTTAAGCAATTTATTAAGACATTGAATATTCATATACTACATTTTACGATCATACATACAAGAACGAAGTTCATTGCTGCGACAATCAAGTGACTTGTTGGATGGAGAGAGTTGTACGCTTAACTATAAATTTAAATAATTTTGGGCTGTTTGTGATTTCTTGATAATTGTATTTTTTTGAGTCCATAGGACTATTTATACGTTAATAGAGCCCTTTTTGAAAATTATGTCTGTCTGTCTGTTTGTTCGGGTAATCTTTGAAATGGCTGATTTTCATTGGAACGTATTGGGACTTATCATTCTACTTTTTATTTAGAACATATTTAGGGTTTCTGAGTCAAAATTGAAAAATAGACAGTTTCAATTGACATATCAGTTTAAAGCTCAGTATACGTATGGAATTGTCAACAACTTTTTTTTTTGTATTTAAATGGCATTATGTATAAGAAAATATTACTTCGAAAACTGATAAATTAATTTTCTGTATAAAATAATATGTGAATAAATTACATAGAATAAAATTAAAAAAAATAATAAATAGCAATCATAAAATAATTTAGTGGCAGGATATTTGTATTCGGTATAATATCGGTATAGTGTATCATTTTGCGATAATTTGATATAATAGATTGAGTCAAGGCAAGAATCGGGATTAATCGAAGGTAACAGCAGGATTGGAGTAGGGATTTGACGTACCATGAGCGCAATCGAAAGTTAGACCAAAATAACAATTGAGAGCAGGACTAAAATTGGAATTCAAACCGAGACTGAGATTGGAATAAAATCTGAGACCCAGAGTTTTGCGGTGTGTGGGCAAAATAATGGATGCCATTTCGACGTTCAGACTTGTTTATTGCAGCACGAGCTTTACAAGTGGCGCTAGGAGTACAACTGCGACAGATGCACCAATTCCCCTGCAATTTATAGATAGCGCATCCACATGCACATATGAGATGCATCCATTATAATCGAAGGGGCGTGGCCATGCACTTCACATATTTCACGCAAGACGCTACATGCGCTCGTACACCCGTTCGCGGTCGTACCGCATAGACCGCTGCGATTCTTTGCCTCTCATTGGTCCTCCCCGTCAAGGCACTATTTTATAAGCAACTTATATGCGCATCACAATAATTTCGTATTCATGATTAAATATTAAATATATTTCGTATTCATGATGAAATATTCTAAAAACATAATAAATATACACATAGGCAAACATTACAAATTATATAATTCCTAAAACTAATCCCTACCCGGGTAATAAAGAGACCACAATTCAAATTATTTGATTAACACATACAAAATACAATAAAACACAATAGAATTCTTAACCTAAGTCCGTTCTTATAAATCAAAATAACACATTTATTTACAAATGATCCTAAGTGCGCGACTGTCTGCAACAGTTTACTTGTTTTGTAGTGTCGTATTTCCAACGTTTTATTATACAGAGTTTAATATTCCTAAGTGAATACATCATGCAACTTTGTATTCCAAACATCAGATTAAAGAAAGAATTGTTTTATCTTTTATTGCACTTATAAAGGCTTCCCATATTGGTTTTACATAAATATTTACAAAGGACAGACATCGCTCAGTTTACAGTACAGTATCATATATATACATATTTACTTAAGATTACGTCGCAACATTTTATTGTTTTTCAATTAAGTGCTGATAGTAAAAACGCCGATGAATAGTGCCATAACGGTCACGAGAAGCGGTCGTAATCGGTATTAGTCTGGAATGTCGTTGTCATATTGAAAAGACAGGTGGCGCGAACGACGCAACACAATTTTCTGCAGTATCGAAACGATGCTGGCGCTGCCGAGGCTGTGGCGGAGATGTCGTCGGCGGCCTTGTCGGGCCGGCAAACTGGCGGCTAACTGCATAGCCTCTAAAATAAATAACGATTGTCTAAATAGTCATACTGCCTGTAGTCCGTTGACTGAAGAAAATGAAATTTGTCTCGTGATGGTAATTGAAAAATGGGAAAATAAACTATGTATTCATGGTATATATCCCTTCTAGAAGCACTTAACCAAGCAGAGATATAGTTATATACCTATCTCGCTGTTTCGAGAAAGAACAGTTTCAAATTGAAAATAAATTGTGTTCACATTTTTCTGAGTGATCTTTGAATATTCAAACCGATAGATGTCCAGTGGTTAAGTATATTGTCTTCGATTGAGGAGGTAATATAGGTTCGGGGGCTCATGGTCAAATTCCTAGACTTCCAAAAAGATTGTGGAAGTACATGCCTCTGTTAATGGGGAGGATTAGTAACCTGATATAACAACAACGACCTAGAGGTTGTAAGGTAAGCTTATCGAATCCTTTATATAACTCTCATCATGTCCGTGGGTAATCAGAATTTTCGTGACGTCATAATCCTGCTTTTTCGTGACGTCATAATCCTGTTGTCTCCTAGTATATTCAGAGAAGCTGCACAGGCGCCGCTGTGGCGTCGTCCTCATCTCGCTAGCAGGGCGTGGCAATCAAGATGCATTAATTCTCTATTTAGAGGAACGGCCATCTCCAGTAGTGAGATACCGTAAACTATGTAACTGATTTGATTACATATATATATACTATTATTTGCTTTTTAATGTGTTAACAATGTTATTATTTAGGAAAAACTGTTTTTAACCCTTTGTGATTCACTTTAAAGTGATTTGAAAAGTATAATAATTGTTTCAGTAAATCATCGTTTGTGATAACTCCGAAAACTCTAACTCTGTAAACTCTAAAACTGCAAAAAAATTAAACATAAATACTGAATAATACTATAGATATATTTCAAAACCGCTTCGTGTGTTTTTTAATAATATTTAAATAAAAAAGAAAATATTTTTCTTCTTCCATCATATAAGCAAAAGATAAACATATGTCGAATTAAGATGCTAAGAAAACTTGTTATAGGTCAATAAAACTCACACGTTGACTTGGTTCTTACTTTTGAAAATTCAAATCACGTAATGTCAGTTGTATCAAACTTGTCTATATTTAAAATTTCTTAAGTTTTTCCAATTTTCAGTAAATGTCAACGACAACGCCAGAGTTACGATATTTCGAATTTATGTAAGCATTGCTAAATTTTTTCACAGTACTAAGATATGAGTCTCTGATAACATCTAATAATCTATTTGCGTAGTGTTGAAATCCCCGACGACCGCGTGATCGACGGGACAGCTGCGGTATGCTGTGTCATCTCTTTCCGCTAGCAAAAAAAAATAAAATAAAATGCTGCCAAAACTGCATCCGCTCGATTTTTCATTTTATTTCGAATAATATTTAGTTTCCGTAATGCACGCATAGCTGAGAAATGAGTGCATAGCCATAGCTATGGTTTATTTCTAGTCGGCGTAGCGTGCAAACTACATTATTGTTTATTTTAGTGCGAGGAACGCTCCAATATTTGCGTGCCTACCGACGGATTGTGAAGTCGAAATTTATCCGATATCGCATTGTTTTTACATCAAGGTCGTATTTAGTTGTCCTTTTTTTTGTTTCTTTTTTATGATAAAGCTTGTGATATTAAAAATTCACTTATGTAAAGTTTAAGAAATTCTTTAATAATAGGGTCGGGGGAAAATTTTTTTCGTATTTTATATACAAATTCAATATAATTATATACATGCTATTTTGAAAATAGTGACGTTATCGCATTGTTGTAAATATTTTTGATTTACTGATCAAATTACTGCGACAAGTAGTTTTGACAGTCCTCTATCGATGCTAACCTAACATTTCCTCAAGAATATTTAAGGAACCGAAACAAGTAAAAATCTGAGATTGCAAGATCAGGGCTATGTGATGGATGCATTAACACTTGTCAACCAAACTCTCTCAATATGGCTATGCTGAGTGGCTAAAGATGTTTGTAGTCTGCTGTTATCGTAGTAAAAAAGCACACGCTTTCTGGTGATCGATTCCGGTCACTTTTTCTCTACTTCTTGCTTGAGTCTCATCAGCTGTTGGCAGTAGAAATCCTTATTAACGGTTTTGCGTGACGGTAAAAGCTCATAATGAATAATGCCCTTTTAATACCACCATACACATAGCACCGACTTATTGCGAGTAAATTCGGATCTATAGAACGTGCTTGCTTTATGACCATGATTTTTTCGCATGTTCTTGTCGTAAGTAATGCATTTTTTATCACCAGTCATTTAAAAAAAACGGTTCGGCTTTATTAAGTTTCAACAGAAAATCACAAATGAATACACAATTTATTAGATTTCTTTCAGTGAGCTCTTGTGGAATCCGAGTTTGAGCTTTTTTGAAAATCCAGCTTTTTTTTAAGTGGGTGAAAACTGTTTTGCCGTTAATCGTCAGCTCTTCGGTTATGTCGTAAGAAATAATGTGCCGATTTTGTTCTACTTTTTCCAAAATGACACCGACTTTATCCGTAACAGGTCAACCACAGAGAGATTCATCTTTGACATCAAAATTACCAGACTGAAAACACATGAACCAGTTTTGTGCTACTCTTACCGACATTACATTAGGTCCATAAACGATACTGGTTTTTTCGAGACTTGTGTTGCATATTTACCTTTTTTGTAATAAAACTTCAAAATGCATCGAATTTCCAGATTCACACATTTTGGTGCACAAAAAAACAGTAGAAAAATGGCAGGACACTGTTTTTTTCCTTTTAGAGTTCCGAGTTAAAATGACAAAACGGAACCCTTGTAGTTTCATTATGTCCGTCCATGCATTCGTCCCTCCATCCGTATTTCACGGGTGTTTTCATCTAAAACTACAAGATTTATATTGATAAGATTCTGAGTATACATATCTCGTATAAGCCACTACTTAGTTTCGTAGTTAAGTAACAAAAATATATATTTCTATGGGAGGCACTCCATACATGTATCTAATAGAAATTTAAAAAAATTTTTCAGCAAACACCAAAGAGTAGCAAAGCAGCAAACACCTTATATTCCTACAGCTCTTTTAAAAAC
This sequence comes from Eumeta japonica, assembly GCA_005406025.1. Lineage (NCBI taxonomy): Eukaryota > Metazoa > Arthropoda > Insecta > Lepidoptera > Psychidae > Eumeta > Eumeta japonica. The sequence goes on from BGZK01000260.1 coordinate 398,024, forward strand.
GCTTTAAGGTTTTTAAGCAATTTTTCTGATTACTTGAATAATTTCGAAAATTATCATTCCGAAAGTTGAAGAAATCCTCCCCCCCCTTTGTTTTTCAACTCATATGCTTAAAATATAAGAGAAAAATCACAAAGTTAACGCTTAATAAACACTTTCAATGAAAACTATTTTGAACATGAACGAATTTACTGTTTTTGAGTTATTGAATAAAAATTGCGCTTCTCAACAAAAGGAAGTGAGTCCTCTCACGTGCACTCTTATGCTAGTTCACTTTAATTTATACTAATATCAGAGTAATAGTCCACATACTTACTTATTTCTCTAGTTACAGACGATTGAAGTCCTTATACTTATTCTGTGCGGAAAACAGAAAAAATTGTAACAACGTAGTTTTTTCATCTATAGTGAATTTGTTTGTAGTAACAGCTTCGGAACCCCATAGTGAGCGTGGTCTAACATGCTCTGGGCCAGTCTTTTATTTTTATTATAATGTCATCTATTTAATGGTATCAAAACTGTCCGGTTACAAAGAGGAAGAAGAAGAAGAAGTTTTACTATGATTTTTTTAATTATAAAATACGAAAAACGTTTTTCTCCTATCTAACGTATTTAATTAAAAATTTAAAGTTTCATTTAAGTATTTCGAAACTATTATCAACTCTCATCTAAGAGTTGACATTTAAATTCATGACATCATTTGACATGAAAATTAAAAGTTGGCATTTGTTAACTTTTAATTTTATAATAAATTTTATTCTAATGGTATTTTAATCACTTTTTATATTGCCAAACTATTATTACGTACAGCCGCGTTCATAGTGTTTAAATTTGATAATGTGTAGAAAATATGTGAGTAAAAATAAATAATTTATAACTAATTTCAAATACGGTTAAGGATTCTTTTATTGTTTTATATATATATATTAAATAGTTTGAATATTTTTCTTTTATTACCGGGTTAAGGATTAGTTATTAGGTTTATTGATTTGTAATGTTAGTTTGCCTATATAATTGTTTATTTGTTTTATTTATTGGAATATATCTTGTTTATTGTGTTTCATTGTGAACACAAAAGTATTGTGAGGCACATATGAATTGTATACTAAATTCTGTGCCTTGACGGGAGAGCCAATAATAGGCCGAGAGTCGGGGCAGTCTGTATGGTACCCTCAGATCGGTTACCGATTGTATATCCACTCCCTCAGTCCTGGGTCCATTCAGATGCCATTCCATCCATTCCATTCGTCCACTAAGAACTTTCCACCACCAACTTTCCATATATTGCAAAATCCGTTTTCCGATTTTAAAGAAATCCAATACGGGTTTACGCGGTGGTGAAGAAATCGCGCGAGTAAATTGTGTGCTTCGTATTCCTATTTCCGTGTACACGCTTCGGACAGTGAGAGGGTCGGTCACCTAGCGATGTTAACGAAATCTCACTGTTAAACGCTTTCGAACGGTATGACTTTTTTGAGGCGTGCTCGTTGATTGTCAACTGCGATCTCGACTCCGAATAGCTTTGACACGTCGATACGTCGGTATGTAGGCACGCCTGACGACGGTCGCTTCCACCGAAGCTTTATTGTGCACTATAATTCTGTGCGGGCCACACTTTTCCCATCTCTATTCTCGTACTGAGCATATCCTCGTTTGAGGCCCTTGTGTGAGCTGTTAAAGACCGTTGGGGACTGAAGAATTCAATTCTGAAAAATTTGACTGAAGAATTGAATTGAACTTGAAGATAAACAACAAGCGTATAACAAAATCACGCAAAATGAATACAGCCGAGCAAGAAAATGAAACGTCAGTGAGTGCGCCGATAAGTCTGTCGTCGAGAATCGACACATAGAGTTCTTCTTCGGTGTATACGCAGGACCACAGCACGAATAAAATATCAGTGAAAGATTTTATGGCCGGAAGAGGATCGACGAGGAAGTTGAAAACTTGCATGCAGATACGCTGGTTGCACTCGGAGCGCGTCGACGCTCCGAGAGCAGCGGTGTCTCCCGCTACGACACAAATATGTGAAACGGCAGTTCCACATATGATGTTGTCATGCATGATAGTATGTTCGCCAATGCATTGGCGAACATACTATTCGAATCGAAATACGAATGCGGGTATGACAGAAAAAGCGTGCTGCGTTATTAGCGCAATTGGAATACGAAAATTTGGAAACTGAGCGGATAGCTGTACAAGCTACCGCCGTGCGTACGTAAATGTTGGTTTTGCGCTTGGACGCTGGATACAGGCGATGTCATTCAGAATGAAAACGCGTCTCATTTATCCGAAACGGATAAACTAGACAAACGGACTGTTATATTGGGCGGAAATGAGCCCGCGAAACTACGACTCAAGTATGAGTGAGTTAATGTCAGTTAACGCGATCAATTTGCGATTAAGTTAGCGAGTAAAGAGACGTCGAGATTCATGTGTGAGCCGTCTAAATTTATGGCGGATCTGTCAAGTTTCAATGGGAACGGAAGCGAATGGATTGCATTTCGATCGATATACAACGATAAGTCGGGGTTATTCAATGATGTGCAAAATGTAGCTTGGATCCGTAAAGCGCTTAGCGTAGAAATGCGAGAAACTTGTCAAGCTTTAACATATACGGAAATAGACCCATTACGAATAACGCAAGTACTTGAGCGAAGGATCAGACGACCTGACACTATAATTATACAGGATCTACATAAATTAAGACTTATGGCGCCAATGAGTGACGCCAATTTGTAAAATTTAATATAAATGAAAGATGATATGTCGCTAAAAAGCTTTACATGTGTTTCCGTTGCCTGAAAGGCTGTCACATGCAAACTTCGTGAAGAGGAAAGCTCTGAAAGACATTATAGGCTAATCCACCAAGAACGGACGACGAGAGAAGGTAATGAAGGGAACGTTCAGACGATGGCCGTGGTCACTGAGTACGCAGCGATATTGATAAATAATGTTAATACGATGCGAGCATACTTGAAGATTGTTCCCATCAAGCTGTATGGCCCTGAAGAATCGTTGAAAGTCCACGTATCCTTGATGAAGGCTCCACCTTAATCGACAAGCAGCTAACAAATCGAATCGGAGCGAAGATATGTTGCGAAAAGTTACATGCTTCGAATGTCGATGGCAACGAAATAACAGACGAAGAATCCCGGATAATTCGCGTTAAAACGAAAGGACTTTTTACTTGAAATATGAGATATATGACAGGTCAGACTATGAAAAATTTGAAGCTGGGTCCACAGTGCGTAGAGCAAGTCACTGTTGCAGCCTGCCCTAACCTCGAAGATATCGAGGAATTGTGCAAAGACATTTCAATATTGAATCCCTTGGTGTGATTCCGCGTAAACTGAGCCACAATCTAGAAAAGAGGTCGCTCGCGTTACTTGATAGCAACAGTGTGAGATTACTGAACGGTCAATTCGAAACATGTCTATTATGGAAGTCGAACAACGAGGTGATGCCCGAAAGCTTATGATACCGTGATGCAACGTCTAAGCGGCATAAAAAGAACATTTATGAAAGATGATCGTTTGAAAAACAAATATTATGAAGAGATAAATAATCAGTTAAAAAATGGGTACGCAGAGTCAACGCCGACTATATCCGCATTTGAATGGTTGTGGTATGTGCCTCATAATGTTGTCGCGCATCGTAGGAAAAGAAAATTCGCCTTGTCTTTGATACAGCCGCCTGCACAAACGAAAAATGCTTGAACGACGCGTCACTCACGGGTCCCGATTTAAGGTAGCAACTTTTGGGTGTGCTCATCTGATTCAGACAAGGATGCGAAGCGGTGTTGGCCGACATCAAAGAAATGTTCTTGCGGGTGAAAATTAGAAAGGAGGATCGCAACAGCCTGCGATTTCTATGACGAAATAATTGTAATGAAAATTTACAGGAATACCGTGTGACGTCATTAATTTTCGGCGTCGCCTCATTACCTTCTACAGAGATCTATATAAAAAATCGCAACGCCTCAGAATTAGAACACCAGTGCACGGAGGCGTGTAAAGTAATGCAATTAGATCAGTATGTTGATGATTTTTGTAAAAATTCGATACTATTGAGGAGGCCAAGCGTGTTTCGAAACAAGTATACGAGGTTGACCGGAAAGCGATCTTCGAGTTGCGTAGTTGGGCTAGTAACGAAATAGAAGAATTGAATGAGATGGCCGACACACAAAACAACGATAAAACATGACTCGGGGGCGATACACATATTGAAAAAATCCTGGGCCTATAGTTTGACATTAAAAATGACACCCTGGGTTTCAACCTCGGCCTACGGAATGCGCCTACTAAAGTATTAAAAATGACTCTCTCACCGACGAAACGACAAGCCACGAGTGCAGTGATGTCCTTTTTCGACTCGCTCGATCTAGCCTCACCCGTTCTGATCACGGGCAAAAATATGCTTCAGGATATATGGAGATCGGGAGTCGACTGAGATGAACAAGTAAAAATCCATGAACATAGGAAATGGCTGAAATGAGTGAACTAAATAATGAAATTGACATCGATAGAAATACCTCGATATATATCACCCGGCCACACTGAGGGGGAGATGTCTGTGTTCGTTGAGGCGAGCGAAAGGTCGTATGCAGCGGTCGTGTATTGGCGTGTAAAATGAGTGTAAATGAAACTGCAGTTTTGCTTGTAGTAGGAAAAGCTCGCGTCGCTCCATTGCAAATTGTATCAATCCCTCAGATCGAACTGTAAGCGACGCTGCTGTACGCTCGACTGACTTCATGTATTATGTACGAAATTGAATTAAAGGTGGATGGAAGAATTTCTGCTTACTATGGTGCCTTGCCGGGCGTGTGACGACCACGCGCCGGTCGTGGGCTACGTTGTGCACGATACCTGTGGCATAGAGCAAAAATAAAGAACTGATGAATGTACAAAAGGTACATAAGAACCTGAAGAAAGAGGTCGACATCCATACCATCTCCTGGAAATTCATTGGTATGATCTGTGAAAACCGCGTTGACCGCTACGATGGCAAAGAGGTGCCCTTGCTAGGAATTCTCCACACCCTACTGCTGGAAGCCTAGCACACCGTCAACTCCAGACCGTTGACGGAAGTGAACACCGAACCTACGGAGGCCGAGGGTCACATGCCTAATCACTTCCTGATCGGACGCTCCTGTGGCGCTGCCGCAGCAGCCCACTTCGACGACAACGTGCTACTTGGGCCTGCAAACTGGCGAACGTGTCATCGCCTCACTGATCACTTCTGGCACAGGTGTTTGAGGGAGTATTTACTTACTCCGGTGCCTCGCCGGGTGCGCGGCGCCGGCCGAGAACGATGTCCTGTTGATCGTCAACTCATTATCACCTCGATACTCGTGGCCTCGAGGCAAGATAAAGAAGATCTACTCAGGTCTACTTGACAACCAAGTCCGTGTGGTGGACGTCGAGACGACTGTAGATGTTCTATGGCGTCCCATTTCCAAGATCGTCGTGCTGGTGTCATCCGAGGCGGTGGCTGCACCATGTCCTGAAGATTAGTGCAGCGCACCAAGGAAGAGAATGTTACGGACAGCTGCGCTCCTAGTATTTAAATTTGATAATGTGTAGAAAATATGTGAATAAAAATAAATAATTTATAAATTATTTTATATACGGTTAAGGATTATTTTATTGTTTAATTGATATTATATAGTTTGAATATTTGTCTTTTATTACCCGAGTAAAGATTAGTTAGTTGGTTTATAGATTGGTATTGTTTGTTTGCCTTAATAATTGTTTATATGTTTTATTTATAGGAATACTTCTTATTTATTATGGATAATTGTGAATACGAAAGCATGATGCACATATGAATTGCATACTAAATTATGTGCCTTGAAGGGGGGACCATGCGCCATCTATAAATTATAGTAATTTTGGTGCATCCATTGCAGTTGTTCTAGGCAGCCACATGTGAAGCTCGAAATTGAGATATCCAGGCTGTTCATCATTTTTGTCCACATCGCAAGAAATCCGTTCTCCGAGACGATGAAAGAGAAAATCCGAAGTGCGGGCTTATGCGGTGGTGGAGAAATCGGCGTAACAACTATCTTACGTTCAAGTAACTTTAAGTAGAGTAGACACAGTTATTATTAGTTACAGTACAGTACATACAATTCTAGTAACTTTTTGTTAATTCCTACAGTAATTTTAAACAATATCGTAGCAAAGAAATTGACTTGGACATGATTTAATTATTTTAATTAAACGATCTATATATTTTGTAAAATAATTCAAACTTAGTGAAATTATTCAAAGTTTTCTCTTTTTAACGTCCAATGTTATAAAAACATCTCTCGAATAGCATCGTGCTTCAGTCTTTGTCACTTTTAATATAGTGAGCCTCCATTATGCGCCAATCATTAACTGCAGCCAATCGCTTTGCATTTTACTTGTTAGTTCAATTGGAAATGCACTAGACACGCCTTTGTGGAAACTACCTTGCTATATTTCGATAAAAGTCTACATAGCGGATGCATTACCATATCGTTTTCTATAGTTTGCGACCTGCCACATTTATCTAATAAGTGAAGTATTTTTTTTAACAAAACCTATCATCGTGCAAATCTATTTCTATTTCTATTCTGTATATATAATATATATTTAATAGAAATTAAATATAATAGAAATATAATTATATATGTATATATATATATATATATATATATATATATATATATATAACAAAATCGTTAATAGTACATAAAATATTTTCAAAAAAGAAAATGTTTTCAGAATTTTGGTCTGTTTGTTCTGTGCGTTTGTGCACGCTTAACTCAGAAACAGCTCAACCGACTTATTTGCGGTTTTCATCTATGTATTGTGGCAAGCTTCCCTTAAAGTGCATTTTTGTATCTATAAAACAGTGCATCTTTCTTAATGAAACTGCTATTAATCATTATACTACAGGACCTGAATATTTTTTTTATTAGAATACCAAGTTGGGTTACGGCTGTCACAAATCTGCATAAGACGCAACATTTTCCTGTTTTGATGTAACAATTACATTTCGCAGTGGCATAGCTACATTCAATACGCGACGCGGTTTGTTTGTCTCAAAACGTTAACAGTGACTGATAAGTGATTGCGTACCAACTGCCAACACTACGCGCTTCCGCATTTACATCTACGCATCGCGCTAGTGATCAAATTCGACGGGTGATTCGAGATGAAATAAAATGTATGATTAACGAGCAACTTTTAATTATATCTACAGTTCTACATGCTGTGGCATGTACTTAGGATTTTGCTATATTAATTTCATCTCTTGTATAATCACGATGAGATTAAACCTGCCTGTCACTGCACTTGACCTTGGGATGCTAGGAATAGCTTATGGAAGCAGAATATGTATGTAAAAATATACATACATAGGTTGCTGCATACGTAAATAAGAGTTTACAAGTCAATTTATTCTGGTTTCGCATAGCGACAATACGCAGCTTTAATGTTAGAGTTAAATAAGAGTTTACAAGTCAATTTATTCTGGTTTCGCATAGCCACAATACGCAGCTTTAATGTTAGAGTTAAATAAGAGTTTACAAGTCAATTTATTCTGGTTTCGCATAGCCACAATACGCAGCTTTAATGTTAGAGTTAAATAGAGTTTACAAGTCAATTTATTCTGGTTTCGCATAGCGACAATACGCAGCTTTAATGTTAGAGTTAAATAAAGAGTTTACAAGTCAATTTATTCTGGTTTCGCATAGCGACAATACGCAGCTTTAATGTTAGAGTTAAATAAGGTTTACAAGTCAATTTATTCTGGTTTCGCATAGCGACAATACGCAGCTTTAATGTTAGAGTTAAATAAGAGTTTACAAGTCAATTTATTCTGGTTTCGCATAGCCACAATACGCAGCTTTAATGTTAGAGTTAAATAAGAGTTTACAAGTCAATTTATTCTGGTTTCGCATAGCTACAATACGCAGCTTTAATGTTAGAGTTAAATAAGAGTTTACAAGTCAATTTATTCTGGTTTCGCATAGCCACAATACGCAGCTTTAATGTTAGATTTAAATAAGAGTTTACAAGTCAATTTATTCTGGTTTCGCATAGCCACAATACGCAGCTTTAATGTTAGAGTTAAATAAGAGTTTACAAGTCAATTTATTCTGGTTTCGCATAGACACAATACGAAGTTTTAATGTTAGAGTTAAATAAGAGTTTACAAGTTAATTTATTCTGGTTTCGCATAGCCACAATACGCAGCTTCAATGCTAGATTTAAATAAGACTACATGTTAATTTATTCTAGATATATAATTTCAATACAACAAAACGATCGTGTTATGAAAACTTACGACTTATAACGGTAGCACGTTAGACAGTAATAGAGCAATACCGTCAATCATACGACCCACATAATGTATAACTTCCTGCACCTATACACATGTGATGTTAGCTCAGTAGTTAAAAGTTCCCCCTTCGAATCGAAGGTACCGGGTTTTGTTCCACCCAGGCCACCGGTGAGTTGACGAACGAGTTTTCGTTCTGAGTTAGATTAAATCATACTCTCCGTACTTCGAAAGGCAGGATGCGCCGTCGGTGTTTGATGTCGTCACCGTATTGGTGACAATGATCATTAGTAGACCTCGACTGGTACTGGATCATCGTGAAAGGTTCAAGTTTCTCAATCTGATATGAAAAGGTTAGTGAAGGGTTTCAGCAGCGGTGATATGGTAGAATATCATACTACATCCTTGCTTATTGACTACACACTACAATATTGTTTGTTTTTGATTTCCACTGTCAATGTATAATAGGAAAAGTCTATTTTATATGTCATCTTTATTTTTATAGGCATTTTTGAACACTTAAATTTATATAAAATCTTAAGGTAAATATGAGAGGAAGCTGGTAATTGATATAATTAATTTTGATAGAAAAATAAAACATGATCACTTTTATTAATTTTGCGTGTCAGTGATATCGTATTCTGACAGAGAAATTCACTTATTAGATTTATTTTAAAGCGACATTAAGAAATTTAAAAAGTATTCTTTCAGTTTGTAAACAAAACATTTGTTGACTCTCATCTAATCTAAACTAATCGGCATATGGCATTCATCATAGTTATTTTTTAAATAATTTATAATTTTCTTTCAATATTCTAAACTAAAATATAGTTATCATTAGGTTTTCTGCCTTTGAATGAATTTTTAACTTCTGAGAAACCTTTTAATCCTTATAATTTCGAATGTAATGATTCTTATTTACGATTTTTATAATCTCTATACACTGATATCCATCAATCGTTCCATGCGAGCTCGTAGGTTTGATGTGTCTAAAATATGATCCTTACTTAATGTGCTAACAATATGCATAAGACCTATTCAGGGCGACCTTTGCCGACCCTTCCATCATAAACATTCGCACTATAGATTTTTTTTTGTCAGTGTATTTCATTCATCCTTTCTAAATTACCATAACACTTTATTTCTTATCTAATCACGACATGTTCTTGATATTATCCTCTTTTGACATCACTATTCCTATATCTATCTTTTAAGAACATTCCACAATACATAACACTACCGTATATAACCATAAAGACCAGAATTACATTGTGGACACCCAAGTCGTGTGATACTTTTTTCTATTTTTTTGAAATTTTCAATTTCATTCGTAATGGAGTAATTTGAATCAAGCGATTGAACAGCATTGTATTGTATTTTTTTGAATCGTAATCAACAGTTATGCTACTCCTATGATCAGTTTCCATTTTACTAATTCAACGACAGGTGGAGATTTTCAAACGCCAAAACAAAAGAAATTCTACACATCTACTTCGAGTCTTGAAGTCAAGGTATGATACGTTTATGTAAATTTGCAAGAGCTTTTATATTTCTTACGAGGGTGTTAGTCTACAAATCTACAGCCAGCCCAACTGTCAACTATAACAGACTGTGTTAGTCGCTCAAACAGCGACATATGAATTGATATTGAAATGAGGATGTTCACGTGGTTAGCAGGACTCAATCTCATAAGTTTTGAATTATGTTCGAATTTGCAAATTATTCCAAAAGAAGTCAACTTACTTCAGTGCTAAGTCAGCGTGGAGATTCCATCTTGCAAGGAGTGCTACGTTCTAAACGAAGACTTGAAGACAATGAAGGTAGAGCCATTGATCAACCAACGGAGAAAACTCTAAGGACGGAAGATAAGAAATGAGTTTTGGAATGATAATGGAAGTAGACCGGGTAAAAAAAAGAATTACTACAGATTTCAACATATGCAATAATAATTAAATTATTACTATTAAAGACAAAACTGCAAAAAAAGGCTATATTTTGATTTAGAAGCTTGTAATTATTTCATTTTTCTTACTTAATACTTCTAAAAGTTTATGTTTATACAGTAGGTATTAAATAGTTCCGAAGTATTAAATACCTATTTGAATTTTTTTCTTGAGAATAAAAGTGAAACATAAAAATTGATATATATCAAAAACATAGTTTTAAACATCAGTTACCGTTAAAAATTAATGCTAGCGTTTATAAATATAGATATAAATTCTAAATTCAATTTTTGTTATTATATAATTATATATAATTTTGTTATTATATAACAAAAATTATTATTATCTGAAAATATTGTTCCTACAAGTAATAAATTAATGATTGACAACGAATATAGATTTAGGATAAACTTTAACTAAATCGAACTCTATCATTACGGATTATATGCATTTTTATTGATTTACCAGTTACAAAAAAACTTTAAATATCATTTTATGTCGGTATTTCACCTGAATGATGATCAGGTAGAATTCCTATTTGAGAAATGGGAAACTTTGAAATGTGGGTAGAATTACACGTACGTATGTGCACAACGTGTTAAGGCGATAACCTAAGGATGACTTTAATCCACAACAATGCGTTACGTGTTGCCCACAAATAACGGTTCACTTAAAATCCATTCACACGAGCGTCGAATAAATTTTAGGTGGGTGTACAAGCGAACGAGTATATATTGTCCGGAACAATAACAATACATCAGACCGGGTTTGTGTTGAGTGTCTAGGAATATCGATGATTTAGATTTTTTTTTATAGCGCCGTTATCGAACCTCGGTGTATTCAGCAAATCTGAAAGACGATTCCCTGAAAAGTTAGTCTAAAAATTGAATTTGTGTGTTTAAAAAAACCTTGGGAATGAACCTTGGGAATCATCTCTTATCTATATGTAAATATAAAATATATACCAATAGACTTCCATGTAAAAATAGTCTGCTGGCGGCCAAATAGGAGCATTTATTAAAACTTTTAATAATAGATTTTTGCCAATTAATCACCTATAATCTAAACAATATAGAATTTCCATTAACGGTTTACCGGAGCTCATTTGCACTTGGTTCATAATCATGTTCAGCATTTATTTTAAATCTAAATGACAGGTGGCGACCCCATCACTATTTTCAGAATTGATGCGGCACATGAATGGTTTTTACTCATGTGAAAGGGTAGCTTGCCTCATGATGCTTTTCTTCTGCTTTAGCGAGTAAAATGTATTTAAAGTTGAAGAACTGGGCTAGTACATGTCTACAATACCACGTCATTCGCGTTGAAAGTCAAAAGTCTTGCCACTGAGTCACCATTGTGTTTTTGTTTCGCGTCTCTATTTGAAGTGTTTCATTTAGAAATCTATCGATGTTATGAACTCAAATTTACAAATATTGGAATATTGAATACTTGGCATTCACTGACAATGTGTACACGTACTTGACCTTGGGTCTCTTTCCCGCATAGATGAGCAAAAACCACACCCTTCCAATTGTCATTATCCTGATAGACTTCACTTTCATTAATATTCTCATACTTGTTCGTCGGGTGATCTGAATCTGTTTCCGGAACGTTCTTCTTGGCGTCCTTTATCGAGATTTCCTCATATGACCGAACTACATTTTTCTTTAATATAGTCACTATACCTCTGTCACAGACATCTCTCATCCTTCTATTTCTGAACCTGTCACTTAGTTTTAGACCGGTGTACTAAATTTATCATATTTTTATACTCTTGCTGCTATATCCAACTTTTGCTACCGTACATAAATGTATTATAGATACCGCACATAATTCATATGTACACTAGAATTTCTCTATGTACATCCAACAGAGCATCTGTGACCACTGTCCGACTACACATGAAGACGCGCAAAACAATGTTCGCAATTTTTCGAGCTCTAACACTTTATTCAATATCACTTTCATGCATTCCATCTCTTGTGAGGTTTGAGTTTAAATATACAAACTCTTTACCTTATTCGATCTTTCTTTACCACTCAATAAAAATACTACAACATGTCATACATTTAATTATGTCTTTTATAAAACATCACTTTCATCTCGTGTACATACATTCGCTTTCATTTCTTTACTTTCCAAAACTACAGTCACAACAGAAACTATCTTTTGTTATTCATAAGTACATGACATAGGTATGAATTGGTCATTTCTCTGTCCTGACATAATTTATTTCAGATTGTCAGACAGTTATCCATGAACAAGCCAAACAGCCATGAGGACGCTAAACATCGCTGTTATAGGTCTTTTTCAATGTTAAACCTTACGGTATATACTCCGTTTATTCTGACATAAGCATTGAAAGCTTAATAAATAGATTATGGGCGTTAGTATCAAGCGGTCTTTCACCTCATACTTAACCAAAGTCGACCATAGTTCATTTCTTACCATTCGATAAGAGTATATACAATTAGAAAATTGAACTTCTGAAGAGGGCTTTAAATATTTTATGGTCAAGAAACCCTAACTGATAATCATCACTGGCACGGAACTGCTATAAAATGAAGGATGAAAGTTTTTATGGAAGGATCGTCTTTATTACCTTAAAACCGTGAAAAATTATTATTCAAGCTTCTAATTTAGCTTAAGAAACATTTTCTATAAAGTTCTCGACGATTAATCTTTAAACGCTAATAAAAACACTCTTTTTTTAAATAAATTATTAATAAGGTACAAAGCGGTATAAACATTTATATCGTAATAGTTGTATCATAATAAACAACGAGATAGGTGGATTGAAAATAATGGGGATCATGCAAGTAGTCCAAAAAGCGTAGGTCTAAAGAAGTAAAAAAACTTATTTCATGTAGGCAAAAGTAATCAATAATTGTGTTTATTGTGAATTTTCCAAAAGTTAATTTGTAAATGTAGTGAAAAATAAATCATATATACATTTATTTTTATTGTGCAAAAGGTGTAATTCAAATTTATATAAAAACTTTAAATGAATAATTCTGCATTGATAACTCACTTTTAAAATTAAGTTTGCCGGTAATATTTTCGCGTTTATTCAACCAATTTCGGTAAAATTTCACAAAGAGGTAATTTTAAGTTCAGATAAAGTATTCGTTCTTCATATTCAATGGTCGGTACCCAGAGGCTTGCCAAAACATTTTCAGCTGAAAATTAACGAAACAAATTGAAAGAGAATTGCAATTGAGGTAACTTGAAAACTTTGTATTGTTTTAGTATCATCATCAAAGTTTTGCATCAACTTAAGAAGAAGGGATTGTGAAGGGATATTTATAAGGAGTCAGTCAAAAGATATTGATTATGATCAATTGTCATTTTTTTTTTAATTACTAATCAGTAAAGGAATCAAGACTAGGAATGGAATCAGCATTGGAATCTTAATTTAGGTAGAAAATAATAAAGAAACCGAAATCAGAATCAGAAGCAGAAACTTGAATCGAAATATAAGGGGCGAAATCGAAAATAGATTGATAGAAGTCGTAACCAGAAACACCAGGGTTGAGGTTTACCCGGTTAATCTCGTCCTCAGCGAAATTGACTATGAGTCTGAAAAGTGGCCAGTAATGAGACCGATACAAAAAATTTTAGATTTTGTTCTATGTTCATGCAAATAAAGCCGTGAGCAAAACTTTATATTTATATCAAAATATTTTGAACATTCTGTTATGAAAAAAATTCAAAAATTGGGAAGTTGAAAATTGAGTGTTCATCAAGTGTTAACGTTTCAGGGCCTCAGAAATTTATTTAGGTAATTTTTTAAGTGATGTGTGTGTGTACACTTGAAACACAGTTTAAAAAATTCAAAAGGGGTTCACTCAACTTAGACTTTCCGAAAATTTTATTTGACACGACTTTTTAAATTTTGAGAAATTCTCGTAATTGCTAAAGGTATTGTGTAAGATTTGACAGATTATCCATACATTATCTGTCAAATCTTATACGTTTACGTTTACGAATACGTTTACGAAATATTTTTTTTACTTTTGGTGCGATCCCCAGTTAGTGCTAATCGCTACCAAATCTAATCAGTTCCTTTTCCCAAAATGTTGCATTGCATCAATACAGCAATCTGTAAACCGCATAAAAATCGCTTGATTTGTTCAAGAATATAATTCAAGAGATTGGAGATTTTTTCCTGAAAAGTTTTTTATTAAACTATGTTTAAACTGCTCTGCCGATAAGTTTTAAAATATAGTCAGATTCTCCCCCAAAAAAACATCATTTATCAATGTAAACTGCTTAAATATCAGATGCTTCATTTTAGAGACATTGTTAACAAAATATTAACAAAAAAAGTCTTTTTAAAACAACTCGTAAAATTCCTTTCCTTTAATATTCCCTTTTTTTGAACTAGTAGATCTTAAAACATGTTAGCATTGTATTTATGAGTTCGGAGAGCTCAAAAAGTATTAAAATCAATCTTATGACCTTGAATAGCTCAATAATTTTGATATAGTTTTGTACGCTTTGAGCTCGCTTATGTATGTTCAGCGATTATTTCGACAATTATGGATCGGTTTTAAAACTTTTTTCTTGTTTGAAAGAATATGCTCCTGAGCTGGTACAGTGACCGAGACAGGATCTTATGATGGGATCCCAGCAAAATTAAGGGAAATCCTCAAATATATTATATGTTTGAGCTCTTTCTTTTAGTTGGTCAAGTTTTGCGTATGGTAGTAATCATATCATGGTGCTGAGCTGATGATGAAAGTCACAATACTCCTTAACGGTTAAGAGTTAGGGGATAATACTTTTTTGATAATACGGATTTGTCGCCAGTGTAACTACTCTATATCGGCTATTAGTAAAATCTAATATACCACAATTAAAATTAATTACATGTCAATCTACCTACATATTTTCATTCATTTATATAATTCCAAAGTTACAATCGTAGCAGGAATACATCAGAACACTTAGCGATAACATTAGAAACAGAGTGAATTAATTTAATGTGGAAATGAATGAAAATGTAATCTGTATGAATTGTGGAACTTCTACATTATAAAGAATAAGAATAATTTATGTAGTGTGTATAAGAATAATTTGGTAACTGCACTCCAACTAAAAATATAAAGACCCTGGTGTGGCTACTATGGATAATAAGTTCGGACTCGGTACTACTTTTCCCCCTTGCTCCGTACAAAAGTACAGGAGATGTCTGGCCGATTTTATTGACCATGGCCTAATCCACATCTAAAGTAGCTCAATGAATTATAGAGTAATAATTAATCGATAACTAAAAAATTTTAAACGAAATAAATTCTTCAAAAGGAAAAAATTAAAAAAAAACCATCTTCAAAAATTTATCAAAACAATTTTTAAATGGACTTCAAAAACAACTAATCAGATGTTTTTAGAATAAGTTTCAGCTGGAGATAAATCAGACATAATTCTGTTTCCTTAGAAGAAGAAAATCTCTTTTTGACTCGTTAAAGTGTCATATTCATGTTTAAATATTGCTCCTTTGTCCTGCTTTAGCTGATACCGATTCCAAAACTAAAGAATTAGTTGTTTTTGAAGTCTGTTTTAAAATAATTTAAATAGGTTTTTGTAGGCGGTATTTACCTAATATTTTCCAATGTAGCGGTAACTTTTGGAAAAAAGCGGCATAAAGCCATCGAACATCAAATTCTCTATCGAGACGTGCTCTCCGTATGACGATTTTCGTTCCAACATTTATGAAATACAATTTTCCGCATGGCGTGAGCGCGTCAACTGCATTACGCGGCGCGTAGGCGGCGTGATAATGCATTGTTAACGTAAATCACTGTTTAACCGTCCGAGCTGTCGTTTACAAGGAGTGAGGCGAGGCGTCACCGCCCCTCGCTAGGGGTCGTATGGCTTCGGTTTGACCGTAGTTTATTAACTATCGATAGTCTTCGCCCGGAACGTGTGGTAGCATGCAGCATGCAATCCAAGGTTGAACCTCGAGCCCGCCGCTGTGTTTGTCTCTGCTCGGATATGCAACAAATAAAAATGTTGACGTTTGCTTATGGTATTCGATATCTGTGTGTTCTCTTAAATTAAAATTCTATTTCAAGGATTGGCGGTAAAAAAGCAAATTAGACTGTAGGCGGTGGAACGCATACTGCATGTTACCTCATACTGCAGACAAGTGTGGAAATATACATTATATTTATTTCCCTGAAATTTCTTAGGGGAAGTGAACTGCGTGGGGATAGAATAAGTACTTGTCTCTGACCTCATTTATTTCAAATTGTCATTTGTCCCTTATATAAAGTCTTTAATATTTTTTTAACTATGTAGTCAAATTCCTTTTAGCGTAGACAGTAATAGTCAACGTACGAATGTTTTAAAATTGTCTAATAGACAGAAATTACAATACAATACGCCATCTAAATTGATTAAAAAAAAATTGTACTACATTAAATATTACTCCATTGTTAGTATTATTTTTATGTCACCGGTTATAGTATTGTTTTTACTTTATGCTATGATATCAATTATATTTATTTATATTTCGTCAAATAATGTAAAGTTATCACTACGCATCACTAACTTTATTTCAGTGCAGTCTAACATTGAAAACCGTAAAATAATTGTATCAGTAAAAGATAATTAGAGATAGAAATGGTAATTATAAACGTAATTAATGACACCATAATTAACATTAATGGGAACAGTCAGAATGGTCCAGAAAGAGAGGGAGGCGCTTCTGAAACGATAAATTCATGAATTTTCAACCCGGAAACGTAATATACATAAATAAATTTTACCAGCTCATGAATCGTACCTGAGCATCGTCTTTATGTGATTCTCATATCATCTAATTTTACCTAATTTTAAAATAGTACTAAATCATTGTTTTACTTTGTTCATTTGATTCGTGAAGCCTCAAGACCGGACTATATACAGAAAATGTCTGGTGAAGGAACACGTATCTATCGCTATTATTTTTCTAGAATGTAGGTAAGGGTTTTCGTTTACATGGATTATGTTCCTTAATATTGTGAATCTGTTTACTCCACTGTTGGGGCGTGTACTCGCGTATTCCTTTTATTAAAAATGAAGGGACAATCCAGGCCGGCCCATTGGGGTTCGGCGGCTGCTGATGGGCGTCATCACCAATTTGGTAACATGATGTGCTCTTTGAGGCGTGAGGCGTGTTGCTTAATTTAAGTTAGAATTTCCTTAGTCGAGTCGGAATCGAATCTGGTGCCTTCCGGAAGCGGGCAGATGCTTTTACCTGCTGAGCTTTCATCGCTCATGGTCATGGCGTAAATGAATCATTTTGGAACGAGTCCAGCAGTCGAGAGATTTATTGAAATTGCTGTTGTTTAGTTGCGACGGAAAATTAGTTTAATTTCTTGAATCCGCAACTATATATTAGTCCGTTTTTTTCTGAATATCACTTCTGCTTGTTTTGATTTTATTTGGCATACAAATATCAATTTTTGTTGTATTATATATCTAGTGCTATAATGGCCTCGCCCCATGACTTTTATAATTTGTTCGGCTTTGTTGGTATTTTAATTGTTTACCTAATTCAATATAGATTTTTTTTTTGCCAAACTTATAACATTCTTTCTTTATCGTCTCATTTCTTTTCAAAATTGCGGTGCAGTCATTTAATACTTATAATCCTATATCTTGTATAGCATTTCAACCATAATGATTAATTCTAAAAAAAAATATTAATTCACGTATATAACAATTATAATTAATTCGGGTATAAAATATTCGGCATATGGTATCACTGTGTATAATATTTCATATACTATATTTTCTTACATGCATATTATATTTTATTAACTCCTCGATACTTATTACGTCCAAGTAATGTAATACTAAAAAAAATTGTGGCACTCTATGTTATACTTGCTTTCTAACTGTGGCTTCGCCCTTAAGCCCGAGTGGATACAAAATTTATTTTTTATCTTTTATATCGATCAATTTTGCTGAAAACCCCACACCCGTTCTCTCTTTAATTCTGGTCCCGGTACTATTTCTGATTCCGATCCCACTCGCTCTCTTGATTGAAATCCCGGTTCTACATTCAATTTCGGCCGCTGTCCCGTTCCCAATTACTGTCCCGGTTCTCGAGTCTGCTCCGAGTTCTACTTTCAATTCCAATACTGCTACCGCTCACTGTTCCGATTTGAACGAAGCCGAAGTAAATGCTAGTGGCAAAATAAAAATGTATAGGAAAGCTATGTTACTCGGAGATAGCGTAGGTTTGTACAACTGAAAAAATCTTTTAGAATCAGTGCAGTAGATTGTTTCAATAGTAACAATACACGGGCGAAGTCGCGTGCGCGTTTGCGTGTGCATGCGTGCGTGTGGGCGCGTGTGCGTGCATTTCCGCGTGCGTGTGTTTGTGTGCATGTGTGTGTGTCAGTACGTATCCAATACCTTTAAACGGGCAATTCTTGTATATATAATCAGAATCTCGGCAACGGCTACAACGATTTCCATAAAATTTAGTATACAAGGGATTTCGGGGGCGATAAATTAATCTACTTAGGTTTCATTTTTAGAAAACCTCGTTGTATTCGTCTTTTCAAGTAATGAATTCGAATTAGAATACGAAGATAAATTTAGCAATAATCGACAAGAATATAATAAATACTTCGGAAATCGGGCGGTCTCGAATCTAGAAGACTCCGGGTAAGATTCTAAATGATTAATTTTTTCAAGTTTTTTAACTTTTTTTTAAGTTTCTTCTTTTGTGAGAAAAAGTTTGATATCTTGTGAGAAAAACTATTATCAGGAGCAACTAACTACTTTACCAACACAGCAACACTAAAGCTACTTAGCAATATATGGCGTCGTTAAGCAACACTAACCCAATGAGTGATTGGTTTAAGGTTAGACCAAGAAAATCAAGTGTTTACTTATATTATTGACAAAATACATGTCTTTTTAACTAACGTGTTCACTTAAAAATGCCCAAAGGATCTATTTAAAAAACGCGGTCACATCGAAAAATATTATTCCTATTTTATCAGTATGTAATTCGTATCAAAATATATTTTGTAAAAAAATACGATTTACCATAAAAAATACCGGGCAAAGGTCGGATGTACAGATACTGTATATTAAAATATATATCGATTTGATGCCTTATAGTTTCACGAGTGTAGATACTAATCTTATTGTATATTACATTCGTGATGGCGCTGTACAGTCATGTAACTTCAGTAATTACTGTAATGGTTTTGTAAGTATCTAGTCAGGTATTGTATATTTGTCTATGGCTTCGTGACCCCAAAAAATATAATTTTCTATTACTAATACGAACGTCATAAGGGTTATAGCATGAAGATGAATAAGTATATTTGCTGTACACTGAATATATTGAACTGATTGTAATGAAACTTGGTAATTATGTAAAAAAAAAAATGGAAATAATAATTAAATACAGCCTTTATCAATGAACGGCACCGTATCTCTCTATTAGTAAAAAAAAAATGAATGAATGCAGTAGTTCCAGAGATTACCCCTTATATACAAAAACTTTTAATTATTATAAAAATTTTTTAGATGTGTGTGTAGTTGTTGAGTAATTAAAACATTTTTTTTATCCACAAGTATATTTAAAGTCAAATGGAAAACTATGTTCATTTCATAGATTGTAACAAAACTCTTGTAACACGTCATTATGATGTAGAAAGAGACAATCTGATAAGAAGCCAAGCTGGTTATGTCTATAGATATGGACATCCATATGGACAATTCTTAAAATGATTGGAGATTTTATGATAATATTACATCTAGTATGGTAGAACCATGCCGTGGCCAGCTTGGCTACAGAATAAAAACCCGCCCTTATGATCTGTGACATACTACACTCTTACAGAACATAGATATGAAATAACAGCTTACGATGCTTCATTTCATTTGCCGATTGAAAGTTCCGGTGGCCAACTCATCCCCTCCATTGGCGCCACTCCCGCCCATCAGCCCCTTCCCCCTCCATCGGATATCCAATTCGTGCCTAAGAGAGCGGCAACGTACTGGTGACCCATCTGGTGTTGCGAGTGTCGTAGACGGCGTTGACCGCCTGCTTTGTGGTAGTTCACATGCTCGTTTGCCCCTCAAAAATACCACAAAGAAAAACTTTTGGCCGTCATGGGACGCTTGGAAAATGTGAACCATTTAAGTTAATATTATTATTTATAATTAATAAATACCAATAAAGAAAATATGTTAAAAAATAATAAAAAAGTATAAAGTTTGTTAATGAAATAAATATATTTTTCTTATTATTTTAAATACAATAATAATTAGAAAATATTTATATTTACAAAAATATATATTTCGATTTAATGATATATCACTGATTTGATTTTTTTAGGAATTCTGTCAGTTAATTAGTAACAACAATGAATATTTTTAAGTCAATTTTATTAATTTTGGAAATATTGAATTATAACAAGTGACGTTACAGTAACTAAAAAAATCTTTTGAAATACTTTAAATTGTATGTCAAATAAATCAATGAAATCAATTAGATAACGAATTAATGTCAAACTTTATTTTGGGGACAACAAATTCAAAATGTAATGATAACACAAAAAAATGGAAAATTTAATTAGTTAAACAGACATTTGTTTAAAAATGTAATTAATTCGCTCTATAGATCTGTTTTGTCCGTCTACTTTCATCCATCCTTCGCAGATGGCCAAACCACCGCAGCACACCTCCTTCTACTCTAGTCACTACATCTTCCTTCAAGCCACACCGCTCTTAGATATCACTGTTTCTACATATATCTTTCCGAGACACTCCGCACGTACTACACAGCGATCACATCTCCACTGTATTGATCCTGCGAATGTGTGTGATGAAAGGGTCGGCAAGGGTTGTCCTAGAAAATCCTATGGGGACCACATTGGGGTTATATTAAAAAAGGTCAAATTATAATCATTCGAAACCGACGAGCTTGCATGAAATGACTAATGGATGTCAGTGATGCAAGAGAGATATACAAAGATCGTACCATGTGGAAATCTATAGTCTCTAACTACCTTTTTGGGGAATAGGCGTGAGTTTATATTAATATTATGGAATTAATTTATTTATGAGAAATTAATATATACATATATTCAATTCCTTTTGCGCTCTCATTGGCAGGTCTCTCGTGTACAGCGTACTAATGTGTTGATGTATGTCTATATCGCTCGTGTAACGTTACCCTTCGCAATCACCACGCATCAGCCACTCAAACTCCCCACGCTGCTGACGCGCGCATAGATGTTCAATATCAAAAAACTTTCTTTATCAAATAATGATCCAATAATGTCCCTGATTTTGTTAAAGGTTTTAAATATCTACAGGGATCATGTTGAACGTGCGCACGCAGAGCGCCATAAACGAGTTTGTGGATTTATATCATCGACTGATATGTAAACATAGTTTATTTTTATTTTTAGAATTGAGTCTGTATTGTTTATTATTTTTGTTAGATATATATATTTCTTTTTGCATATATTTTTACATATAATTGTTTTATTTTTAAATATATGTATAGCGATTGTTCTTCTGAATAGAAAAATGATTAAAAAATCATTATTCTAAATTGAGATTTACCTCCAGCGTATACTGTAATTAGTGAATAGCGCTTCAGACAGAGTAGGACGCGAAATTTTTTTCATATAAATGTTTTATTGAAACTTCCCGTCCCGATCAACTGGAGGTGCGTGTTGACAGTGATCCTACGATCGTTTTTCCTATCCTGCAAGGATCGAGCACTTGTGTTTGGATGCGCAGACTCCGGTCAACTGTAAGAGGCGTCCTACTACTGTATCAGCTTCTTGATAGCGATTTGCTATCAAACATCATGTACTACTTGCATTGCTATTTACAAAGAAATATAAATACTTACCTATAACTTATTTACTTTTTTTATAGAAGATTAAGTTTACATTTTGATTATTCCTGCACTTAAGCTAACTAGACTGTTCATTGTGAATATTCATAAGTCAAATACATTAAGAATCTTTAATTCCAACCTGAATTATTGGTGTAATAATTTGGTAATATTTATATAATCTCCTCTCAGAACTTGTCAAGTCGCGTCCATTATATTATTATTGCAAACTATTTATTACAACATTCCAAATAAGGGAACTTATCATCGCAAAATTGATATTCAATAATATGTCAGAGATTGGAATAAAATAAGAGTCATACTTCCTCAATCTTTCTTTCTTGTATAGAATTAATGAACTTTACACTTTTCTATCTCGTATTTCTTTTTCTTGATTTACATAATTTACATTTACATAATAAATACATCGCCTTACACCTACCTACTGAAAGAGATTATGAATTTCTCAAAACCTTTTTCCATAACAGTCTACTTTCGGTAGTTTTCAAACGACCAACCACCATCAGAAAATCATTGCAAAGGCATGGTTTAGTAATAAAGCCATTAAAACGCTTTCGATGCTTCTTTGTGGCAACACTATTTGACTGGCCGTTAATATTCGTATTGCGTGTTTAACTGTAGAATAATTTATTTGATACAACACTTTATCGGGAAAAATCGTGATTGCCCACTGAGAAATGGTCATTTGCTTCTTATTGACGCTCCATGTTTGTTACGTTGTAATGCCATTGACACCAGCAGCGGGGTTGATGAGCGAAACCGATTTTTGACTGTTAAAATACCAATTGTTTTTCGAGTGTCACTCTTATGTTTCAGTTTTTGGAATTCTGTTATTTGAATATTAAATATTTTCTTATATATCTAATAAAACATTTTATTTTTACATAAATATATCACACTTGAACAACATCAGAAGAAACACCTATTAAAAAGTGTAAATTAAAATCGTACGTACTATTTCTTCCACATCTCATAACAAGTAACAAGTTTTGAATGCCAGGCTTGTACGAGTGCCATAGAAATCGGACGACGAGCACGCACGTTCATCAAATCGCCTCTGTTAACCTCTAGAGGCGAAGTGTCGCAATGGCGAGCGCGAGCGATATGCGATCCGTGACGTCATCACAAATTTTTCACTATCAAAAAATCAGCGGGTACACACTGGAAATTCTACAGGTGAGAGCCGGCAAGTTCATAGCTATAACAACACGGCTTCAGTCGACCGCCCGCCGCCGCAGTGAGCGCACGTGCTTCGGCGCACTCTGAAATTATTGCATTTTTTCACGGGAGAAACTGAAATAACGTACAGTATCGTTATTCGTGACTAGGAAACAGTGCCAGTTCGTATATAAATACATAAAAAAATAAATGAACAATTCTTACAGAATTTCGACGGTCCGAATCAGACTCGTGCCGATAAGTTGATTCAACTGTTTCGTTAATTTATGACGTATGTGAAATTAGAAATTTGAATGTGCCGTTTATTGCATTACGCGTCGGGTTCGATATCTTATCGCGTCGGCCTAACGTCTTAAGACAAATCGACGTGCTGATAAGAACGCGATAAAGTTTAGAGTGTCGTTAATATTGTTTTGAATAATAAGAAAAACAGTAACTTTTCAAAACTGTCGGATGATTCCGATACGGCGCAATGGTGCCCTAACCCGCCATGCTTCTTCGGCTATGTGAGTATCTGTTATATTTTATAAATAAGTGCGAAAAAAAAAAACGAATATATAATGTCATATTATCTTTGTTGGCGATTAATAAATATATTTAGATATCCGTATAATACGATTGATATATAAAATTTGATTGTGCAAGCAACATTAATTCATAATGTAAACAGTGTGGGCTAGAATTTTTTTTTAGTCTCGCCAACAGCTGTGAAATTATTTCTTTGTCGGCATACGTGTGCTATCGTTAACACTAAACACGTATCAAACAAGAATTTTCTTATGAATATTGACAGCGATATTTTAAAATGTGCAGATTAATAATTTTTGTTTTTGTACATATTCTATTTTTTATAAAATGCTGCTAGTGTTCCTAAGTCGTTTTTTTTTTTTTTTTTAAAGTTTAATATTTACGTAAATACGTTACAAGCGTATTAATATGTATGTCGATCATTATTACGTATATTTCGTAAAGTCATATATTTGCACATTAAACATATTTTTGAACAATGCTATTTTATTGTGAAATAACAGTAAATAAGTGTGGATGTATTTTTCAATTATAATATTTGTGTATTTACGTTCAACAATTGCTAGTTTAAAATAAATTTATGCAATACAATAATGGCTAATTCGAAAATAAACATTGTAAAATAGTATCATAAATTCCTTTACTATTAACATAAGAATCGATAACGTAGAGCTAAATTACATATTATTATTATGTTAATATTCTTGCTTTTTGTTTGTAAATAGCCTTATAAAATTTTGAATGTGTATTAAGAAATTTCCCTTGATAATAGTGATAATAGTGATTTTGAAAGCTATGTGATGTTAATAAAGATTATTTTCAATTACAACAAAAATACAAACATTTACCCAAACAATGCCCCATTGTCTTGTAACGTACGTTTTTAGGAACACATTTTAAACTTTGAACCTGGACCTCGCACTTCGGAACAGTAATACGTTTAACTTTAAGAAGTAACGCGTAACAAGCAATATTTAAGTTATTGCACACAAAACGATGGTAGATGTGTAATACAAAAATCCGTCTGTCATCTTTTACATAATACACTTTAACTGTTTTTTCAGCTGTTGGACTCGTTTATAACATTCTATCCAGCGATCGCCGGCTTCCGGTAGTGTCGCCGGCGATCATACTATACATTGCTGTTATCGATGTCGATACAAATTATCGACCTTCGTTCCAATATCGATCCCGGTCGAGATCGATTGCGTAGAAAATCACGATGAAATCAGTCCACTGTGTCAAAAAGCGGATGTCCGTTGCCACGGTGACTGTAATTGGAAGCTGTAGTTCCTTTTTGTATTCGCTTGGGAATTGTAAAAAACTTGTTTAAAATATCGCTTATGTGACAGAAAATAATGTATACATTTTGTGCACTAACAACAAAAACTATTTTCCCTTGTTTCTTACATCATTTGATATCAGTTAAGAAACTACTGAACGTATCTGTATGAGACTTTGACAAGTCGACGTGTGACCATTTTTAAACGATTGTAGGCTATTTATATTTTAAAAGCTCTTTATGAGTTTTTGTAACTGATAACACCCAGCGAAACGGGTAGGTACGGGAAAATTTATCTATTTATTTGGTATTTATTGTCACAGAGATTCCTCAATTGAGGAATTATAAGTAGGCCCAATAATTTTAACGGGCCTTCGTTCATTTTAATTTTAATTAGCTAAAAATTTTTGATGGGTACCTTCGCGGAAGAAGCAAATTCTTGAAAGAAATTTAAGCGTGCGTATGTCTGAGTTCTCGCATGGGAAGTTATATAATTATTTAAGGTTATAACAATGATGAAAATTCAATTAATGGTCAAGGGAAGTTAGTCAAGATGTATTTAAGTTTCTTACTCGTTTCGATGTTTAACTAACTTCAAATTTTGCTGAAAGTTCGCACACGATATTTTAAAATTTTATCTTTTAATAATTTTTCTTTAATGCGCATAAATTACAAAATTAACAGCTAATTCTATTCTTTATATCTAATACTCAATTGGTGATTTCTCGTCGAAAAAGGAATTTCTCGTTATTTTCCTTTTTAAGCACGAGAAATAAGTAAGAAAAATTAAGAATTTAAATAAGAAGAAAACATTTTTTTTCTTTTAGGTGTCATCAATTAATATAATAATAACAATAATGATAAATATTTCTGTAATAATCAACCGAATCTAGTTGTGATTTACGAAGAAACAAAATTGTTTTCAATTGACAAACATCAACACATTTTGAAGAATGGGATAACGAATACTCAAAATGAGACATTTCTTAACCATATGGTAACTAGATGTTAGAGTATTCTAACAATATAAAAATAAACGTACTTTTAAATTGGTTAAAAGCAATTAAGCTGTTAGTAATTAAGCATTCTTAATTATTGAATTCTTACAAATCGCCTGTACGTATTGCTTAAAACCTTATTGAAGTTTCTCCACAAAGTTGTATGGAAGTTACACTCTGTCTTTAATTAAGCGGTAGTTAAATCGAGCCCTTCACATATCGGTTATTTTTACATCTATTTAAAAACCAATCGCGCTCTATAGCTTCTCACATACGAAGGCATCAATCAAAGAGACAAATAAAAGCCGTAAACTTTCGATACACAACGCTATTCCCCTCGTCGTCGGCTAACGACACGTATCGCGACGATTCGAATCACAGCTGATGTAGGTGACGACACAACACGACCGCAAATCGCCAATGTCAATAGGTGTAATTTCACGTGTTGCGCAAACGGCGCCCACGGCCGCGACCGATCAATCTGTTTGTATATTTTGCTCGTATGTTATCTCGCATTTGACGTTCGTGGACGAGATAGGTTTGCTTGTGTTTCTTGCGTGTTAAATAGCGGGCTTTATGGCTGTGGCGGCCGGGCTCTCGGCGCGTCGATTTCGAGTCTAAATATTCCATCGTGTAAGGTGTCACTTCGCGGAAATTCACAATTAAACACTA
Organism: Eumeta japonica; assembly: GCA_005406025.1. NCBI lineage: Eukaryota > Metazoa > Arthropoda > Insecta > Lepidoptera > Psychidae > Eumeta > Eumeta japonica. The sequence continues at coordinate 424,829 of BGZK01000260.1, forward strand.
AATTAAGCACAAAACGTACGCAGAAACTATGTACTAATTATATATATATATATATATATATATCCTTTCGAATTATAAATGCATTCGTTGCAAGAGGAAGCAGTAGAGAGAATGGCGACATTGCATGATGCAGGCAAGCGTATTTTTGAATAGCAAGTTATTGAGTTCCAATACCGATCGTAAGCGAATTAAAAGTTAAGTTTTCAACTTAAGTCAATTCTAACTATTCACTTTAAGCTTAGGAAAGTATGTTACGTAATAAGTCTTGGACAACGATGCAAATCGTTGATAACGTTGCTCAACAACCTTCAATCCATGCAGGCTATGATGGGTATTTAATTCACCACATCCAAGTTTATCTATCTGCTTATTAGATCCGACTTTGGATTCCAGGAAAAAAATTCCACTTTAGTGGGAAGTTATGCCTTTAGAATGGGACTATGTGACCAGGATATTTATTATTTTAAAAGAAGCGATATTCTAGTAGTCAAATTGATCACTGGTGGCGGAGGTGACGATGACTTTAGGATCGAGCCTGCGATGTCGCCTTGTTTCTTTTCAACTAATGGTTACATCGAAATATCTATTGCCTATCGATTTAACGGTGACAGTAATGGAACCTTATAGAAGCATGAATACCTGCGGAGATTGCTGGTTCGTCGACTACACGTGAAGTCCTTAAAGGATATTGATGTGGCTCAATGATTGCGACTTCGTCTTAGAACCTACTGTCATCCAATTTATTCTTAAGGTTGTATTTTACATTGTATTCATCACATCCTCGATAGTTTTATAACATTTTCAGGCATATATTGAAAGTATTACATAAGCTAAAGTTGCAATGAGGCTGATGTAATCGGTATACGGTTAAAGTTCTAACGTGATGTTTTTTTTTATTGAATGACGTCAAAAGATAACCTGACAAACGTCAAAATATAAAAAAATAGCACTGGCCACTTACGTAACCAGTGCTATTTTTTTTTTGTTCCGTGTTGATTCATATTTTGTTCTGTATTTAAAAATAAAAGGTGAAGTAACTTAATGCGACAGATCGATCAACGAACAGGTGGAAGCCTAAGGTCTATAGGAACTTGAACTTAATAATACTAATAACATAAACCCACACTTATTTCCCAGAAGGGTAGGGTAGAGACTATAAATCTCCACATGTTACGTACCTTTGCAAATTTCTCTGGCTTTACTGACGATTGTCTGCGATTTAAAAACATTCATCAAGATAACAATTTTCTAAATAATGACGCGTACACAGAAAATATTGATAGATTAAGGTCGACTTGCATTCACGCACGAAGGATCTCATATTTTGCAGTAAGAAGATTTCTCCGATTCCACTGTATGAAAAGTTTCTTATATATAATGTATACATATATTTCTTTATATAGTTCTATAGAAAAACACTTCTATACATCATAGTAGTAGTTTTGAATGAAAAAAAAAATACACTTAAAGATATTATATTATGTGCCGGTGTGGAACCCTCAGTGCGCAAGTACCGCTCACAGTTGACCGATTTCATTGACATGTGACACGATATATCTGTATTAGATGATATTGAGGAAAGAAAAAAAAACATACAATGTATCCTCTTTTAAATGAGTTGCTAATCGTATATGATTGTAATTAGCCACGGCCTAAACACTGGTCTTTTTTGTCAGCGAACACGAGAAGGTTTTGTTTTTTGTGAGGTCTATTTGTAAGGTCTGCAGCGAACGCGGAAACGTTTAGAAATATTGTATTACATCGTTTTTGCTGCTTAGTGTTGTTTCAACTTATCATTCTTACGTGTGGGAAAAAAAGTTGTTAACACACGGACTAGTGTATTACCTTGAAATATCGTTAAATTGTAATTCGAATATTTTTCCAGCTTTAATGGTTTCGGTCGATGTTTTAGGCATATGAAATATACGTACGTTTTAATTGGAATGTCATTCAATGATGTCTGCTCATGGTTTTAGACTTGCGGAAATAATGCGATATCTGATAGGTACCGGTCCTCATCCGAGTCGGCGAGGATCGCACTTGGACATGCGTTGAATTCGTTGTTGAATTAGTGGTCGATAACTTAACGGAGTGTCGTAGTCTGAGAGTTCAAACTTGACTCCGTTTTGTTTGTGGTGATGCTGTCCTTTCATCTGATGTTCCCTGACTATGAACACAGTGTGATAAGGACTTAAGATTCGTATGTAATACGTAAATTCTTATCATTAAGAATATAATATTTAAAATCATGAGGAAATTTATTAGAAAGTGCGGTTCAAAATGTGTATTTTCTACAGTCGAAAATAGCCACGTAGTCAGAGTTTCATTGAAAATCATTTCCACTTCAAATTAATCTTTTACAGGATGTTTATATGAAATAGAATTTAACACATTTGCGGTTTTTGTTAAAAATATATAAATATAGATATGTGACTTTATCAAATCTCTCATATCTGTCATCGCTAAAGTTGCGTAATTATATTGATTACGATAATAAAGTGACTGCACTACGTTACGGAACCTTTGGTAATCGACTTTGAGTCACACTTACTCGATTTTATTTTTCTAGAACAAACAAAAGAAATCATCGTAGAGATAAGAGTGAGATATCATTCCAAGAATGTTTTTACGTGTTTGCTCTTTCAAAATTCATAGCGGCCTGTACATATCCATTTTAATATTTTGATTATAATATTTGGTATATCTCATATAATTTAAATGGATGAAAATTAATGCTACAAATTAAATAATTTGTATAATATTTAACGTATCGTATTTCAACTTGTATTTTTTAAATTTGTTTTAATTTGAAAATATTTCATTTAATGTACTAATTCTCGAAATTATTACTCAATTCACAATATTTTTTTATTTAATATTTGCTTATAAATAGTAGAATTGGCGTAAAAGTTTCTAAAATAAGAATTACGTATTGTATCGGTCTTCTGTCAAGAGTATCAAATGTTTTCGTCACCCTAAGGCCAATATTCTATCCACTACTACTTTCTTTTTGGTTTTTGAAATGAATGATTTTATTTTCTCATAAGTAAGGTAATTAATTAATAAATGAAAATCACATGAATTATTATATATTAAGGCATTATTCTCTATTTTAGCAAATGAAACTACTAAAAAAGAATGGTAACGTTAAGTAAAATAAGTATATTTTGATTTATCAATTGATCAGCCCGTAGTGAAATTTAAAAACAAGTTTTTTCACGGTACCCTAAACAGATAAGAGCGGTCAAATAATTTCCTCTTATTATCGATGTTCATATTAAACATAAAATTTCGGATAAACAAAACAGTGCTTTATCGTTGTATCGATAATGTCAGCAATTACTTATCGATAAACAAGTCCAGTAATTTCTTTATGCCGTATAGGCACGGTTTATCTTTGTTATGGTTACTGAGTTTTTATTGTATTTATTTTTAACGCGATGCGGGTATATTAAATATTCTAGAGTACATTCCAAACACAGTAAAAATAGTGCGGTCCGCTTAGGAAATGTTTGTTCTAGTTGATAAAAAAATGAGCAAGTGAGTTCTGAGTGTAAAACGAAATGTTACCAAATATGATGTTACTCTTGGAACGTCACAAACTGATAAAAGAATGTATGTTTTTTATTTATTTTAGTGATAATCAATAAGCATACGTTACCCTACTGTTTCATAGCTATACTCGTATTTAGCTGTCTGCAAATGCACAGCTAAAAGCTAGAGACTTAGTTGGTTTTTAATCAGAGAGCGTTCCCTGGTTGTAAAAAAAAACTAACTTTTCCTTAAGGCCAAGTATGCTTTGATTATGGGTACCTTTAAACGAATATTTCTAGAAAACTGTTATACCTAGCAAACTCAAAAAAAAAATTCTAAGTATACAAAATATGTTCTGAGTTCTACCGTAGGGAAAGCTTAAATACACAGCACGTTCTTTATGATAAAAAATACTAAAGTACGTTCACTTAAAACACTAATACCAATAAATTTCTAACAGGACAAACGATAAATAAACAAAATTTAAACATTATTAGTAAAATATAATTATACAGGGTTGGGCTTAAGCATTTTGTTTATAATAAATAGTTTTCTCATTATAAATAAAAACCAAAATGTCGCTTACGACAAAAAGTTCTGCGTAACTAAATGACAATCCATCTTCCTTACTCTGCCGCTTTAAGTCGATTCTCCTTCTCACAAAACAGTGTGGGGCGTGACGCGTTGCGTTTGGCATTGCACTTGGCCTTAAGAATATGTGAATAATTTTAGTCGACCAAATAAAATTTATTTTACTGATAACACTGTGAATTAATATTTCAGAGCGTGCAACACCAAATCGTTCAAATAATTCAATTAAAAGCATTGCCAACCCTAATTCGCGTTTTGGTCCTACACGAAGTTCAGTGTACAAAAGTCGTAAGTCTGCTTTGATAATGCGCCGTGAGTTTGTTGCATAACTGCGCCGGTGTTTATCATAAACGTGACCAATTCTTTTGATGCGATTTCACGTATTTGCTGAGCATTACACACGTTGGAATCGGAAAATAGGCATGTTTTAATGATAATGTTGTAATGCCGTTTTATGGTCTACGTTGGACGCATTCATCAATAATCAATAGAAAAAATTAAAGTGCTGTACACTTAAATGGGCACTTTTCGATAAGCGGTTCATTGTTTTTTTATTTTATTATAGAAAAAAATAAATTAAATGTGGATGTCACGCGAAACCCGGTAGAAACGAAGTATGATATTTGACAAATATTGATTATAAATGTGAAAGAAAAAAATATTTCCTACAATTTTTTATTTTGTAGATTAATTATCTTATGAATTTAATTTAATTTACAATGACTTGTAAATATACATATTAATGATATGAAATAATAAATTTTGCTTTTGCACATTGTTACCTTATTTTCGATATTTGTTATATTATTTTTGTGGATAAATATTAGTTTATCGGTTTTATTTTATTTACAGTGACTTATAAAAGTACATGTAAATTAAATAAAATAAAAAAAAGTTTCATCCATAATAGTATTATTGTTTTATTTTTGATATAACATCTTTTATAGAGTGTCGTCGACGGATTTCTCTCTCTCCAAAAACTTAAAAATTATGTAAATAGAAAAATAGCTTTCCACCTCCGATTTCGCTCGCGTGGACAATGAATGTGTGCTTTAATATTTTATATGGAAAGAACTTGCTGTCAATCTTAATCTGGTTCCCGCTTTCAATTCTGGTCCCGGTATTGTTCTAAATATCAAGCCCGGTCACGCACTCGATTCTAATTCCAATCTAACACTCAGATTCGACCCCGGTCCCGTTCTCGATTTAGGTTTCGGTGACTCGACCGCTCACGGTTCTAACTTGTAGGAAGCCAAGGCAAATGCTGAAATCAAAACAAAATACAAGCTATGTACTCCCTCTACTACTACTACTCTACTACTGCCTAGTACTAAAATACTCTCTCTGCGATAGTGCCGATTTCTTAATGTAAAGGAATTTTTATACATTATACAACCCCACTAGTCCTACCAAAGATGACTGACTCTTGAGATTCGATTTAAATTAAATATATCCTATGTCCTGCTCCAAGCCAAGTTCTTTCTAACCATGAAAATCGCACTAAAATGCGCTCAGTAATTTCAGAGATGTGCGCGAACAAATAAACCTAAAGGGAATCGTGGTTTCTACCTTCCTCTTATCGTCCCCTTTCGATTTTTCATACATACCTTCAATATATAGACAGACCGGGTTCAACCGTTTTATTAGATATACAAATATAGCTCATCTCAAGCGTGTAAAAATTCTGTTTTGTCTATGAAAGTCAACGCAATGAAGCTATTCGACATACCGGTGCGTGCTATATTATTAGTAACATCCAATCATAGCGCGTCACACGTGTCGCACGTGATCGCGGCCCCAACTACCTGATGCGGTCTTCACGCGTGCTACGTGTGATTTGATCACCTCGGTATTTGCGATTTCGTCAGCGATTGCTTTTTTTTTTTAAGGCTTCATATGGAATTTCCATTTCTGTATACATCGACCTATAACTGTTTTCGAGTTATCGCCGTATGTCGCGCTTTCACGTAGCGTTCGATATGTTTCAGACCTAATCGCGATCATTGCAATCCGGCAATGGATGCAGAATGGATGAAGTGGTTCAATAGTCATACCAGAAATGAAAAAGAAAATCAAATTAAACTCACGAATTTGTATGGGTGTTTAGAAAAAAAACGGGAGTCTGGTAAATCGAATTTTCATCGTTTTGCCGAAATATTTTGACAATGAATCGATATTCCGCATAGCCTTGGCGGTGCAGCAAAATACTCGTTGTCAAACAGATATGCAGATAAAATAGAAAAGAATAGCATTTTATTGCATAAGAATTTGCCAAGGAAAAACAGAGATTGTCCAATGTTCATATCCATGTTCAATGTCAAATCGTGTGCAAAAACAGATTCGATATAGACTATAAAAACAAGAAATTGAAGAAAAAAAATTAATAGTCGCGTGTAATATTGAAATGTCGCATTGTCGAAATATGCAAATAATATTGAAAAATAAGAAATGCATGTTACATTACGTCATCGCGAAGCGATTCAAAAATTCAGACTAAGAATCATATTTCTTGTATGCATTACATCGACATATTTATTCCAAAGACATGTATCATTCATCTGTCCGCAGTTGAAGATTTTCATCGAATTGCACTGCGATATTGCCAAATCACATTCTCGTCGAATACATTGATCTACAACAGAAAGAGTTAAAATGAGTTCCGATGAAATACTTCGGCGGCACATATCTTGAACCGGTGAGGAGCTCCATGGCTGTAAAAGTCATCAGAACGTGGATGTATAACACTTTAATGACGATAATAGCTTTCGAGTTTACAGTGAGAATGAGATCATTTCCCACGAGAAAAGTTGCTCATGCTCGTATCGAACAATAAATATTTAGATACAAATGGAAAATATTTACAAATTTTGCCTGTTACTTGCTCTCAAATGGTGTCGTTTATAGTGTCACGTAGTGCCATCTGCGTGATTCATATAGTGTCGTACATTGTTAAGAACACTACTGCCTTCTAGTACCTCCGCACTACATTTGATATCATAGCAATAACACAATTACATTAAAATTCTACAAGATGGCGCTATTTATTACTTTTCAGGATAAAACTCTTTGATTGCGTTTTTTTTCAGGAAAAACATTTACGTGTATATGGTATACATAGGTAAAGGTTGAAAAATGAAAGGCTGTCAAAGTACAAATTTTCGTCTAAATCATTAGAACAATTTCCGAGATTGTTCTCGACCTATAAATTTATGTTATACAAGGATTGCTTACTTGTTGTAATAAGATATTACCCCTGTGATATTTTATTGATAGCTTAAGAAGTAATCAAAATTAACAAAACACTGCCATTGCCTACGAAATGAAGAAACGTTTTAAAATTTATTTGTATTACTAAATTTGCCAACAATAGTTCTTTTTCTGTTTCTTTTAACCGATGAGAGGCGAAATACTTAATGCCTAAATAAAATAAAAAGGCAGTTATTTAGTGGTATTGACAGTTGACTAATGGAACATGTTTTGGACAGGTCGCACTGTCAATACAATTCCATTGCGATACCAAACTAAGTTGTTTAAAGTAAAATCAAACATAAAACTGTGGTGATAGGGTGCAAAGTCGATTTCATCGCAATTATTACAAGAAACGGCAAATATCATTCGATGTCCTTGAAACTGAAATATTTATAATTCCATATCTCACCTTATTCGTATTATATTAGGTCGATGAAAAAGGTTTTTCGTTTTTTATTAGTGAAAAGTTGTAGTAAATCTCTTCGGTTGTGCTGTTTGTATCTGGCTAATTTTGATACCGTTAAATATATGATATTAAAATAAATAAATAAAAAGTAAAAACGGTGTCGCGTCATTTTGAGTCGTTTTTTCTCTTCACTAAAATGAGTGAGCCTGAAAATTAAAACCTTTAAAACAATGAACTGTAAGCCATCAAAAAGTCTATGACATCTCTCTTGCAAAACGGATTTCAACATTATTCTATACGACGTTAGTTAACAATGACGTCACTAAGCGCTAATGCCTTCTCTGTCTAATTAGCAATTTTAAAAAGTCATTACTCAGATATTTGTATCATAAAAAACCTTCCACTGTACTGTTCCTCAAATAAAAAAGCTTGGAATATACCAATATAAAAAAGTAAGCTATACTGTTATACAAACTTTGGAAAAGGCCAAAAAATCATTATTCTTATGTCCGACAACAATTTTATTCAATAAGGCCCCATACACGATCGCAGAATAAAATCCAAGATAAATAACGCATTCCCATCGATTGTATCGTATTCAGTGAATTGATTTTTTTTTTTTTTGATATTTTAAATATTATTTCAAAATTACAATACACTGCCCATATCTCTTGTGTCGCATAAATGCATAAATATGAATCGTTATGTGTTACGTTTGCCTTAATATTCAAGGTCGGGTATCTCACCTGAGAGATGTTGACGTCCAAATGAACTTGTAGCATCAAGGTGATATCGCGTTCATCGCTTCATCTCGCAAACTACACGGGATAAATTGTTAACGTGCTACACGTCATTTCGATATTGCCGAGTACGACGCTGTTGATGTACGAGAATTGCTGCGTCATTCTTGATTCCATCATATTAACGTGCGAACTGAATCTATTACTACGTGACCGTTTTTCAAATCGCATCTTCTGCTTTTATAACGTAGTATTTTGATAGTTGTGAAAGGTTTTTGTTAAATACAACCTTCTAGAGGCTTCGTTTAGTATAGACCAAGGAAAAGAGTGCTTTCGCGCTGAGTGTACTAAACGACTTTTGAGTTCGTAGTTGAGTTGAGAAAGTTTGAGTTTCAGAAGCTTGATGATTTGCTCCCACATCATGTCATTGTAAGAAATTTCATGAACCTTATTCCAATTTGTAATTTTCTGTTAAGACGAAGCCAGTGCGAAGTATTTTTGAAACTGTTGTTGGTGGATGATGAAAAGTTGATCACGTACGACAATAAATATAGGAAAACATCGTGATCTAAAGACGAATAAAACAGTGACAAACACCGGTTATTAGCGAAATGTGGTCACATTTCGTACGATTTGGAATTGGTAATTTTTTTTTTTTTTATGGGAATACAAATTATTGTCATGAATCATGTAATGTAATAAACTTTTTTATAGGAATACAAATATTTGTTATTAATCAGGTGACGTAATAAACGTTTTGTGTAAAATTGTTCAAGAAACAACCTTAAAAAAGTCAATTGGCAGATACTAAACCTACCCGTAGAAATACCTCTTCGCATTAAATGTTAGTGTTGCTTTCGCATTTAATAGCGTAGCTGGGTTATTCTGTAAGGTCTTGTATCTCAATATGTTACCGCTGAGGAACGTCTAGGGCCCAGGCGGCGATGCGGGTACTAAGTTACTGCAGCGCACTGCGTTATTTAGGATATTTGGGAAGCTTTCAGGTTCTGCATAATAAATTCGTTCTCCATTCTCTGTTTTATTACGTTCCGAGAATACTGACCGTGTTCTGAAATGTGACATTTATTTGGTGCAATAATATTTAAATGTCTCCGCAGTGAAATGTATATGGAAGAAGTCGTATAAATAACATGGCAACATTGTATTCTTTTATATACACTTTTTATACATATTTTACTAACGGTCAGTCGTCTTAGAGTTCTGTAGGTAGTGTCGAGCCTTGTACTTATCGCACCATGCTCGACGATGCAAGCCGTTGTGGTTCAAAGTCGCGCCTGCCGCGTTGCAGACGGAACCAACGAAGACGAAGAGACAGATAAAGTTCTTATAGCCTAGTGCATTGCTAATACTAATACTATCCATGTCCTAGGTCATCACAGCTTTCTTTCAACAAAGTTTTGTTTGCCAGGCCAAAATCAACCCCTACACTGCCTGCTATTATATTCAACTTTTAAGCTTTATATGTATAAATCGCGACAATCGATAAAAAAATATTGTAGTTTCTTTCGCGAAGTAACTAAATATTTTCGATTTGTGGCGTTATGTGACATCGATAACTTTGTAAGTATACAAAAATTATTTTATATGAATAGTTTAAATATTTACATATTTTACATCGCGCATGTAAAGCAGAGAACGTAAGAGTACATTATTATAAGAAGTGTCTAATGTTTTCATGAATTGCAAAGTTACGCGTTTGAAGGCTACGATTTTCGCAAACAGATCGTTTCAAGTGATTGACAATCGTTTGGAATATTTGATTTGCTATTGATGAATCTGAAATATGCATAATATTTTCATTTGCACATAACATGTTTATCAGTGGTAGGTTTCAATCATAAAAGAGCTCGGTATATATTTCTTTGTTTTTACAAAATTAATGAACTGTATGTTGTACGAGCTTCAGTAAATATATACGAGTAAAATTATTTTTTGGCTCTGACCATCTCCCGGCGCCATCTTTATATTTGTAACAGAATGTTTAGTTTCAACAATTTATTATGTACGATATTCAGTATATTTTCATAAATAATAATTCAGTTTTTGATAATAACTACAAGAATCCAATGGGGTATAATTTGACGAATTGTACGGGATTTATTTTGAAATTATTGTAATATCCAAATATATAGTTAACCATTTTAATATCACCACAAAATACACAATAGTGTATTAGTACACTAATAAAAGATGAACTTTCATTATCGCTAGCCTTAAGTGTTTTAAATGCTGTATATATAATAAGTATATCTATAAATTTACGTATCTAATTTAATCAGAAACAACTGTAATAAGAGCCAGAAAAAGAAGATGAAGTCCATAATAGTTGGCATTTTATTATAATTAAATTAAACATATATTTTTTTATTAAAAAATATATCTAATTAATCTTCGAGAAAGGATATTGTCAAGTGCTGCTATGCGATTTAAAAATACTATGAAAATAAATCTATTATGATAATTAATAATTCAATAAATCAATGATCTATGTTGATAGTCGGTAGAGTGCCTTTTAGTATCGCTATCATCCAAGAGCACTGATCATTGATCTCAATGCAGACCATACATCCTCACTACCCCGATCGGCCATGGAGAGTTAATCAAGATCCGTTTAACGTATAATATCGGTGCGCACCGTAACTCCATTCCCTGTTCGCCGCATATTTATTAACCCCATGATCCTTAATGGGGGAAGGGGGCCATAATATATTATATTCCGTCCATATTTTGCGTCGTTAAACTTTTCCAGTCGGTTGAGCACATGTAATGTATTTCTTACGTTATACAATATTTAACGTTACATAATATTTATATATTATATATCTATGTATATATTATTTTAATGTTCTTTTCACTATCATCATGCCCATTACAAATACGGAAAAGCTATAAACGGACACGGGAAATTAAAATTGTCCACCGGACGGTGATAGAATCAGAAATTCCTGTAGGAAAATATATATTTTCTTTTCCCTCTTTCGATTCGAGCGATCGAGACGCCCGCTAGCAAAGATTAAGCGGCCATTTATCCAAATCAAAGAAAATATATCCAGTATTTTTTTTTCGCACGGAGTAGATTTATTTATTATGTGTCTTTTATACAGAAACACACACACATACACACGCACACACCTCTACACACACGCAAACGTGTAACGGCAACTTTAGGTCAGTCGTAGCTATATTCCGACTCGTTTCAGATTGAGATGTTATAAATCGATGCTTCTCCCTATCCCGATTTGAATTACGACTTGTAAGCGCGAGAGTTCACCTAATTCTTACGTTTTTCGATTGTCCACGTCACACATACCTGTTTCGATGTGGGAGGGAAAAGTTGATTCGTTTTCGACGTGCATTCCTTTGCGATGAGATCTGACGTCACCATGTTTAGTCTTTAGAATATATTAAATGCGTCTATATCAATCGGTTGATTACAGAATATGAAGTGCTTAAAGACTGTATTAACTTTTAAAATGTAGGTATTTTATTTTAATTTTTCTCTTAATCGTTTTTCTCTACACTATCTGTGTACCAAGTATCAAAGTATCAAACCTCTTGAATTCTATTATAAATATTCAATACTCGCATTGACACTTGAATCGATCGGTTATGGAATTAAATGAAATGTGAAATTTGAACATTTGTACTTATAAGGTACGACAACTGTTTATATACAAAATGCAGAATTTTAATTACAATTTCATGTAGGTAGACTTAATATATCTAAAAAAAAAATAGGGCATTAACGTAATCAAATATTGTTCTGTTACGTAGTCATCCTAGAAGGTACAAGGATTCGAAAAGAATTGAAATGGTCCATGTAAATATTTCTCACATTCAATGTTCTGAAAACTTTTAAAGGGGACTTGTGCTTCGATTGAAGGAACGTCGAAAGACCCAATTATCTTGGGGGCCATCCATGAATGACGTATGGACGATTTTGGTCATTTTTGACCCCTTCTAGCCTCTGCACATTTCTCGGACTGCCCCTCGCCCTTCTTAAGTAAGATTTTGTTTGATTTTAGATAAAGGGTCAATTGCAATAAAATTCATAATTTGAGGTAAATTAAAAATTTTTATGTTTTAAAAGGTGATTAAGCTTGCATCATTACTTTATAATATTATTTTTAGATTGCGTTTACATTATTATCTAACAATTAATTAGTCTTTGGAAAATCTATGTTGTAATTAAAAATATATTTTTAAACAATCGTAAGTGAGAAAACAAATTAGTCAAACAAGCTAAAGGCAAATAATACTTTGCGCAAAATAAGAAACGAGTAGAATTAAAATAATCTCAAAGAAAGCAAGTTCAACAGTTAAAGCCTGTTTAGTTCAGATCATCAATTGTCGTCTACACTAAATCGGTTTGGCAAGCCATTCTGTCCAATCTGAGAATTCGTAGCTCATCTGATGCAGCGGTAGATGGCACTGCATCCGGCACGTCCGTTGGCATATCACCTTCTTCCAGCCACTCTGCATCTTCGTCACATCAGAACACCTCCGCCGCATGATTTTCGCTGCGATGCAATGAAAACGTCCGCAGCTATTGTTGGCTGAGTCTCTTCTCACACAAGTCTGCAGGTAATGGTTGCCTACGGCCACGATTGACGTAAGTTAGGCACAGCTTACACGATTGAAGATTACTACGATGAGATAACATAAATACATGTCGTATAACCATACAACCCTACGTTGGAAAAGGCACAATGAAACGACTTATAAAATAAGGATAAGGACGTGTAGATATTTTTTACCTACCTCCCTCCACGCCCCGGAACCCTCACGTAATTAATGAATGGCCCCTTGGAGCCCTTCGGAAGATTTTTAAATTACATCCTCTTTTTAATCGTATTAAAACTCAAATATCCACCAAGTTAATAAGTCCTATTAAAATCATGATAATAAAAGGGAGAACTAGGTCAAAAATTCAGTATTTTACTTATTGTACTAATCAATATATTCATTAGTATTTTGTGTGTTGTCGTAAGCTAGATGACTTGTTCGCGTTATTATGTACGCGCAAGGCGTAGTAGCTGTATTTCACAGGCGTTCGATATAATTTCTACTAAATTTCTCAGACGACACGGGTACTAGCTTTGAAAAGAGCGTATCTATTTATAATTAACAAAGCGAACGATCTCGATAACAGTAAGAACGCTCGGCCGGCGACATTGAGTATTCGGACAGAAATAGTGGGCGAAATCGTAGCGAAATCGTGTGTTAAATCTGATACGACGATTGTTCCGTGTCTCGTCGTATTCACTCGAGCCGGTTACGTAATATCTTGATCTTCTTATAAATGCCGATCGACGAGGTTGTGAACTTGACCGTGGAATATGGCATGGATTTGCTTGTATGGATACATCGATTGCAAAAATGTCATCATCGTCGTTGATTATCACACACACACACACACACGCACATATATATACAACCTTACACATATAAACACAAGCACACATACACACATATTATAGAAGATTTATTTAGGCATATTCCTCAGCTGACTACAAATTTTCAATGAAAATTATCTTAATTAGAAGTCAATTTTTAAATGAAGCTCTAGGTATAATTCAGTTGTATCTATTTTTGATTAAAAAACCGGCCAATAGCGAGTCGTGCACCGAAGATTCCTCACTATAACACAACATACTTGCGTTAAATAAGTACTTAAAAGAAATTATTTTCATTAATTCATTTGTACATACAATATCTATCATTCATTTGTACATACACATCTTCATAATGTACATACAATATTAGTTTGTAAATAAAATACTTTGTACCTTCTACCAGTGCTACCTTTGGTGGAATTTTTTGAATATTCAGATTAAAAAGGCTCATTACAAGGATAATAAAACGTAGAACTCTACATTTTTGAAGCATATTAGATTATTTCTTACATTTTATTGCATTACCGAATGATTTTCGGTTTATTTCTTTAATTAACCGGTAACAAATGACGTTATATGAACAGTGTAGCCGTTTCGTGACAATAGTAATGAAAAATGGGCTACTTATCAATACGTGGCGGATCGAAATGGAATGAAATGTATGTCGGCAACGATCGATTTGTCGCGTCGTGTGTGTGTGTGTGTGTGTGTGTGTCGTAGTAAGCCGCTTCCTGTTACGCGTGACAAATTGTCAGGCCGGCGGGACGTGACGTCTATTGTCTATGCTTTACATTGTTGATATAAATAAGCATCCACCAAGGGATCGGTAATGTCAGGGTCGCCGCTTTTGTCCGTTTTCGGGGGGACGTGTGCCGCAATAATTGATAACGCTTGGAAGAAGTAGATTTATTCTGTCGCTCATGCCAATGAAGGTTGGCAAAACAATAATATTTATTGATTTACCTACACACAAAATGCCAGAAGATTAAATAAAGCATAACTTGCTTCGCTGGGTCTAGACAATTTTTCCATTCGCAACACAGTCGAATACTGCTTATGGTGGAATGAATCATGTACTTGTAATGTATAAATTTTGTCAAAAACTTATAAAGAGAGTTTTAAAATTACCGTCCGACTAGTTTTGTGATCGGTAAGTGTTTTATCGAATTTCTGGCATTGTATATTTTCTATTTTTAATAAGTGAGAAAATTGGAAAAATATCTATAGTGAGAATGGTTCGAAAAGAAAAAAAAACGTTCGATTTCAATTTACGGTAACCGATATCTAACATCGTGAAATGTCCAATTTTCTCTCTCAGGTTACGATGAGAATTGCCGAATTGAAATGTATTTCAGGGGAAGTCCATTGTCGTCGGTGGTCTTTGTAATCATAACAAATGCGTGGCGACTTTTACGTTCGCGTCGCCACATTTTTTTTATTATCTTAATGCTTGCGATAGCTTTAAATCCGTAAAAGCGAAAAGGTGACTTAATTTAATGAGGAAAAGAAAAACACGTTTCTGTTTTGGAAAACGCCATATTTATGTGTCGAGTGGGGGCGTGTGATTTTATGTGTGTGTTCGTCGAAAACGGTGGATCATATATATATAGTATAAGTTATTTATTTAAATTATTCATTATGAACGATTTTTTGCAAAATGTATTATTTACACGACAGACACGAGGGTAACTAAACCCATCTGTTATTATGCTAAATGTATACGCATAATTACTTTTATTTATATTTATTTGTATCAATATGAGAAAAAAAAAACATTGATTGTGCCACATAACAAAACTTTGAAACTCAACACCTCCACATTAAACGATTGGTAATAATCACAATAATATTACACCGCATACATTGAAAGTATAACTAACCTTCTTTAAAAAAACGACATCTATAAATGAGCAATGGAAGAAATATATACGCATCAAATACAAGATGTGCGAATATATTGCACAAAGAGGCAATGTAACAACTTCACTTTTTGTTAGCACTCGATCTCGCTCCCTATATAATTTGCGTATCGCGGGCTATATATGAAAACTGAGAGTAAACCCAAAAAAAAATCAATGCTATTGTGTAAAATTTCAAAAGTAACCCTTCTATTACTTTTAAAAGAGATTTTTTTGGATTTAATATAATTATGGCGATATCAAATTTATTATATGTTGTATATTATATGTTGTATAGTATATTATATGTTAGACTTTAGACGTTACTTTAGACTTGGTTATATACTGCTACTGACTTAAGAAGGCCCGAAGCAAGGCACTTAGCACTGCCTCTTTATTTTGTGTGCACAAAATTTCTGTTTGGCACAATTATCAGTACTGATTTTAAGTTTCCAGGTCCCAGCTGAAAATCAGCGTTGTGGCTCAGGCAGTAGCGTTTTGATGAGCTGGTAGCCCATTCGGCCTTTTGTTAATAATTTTTATTTGTTTTTTTATTTCTTAACTTATACTTGTCTTCCTTTTTTTTTGAGGGCTGAATAAAGGATTATTATTATTACCATGCAATGTATTAAATAATAACACTACACGACACGTTACAATAAATATCTCTATAATACACCAGGCTACCGGACATCGGGTACGCTACGAGTTTAGGCCCACGATCGTCTAGGATAAGTAGATTTCAGATGAAATCGATTTAGAGACTAGACGCGATACCGTCTTCCATAAGAGAGAATAAAGAAATTACAGGAGCGAAACTCTAAATTCGTTAAAGTTTCGCGAATGCCGCACAGGTGACAGACGTGACTTCTCGCATCGCGTCGGCTAAATAACGACAGTTTATCGTATCGGTCGTATCACACGACCGCCTCGACTCGGTTACGAAACGTCGTACGCGACATCGTCGACTCTTCGGGCCGTCGTCGGCTGCGACACGATTGGATGCTTGCCGAGTCACGTTTGGTCGGTTAATGAGTAATGTCATGTTAATTACGATAAAAACGTTTGTGTTGATGCCTGTAAATAAACATGGCTTCTTCTAAATTTTTGACGTGACAACGTCTAATAACTCGATATTACGGGCTGCATGCACGAAAAAGTAGACGTCATTGTCCCGTTACGCTCGATGTCCCGTTCCGCAAGCGAGGCTCGAGTGGTCGGCTCAGTTCGTTTCGTGCTGCATCTATCTCCCCTCTACTCGATCAGTCTAGCACAAAATATATACGTGAACTGCTTTCGTCAAATGTTTATAAAGTGAAGTGAAATGTTATTGTGATTTTCATGTGTGTTTAATATTGCGACAATAATGGTAAGTAATTCTTGCATTTAAAAATCTCATTGTTCAAGCTTATGTGTTTAATCTTTTCATTAATATTTCTTTTATTTTTATTATTTAAAAAGTAGCCTCGGTCGGCGAGAGCAGTAATGATAGGTTATGTTACAATTGACTGATAAATAATGAAGATTCATATAATTGATAGTATAAACAATTAACTTTTCTGCTTGTGTCGTTCTGTATATTATATTACTGTAATGTTTGACGTTGTCACGTCAAACTACCGTCCGTTAACCGACTTTACAGACAACGATTTTTTTTATATGGCGATGATTGAGGCGTCACCCCGTTAAATAAAATTTGACTCGACAAAAATTAAAGTTAGGGAGTTACGATATGGGATAACGATGACAATTCCGACATCCTTTTGGTTTTGGTACGACTGGCGTTCCGTTTGTATGGTAACACGAATTGTGTGCATTAAATATAAAAAGTGATGTACCTTCCGATTGTGTGACACTTGAAGGCATTTGAAAACGTGTAGGAACGAAAGGGTAGTTCTTCGATATATGCATTAAAAACGATTACTGTAAATAACCTTGGTTATATTATGTTACCTTATTAATGATAACATAATCAATAAATTTTAAATAAAGCTTATATAATATTTTTGTAACTGAGTACCCATCATTGGCAATTGATATGCTTTTGTGTAACTATAACATATACTTTAAGTCCAATGCACGTTTTTTAAACTTAAATGTTAATTTTGAATCTGTAATAGTTAGCTATTCGTTTATATAAATAAAGTTTTATCAAAAAATATATAAAAGTACCGCCAATCATTGGTACACAATGTACATATAGTTTATCCATATCAACATTACGATCTCAAATTGTCGACACTACCATTATTGATAATATTATGATATCAAATTTCAATTCAATAAATCTAGGCGATTTAGTGCTCAATCTAATCCACATAAATCTATCGCTGGAAGTGCTAATTAGGTCAGTATGATGGCGGGAAGCTGAAATAGTGCGTAATTAAGTTTCGATCCCAACTTCATTAATCAAGTATATAGACCAGTGTCCTCTGTAATCGGATTATCGGTATATGTTATGTCACATAAATACAGAGTTCTTACAAATTATAATGCCTAAAATTCATCTGTCACAACTAACACAAAATATTTCTTAGTTAAAACATCTTGACTGACATTGTTTCTAGAATAAAACTACAGGCTTGATAGTCAAATAAGGACTAAATGTTAGATACCCGCGACTGATTGCGTGCATTGCGTGATACGATTGATGAATGTCAATAACACGCGATCGTGTTCAATAACGTAACAAGCAGAGACGCGGCGTCTCTGCTTACCCTTTTAGGATATAAGCGTGATATTATAAATTGAAATTAACTATATGATAAAAAATTCTAATTTAATAAGTCTGTACTTTTAATGTGCAGCATAAAATAAATATACTTTAAATAGATAATAATATAAAAAAAAAATATGTAACGGTGAATTGGTACATCGTACAGATATTGTGAACTTCTCAAACGTATTAAGCCACTGCGAAGACTGCAGCTTATTTACGTGCTATGTCAAAATTAATTTCGTTTATTAGAAGAATATTAACAATATGTTTTTCGTTTCACTGAAATGGTTTACAGCTTAAAGAAATATTCGTTTGACGAATGAGTATTCCTCGAGGAATTGTCGTTTTGTACCGTTTTTTGAAACGGGCGAAAATACACGAAAAGTTGTAAATATTTGGTGGCGGCTGAAATTTTTTTCATGTCGTCCCGTTTCACACGAAACATCGTACATGCGTCGGTGGGGACACACATTTTTCAATTAAACTTCTCGCTTGTACACATACGGCATGCATTTTTGACGGTAACCACTGCCACTCTAAATACATACGGTACGGTAACTCGTGAAGTCCGATTTGATCGTAATAAATATGCATAGACGGTATCTATAGATATATAATGAAAATAGGTTGTCTTTGTTCGCCAATCACGTAAAAACTACTAAACGTATAGATATGAGACTGGGACCATTCGATGCGGAATGATTTGTAGATGGTTCTAGGCTACTCATTTTTCGAATTCCGTAAATCCTTCGCAATTTTATTTATAACAAAAATTACCCAGCGAAGCGGGCGGGACAGCTAGTAAATTTTAAATGCTTCGTTCGTCGCGGTCTGCATTACGTCTCTGCAACGGCGAGTGCGTGTACGACGTAATGGCTTGCCCTGATTAGTGTTTTATTAATGGCTACGATAATGAGATTTATTTTTTTTATATACACTTTAAATAATAAAATAATTCGGTTCGACGTTAATGGCGTTCATAAATATCGACAGAGAAATGGGTTTTGTAGTGAAACTTCTTTAGGCACGCAGGGGAAAAGTTAGTACGGCATTAAAATGAAAAGCCACGTCACGTCCGCCCGTCACGTTGTCCGTCATGTTCTTCCGTCACGAAGCTCGTGGATTATGTTGAATGTAAAACGCATATCTCTTATCTTAGCTAACATAAACTTGTGATAAAGTGTCCAATAATTATAATAACAATAGTAATGAAATTGATCACACTATTTTTACTAAGATCTTCAAACTCTTTTGCTTAAATACGTTTTTAATATCAAATTAAATAAAAATTATAGATAATTTATAAAAAAATCCACCTCTTACACGTGTCCTCTGATGTACACTTTTCATGTTCGAGTAATTTCTCTCGGTATACTATTAGCAATATCAATTTCTATCTCTCACTTCACAAGTAGACAATGATTATTCTAAAAATCCTTACACGGTATTAACTCAGATACTTCATGGTTTTGTAATTACAGAGAATATTTCACTAATACCGTAATTTTATTTCATTATTACAATAAATTTATTGTAATACATGGAATCTCCGCTCACTTCGGCAAAATTAAACGTAGCGAGTGCTTCGAGATCGCTCTACCGAACGTCCTTTTTTTTTTATAAGTAATAAAGTCGGTCTGTCCCGACGTTGAGATTTGAAATTATGAGTTTCGCGTTTCTGATTGTTCGCCATCCCCCATTACTCTGGCAGATGAAATTTCTTCTTGAGTAATTTATATTCATGTTAAGCGTTACTGGCGCGGGAGCTGGTTGGATACCGCGAGGGCGGGAGGGATTTCATAAAGGGGGTTGCTAAGGAGAGTGAAATGTTTAAGTACAAAAATTTGAATCGTAACAGAGGTGTATCCCGCACCTTTTCCCTGTCACATCCGGCATATTATGAAATTCACTGTAAGCGACATCCGCTCGCGTTTATGTTTCATTGGCTTCCGTCCGCGGACACGCATGCGTGCGCATACAGTGGGCGCTTTCATTTTTTATATCGACCGATCGCTCTGTCAACCATGATCTCGTTGTAGGTTCAGATCCTGGTCCCGCTCTTGATTCCGAATCCGGATTCTGTATATATATTACCGGTACTGCCTTTGCTACGTTCACGAGAACGAAGTCGCAAACAAAACGTAGCATCTTTATAAATTATAACCCGTATCTCATTCTGATTCATAATACTGTGAAGTTTCAACGAAATCTGTAAAATAGGTTTTATGTGAAAGCGTAAGACACGTCACAAACTTTCGCGTTTATAGACTGTTAGTAGGATATTTATTGCAATTTTTGTTTACAACTTTTGAAACGCCATACTACTGGGACTACAATCTCTTTTACATATATCTTGCAAAGTACTTTAAAAACCTTTTAACACCACGAATTTGATAGTTTGAATAGTATCTCAGCTAATTTCACTTACGATTCTCGACTCTAGCCTAGAAGTCTAGCATCACACAATCGGATAAAGCTAGATTCCCATGGGCACAGTACTTACATAGGTATTTGTATTCCAGCTGTTTCAAATGCACATGTATATATATATTACTTACATACGTGATTGATTGTTGTTCTTGTGAGCTTTTTTTAAACTATCAATTAATTGATCCTTTTTAAAATGATTTGATACAGTTTTTATCAGTCATATTCACTATGGTGTCAATCAGTTTGTGCGGTTCAATATCAGAACATTACATTCTGTGGGTTTTCATAATTTGTTTGGAAAAGCAAAAAAAAATCCATAACTTAATTCAGATCTTCGAATTCGGTAATTCGAAGTAAGTGTCCAAGCAGTTTTTGGCGCTTAGTACAATATTTGTAGTTTTGATTGTAGATTTGTTGTATTCGACCGAGGCGATATCGGCACAATGATGGTTGCGGCATATAAAACAGCTCAGTTTGTCGGAAGCGGTCACGCGATCACTGATGAAATGTCTTCGAATGAGGTTTATTTGAGTTTGTGCGCAAAAAGTGAGATTATCTTATACGGTAGTACTATGCTCGAGTATAACGGTAATAAAAAGTAAAGTGGTACCAGTTTATCAAAAAAAAAAAATACATATATTTATACGGGCAAAGGTTAACCTTGCTGGCCAGTTCTAAAATTTCCTATGTTGTTTCGAACTCTCTAAAAACTAAAGCGTTATTGCTCACATCTTAGAAGTAAACATTATTAGCGTTCCCTTTTAACATTAATAGAGGTATAAAATATGAACTAATTGTTATTATTTGATTATTTTGACAAAGATACCTTTTGTACGAAGGTACCGATTTTAACGGGATTTACGGCATTCGACTTAATAAATATTTAGATTTTAGAATCGGCAAGTCTAGAAGTTATTTCGAGGAAAGTTTATTCTTTTTGACAACCATATCCTTCGATCAATTCAATCATTTTTCAAATCACTCAGCGGATAGATTTTGTACATTATATGATTGCAAGAGATATGTGATTCACATTTGTTCTGAAAGCTAGAGCGACAGATGGTTTGACCATACTGAATGGTCACTACTTGAGTTCTGCTGGTTCATATCACGTGGTTAATCTGTGTGTACACCATTCAAGCTCACGTCTCTTTGAGCAAAGACACCGTTTAAGCACAACATCAGATCTTCTATTGGGATCACTGAGAAGAAATCTCGTTAACAACTGTACTTGTCTTTTTTGCGAAGGCGAGAAATGCTTAGCGATGGATACAAAGGGAAATCTAGTTAAAGGCTGCTAAAAACCCTCTACTCCTGACTAGATGTTTTCGACCATCAGAACGACCAGTAAGCACAGCCTAACTTGTGAGTTTGTGTTGACCACATTTTCAATTTAACACTACTTTCAGTAATGTTTATATTATTTTATTGTATACTGAATAAAAAAATCAACTTAAAATACTCAAATCGTACGATTGAATTAAAAAAACTTTCGTTATTATTTTCACTTCTATCACAAAATTATCATGCCTAAGTAAAATTCTACTTTATACTAAAAAGAAACCCATACAAAGTTTATTTAGTACACGCGAGCAAAGCCGCGGACATAGCTAGTACACCATAAACAAAATGCTTGTATATGTCGCAAAGGAGACGATTGGGAAACAATTTTGCGATGCTTGTTTTCAAATTAACAGCAAATAATGATATCTAATGAGGTATTGTAACAGCTAAACAGCTACAATATTAATAGTTGTAACTAAACGCCACGTTCACGTAAACAGGTTTATTTTTACTGTATTATTTTTTAACGCTCACTTAAAATATTTTAAACCTTATCAGAAATACTTCACCTAATACATCTTAAAACTATAAAACCTTCTGGTAGTCGTGTACAACTCGATATCTTTCTTAGTGTTGCATTGCAAATTTTGTAAAATATTTTTTATAGTGTTTAAATTTTTTTTCATTTTCCATAGACGCAGTTATTTGTGCAATTTAGTAATTATTAAGAGTTTCGGTACAAGGTAATAAATACTCAAAGGTTTGCCGTAAATTTTTGCTTGCATTCTATGTAGAGATCGATTAAGCTTATTGCGTTAAATGTATAAGCATCAATTTCAAATTCATCCAGAATACGCTAAAGCAGAGCCTGTAACATCAAACGCTCAGGTCGCAAGCTCTATTCTAGATACCTATCTATAGCCTTGAATAAACACTAGCTTACACCCTCCCGCATGTATTGTCGTATCCATTTTTCAAGTATATACGTCTTCTTGGTCTATACTCTTTAGGAGGTAGGTCGGTGGTTAAGATTCTTCAAAATAGATAGCATCCATTCCGATTGCAGGCAGATCGATTAGTAATTTCGTGACTCGTGACAACTCTCCGAACGCCCGCTCACTGATCGGCCGTTGAATTTGAATAAAATATGAATTTATTATTAAAAATCGAATCAATGCAAAATCTTTATTTGGTAGGTAATAGAATCACATTTGAAATACGTATTTGTTGTATTCTTTTGACACCTACATTATCATCCATTCCAAATGCCAAATTACCTTTAAGAAATTGGGCATGGAACTCAAAGGTTTACTCTTTTTTTTCTAAGATCTAGAATATTGATTAATTAATAAAATTAGTACAGTAATTAGAAATAATATGAAACAACCTGATAACCTAGCAGTTCAAGTCCATGGATTTTTTCATTAATGTATTCAGATATGGCATAATAGCTCTTGCCATAAGGCAAAGTCGTGAAAGGGCAAACTAATTTTTGAATTTACCTGGAGCCTTATTATAAAAAAGCACGCACTGCTTCTTAAATGTTTTAACTTTTCTGAATCGGGTTTTATGAACTGCAGATTCGTTCTTTTGTCCAGTGTTAAAGTTATAGATGTCGCTTTCATAATAATTTTTTTTGTCTTATACCAAGTTTTCATGTACGGATTTTGACGGTACAGTCAGAGTATTTTAAGTTTTTTTTATTATTTTAATTTTTTTTTCTAAGTGACACTTATCGAGTCCGTATAGATGAATAGTTCCTGCGAGACGAACACCGACGATTTCGCGTCCATCGAACCATCGAGAACGGTCACCTGGAAGCGTCGCAAACTTTATACAGCCTTGCTAGACTTTTTACGGGCCCGGCGTAGGTTGTCGCGTCATAAATTCCAGCATTTTCGACCGTAACGCCGGCAGTAAAGCCTTTCCGATGGGTTCGCTTTTATGTTTTAATTAAATTCAAAGTTCGCCACCGACCCGGACTACGAAGTTCGCCGAGACGCGCCCGACTTCGTATCGAGACAGACATCGGTGTTAATAATTCGAGACTTTAATACAGTTATGGCCGACTACCGAAGCGATCTGTGTTTACTCATTGTAATAACGTTAATTCGTTTACCGTTATTCCGTTAATGAAAATTGTGGCGTATCGACTTCCGAGACATCATATTAGTCTACATTTTAACTGTTCATTGAGTATAACATTTCATATTTAAATATTAAAACTTAATAATTTACATTTCGTGATTCATTAAAGACACTATTTTATTTTACGTTCTCGTGATCGAGTAAATGAACAGTTTGATTGAATTAAATCTCACCCCCATTCCCTTCGTGTGATTAATGAATACATCAATTCGCTTTTACGTTATTCGATCTCATTGTCAATTCTGATCCTCAATACTTTCGATGTCGATTCTCGTTTCGCTGTTGGTGCCGGTCCCACTCCCGTCCTAATGTCCATACCGATTCAGAATTAAGAGGTGCACCGGGATAAGTCCAGCTCCCAATTTGGGTCCCTGTCTCGCATTCGATTTCGCTGTCACTCCTGATTCCCGCCTCGATCCCGCGATCGATTGTAATACCGGATTCCCCAGCGATTTCAAAGACTCTCCTTCGTTGTCTAGAATGAGAAAAACCATCGGCGTATTAGAGTATTCTTATTGTACTTGGATTAGAAATGCAATGCATGGCTCATTCGGATTTCGCATGCAACGTAGTCATATTGGCTTCCATGGAAATATAAATTCAATTTCTTCAGAACGGTTGACACTAAAGAGAGGGAAAGTATAGTGCTCGCGTATGTTAGAGCGATATAGATGGGTGAGACCATTCTCTTATGCCTTATGAGCTGGTATGGACCTGGAATTAGTTTCTGGATTTATGATATAGTAGACTTAGTGTTTAATACACTTGATTAATCACGGTCGCGTGTGCAGTATCCGGATGTAATTTATCGAAAAATAAACTCGCTCAATTGTGTATTTCACATGATGGTACTTTTGAAGTGTATTTTCTGTTTGAACGTAATATTTTAGGACTATCGTAAACGTTTTGTTCATAAATAAACGGGAAATGTCATCACATTAAATCACATTATTGTTCTGATTGCACACGAACTCTATTTAAAGTGATTACGAATACGTTAATTTATACTTTTTAAGGGTAGAAAATTACTTTCTAAGAGAATGACATCATTATGGTATATGCTTAATCTACTCCGCAGTTAGAATAAAATAAAATTACCATTTTTCTACTTCAAGTATCTTTTACAGTTCTTACTTAGTCCCCTTCCATTTCTGCTCGCTTTCAATCTACTTTTATTTCACAATCTATTTATATAATAAATATTTTTAATTAATGAATTTAGTAAATATTGCATAGAATAATTTTAATTTAATTAATACTGCTTCACTTGTTCGGTTGTCATAATAATATTGTTACGAAGGATAACAAAAAAATGTTCTCTTCAAAAAAAAATTGCTGAGCTGGTCTAAAGCATATGTGGGTAATCACCGGTCCGCTGGGCGCATTCGGCCCGTTGTAAGATTCGATCCGGCCCGCGAGACATTTTAAATATTTAATGTCTGATATCCATCGCTAAAAACTATGAACACTACTTTAAAACACGATTTTGAAATGCACTACTTTTTGAACACGACCCGCGAATGTATTTACAGACTAAAGTTTGGCCCACAACATGTCAAAGTTTTCCCATAGTACCCATTCCAAAGTGACTTAGTCCATGGAAACATGCAATCATACGAATGATATATTCTATGCAAGTGACAAAGTACATAATAACAAAGTTTAATATAATGGAATATAAAATGCATAATTAGTGTATGAATTGAATCAATGGCACAAACATGAGGTAGAAATAACATTACTTCTTACACCTAAAACGATAATGACACTAAACAAAATGCAACAACTCTTATATGACCTTTAGCATCCTGAGCATTCTTCACTCGCTTTAGTCTGCACTTTCAAAAATGCAGTACTGATATATCATATGGACACCGCCTTCACGAGCGTTGTAAGAGCGAAGACAGGGCACTGTCTAGGGTCAGCCCATAAGTCTGCAGCCAATAGGGCGTCCAGAAACACTCTGTTGACGTAATGCGATTCCGCGCATACGACCGAAAACGTATAATAATTCAATCTGTGTCGTTGTGACGTCAGAATTACGTCGCGCGGGAGGTTTGCTGTTGCGTGCCACCAGTTCCTAGTAAACGCGTCCACGGTTGACGTAATTTTGATGTCATAACTATGCAAACTGATTTTTTTAAGTTCACATAATTATTCGCCGCAGCCGAGAGACAGCGAGAGCCGACGCACGCGACACAGCCTTAGTATCGCGTTACTTAGTTACCCCAAGGACATAGCCAAGGGCGGAGGGGGTTTGGGAGGGCTAAAACCTCCCTGACATTTTAAGTCACCGATGCCTGCAGCGACCGAATATCTTCAGAAAAAAGTGTGTGTGTGTATTAGTGTACACACGTAAAAAGTGAAACTTCTTTATAACATCATTTTTCTAAAAATGATCCACTATTTACAACTTTACAGAAATTCGTTAAACAAAGTTAATTTAGATGAAGTTTAAGAAAAATAAAAAGTCATTTTGTATTAAATTAACGCTATTTTATTATCATAGACATGCATACAAAGAATATAATTAGTTCACTTTATTATTGCTATTAGGACTATTATAGTATTTCATTAATTATGATAGAATTATTAGTATCGTTGTTGTCGATAATATATATTTTTGTAATTAATGGCTTATGGTAACTAAAATATGAAATATGTGGTTTACATTCCACGGGATTTAGTGGCCTAGTAAAAGCTCCATCAATTGTAGTGCCGCATCTTGTTGTTGATGTTTGAGGACTGTTTTTCATAGATAAATTCTATGTATTATAAAAAAAGAAAAAAAATGTATATCTCTATGTTTTCATTTTCTAACTGTGTACAGTTTATTTTTAAATATTTTTTTTATTATTATTACAATTAATTGATGTTTACTAGATTAACAGTCGTATTAATTAATAATTTCTAGTTTTAATGAAATTATATACATTTACCGATACTTACAATCAAAAACTGAGGTTAACCTGAAATAACCTAAAACAAATAAATACCATAATCACGCCCACGTGTTGGATGTATTAGAAAAAAACATATATTTACTTACTTTTGTTAGAAATCCACTGGAGTTAGAATAAATCCTTTTATTTTTTTTACCTATCACCTTGTTATTGAAAAATTATTTTTCACGTCACCACCGAATTTTAGAAATAAACAAGGCGCGTAACAGAAAAACGTGACGACGAAAATTTCTCTGATATGCCGATAAAGAAGTTTCACTTCAATATAATCTCCACAAAAGATAAATCCGATCGGAAAGCGGACGGGATGTGCCTTCTCTACCAGATTCTCCTTAGAAAGAGGATAGAATTCGCGGCCTCAAAATGCTTCATCACCGCTAGCCTCCCGGCTACTCATTGGTCAACGCCCTATGGCGCGGCCGAGCGTCCCGCCCGCGTGGGCGCCCGATATAACCGCCGAGTTGCTAAGCGAGCCAAATGAAGAAATTCGGAATCAACAAACTAAATTTTTACAATACGAGCATTAAAATATAAATTGTGCTACATTGGGACACAGATTAAAAAAGAATTGACTTCAAGGCTCAGAGTGAAAATTGCGTTGCCTTTTAAGTTATTTCCGTTTTCCTTTACATTCGTCCGTAAATTTTATACATCAATATAAAAATAAAACAGTTGCGTTCATTTTTAATTTTAAACATACATGAAATCTAGAAGTTCTAATGTAGAGTCGAAAAAAGAAAGCCCACCAATTAAATCTGTGGTTCAATTTCACCGGGAGAGGGCAGTGCTTTCAAACACGAAACGCCAGTGTGCCTGAAGAATTTAGGGATAGTAAAATTTTATTAGAAGCCTTTATTGCGGGAATGTCGAATTTCGCCGCAGCAGGGCTCGTCCTATAAGGGACGCGTTGAGGACGAATCGGTAATTACATGCGTTTGCTATATTATGCAGTGAGCGTTGGGTTGAACTTTGTTTTGTGTTTTTGCATTCATATTTGTTTTCTTTAGATACCTACGCGAAAATTTAAGGCAACCACAATAGCTATTGATGTCTTACATTTTTAAAATATTGCCAATTTATTCAAAATACATTCATCAAATGGTGACTTCAAGTTTTAGAACGGAGATTGCATATCATGGATTAAAAAAAAACACGCACGTAACGAGTTATTCTTATTTATTATAAATAAACTGTGTTTATGTTGTAAAATATCAGTCTTCATAAATTCGTGTAAATAAATGTATATTTATTACGACTCGTTATCTATCACTCTTACATTTCATTGTCAAGCGGTTAACTCTTTAAAAGACTATCTGGATTAGACACGACACGCATGTGCATTGGGCTGTTATTGTACAATGAAAGATGAATTGAATATAACATTTGTGCACCACTTGGCAAGACTTCGAGAGTCGCACTGTCTTAACGGTGTACAATGGTGTGGAACGCGAAAATACTAGATACAAATAGAAATACCATTAACGTTATTTAATGACGTCTACTGTGAATTATCCAAGGACACATTTTGTTGCCTAATTGTTACCAAAGAATACATTTTTAAGATTAAAAACTTATATTTCGTTTCTGGTTATATTTATAATGTGTTCTTGAGCAGAATACCCTTATTTCTTGTAACTCGTTATAAGTAAGTCTTCATCCTATCACGCTTTCTCACATTTGGTCTTTACTTGACACAGTATTGATTGTATGGCTAGATCCACATTCGACCTTATTTCTGATCTCATAAGGAGCGAAGGTATCATGATTATAATATTCATGATATAAAAGTCTTTTAATGCGCGAGTAGTGAGATAGTATAAATATTTTACATACATCACAGTTCAATATACAATCATCTATTATTCGCTTAAAAAACTTTAAAAATAGTCATATATATATAAATAAATATTCGAGTTTCCAGATAGTTTCTGAGTAGTTGGTATGATTTTTCTACTATTATTATTATTTGAAATGGAACCACCTAAACTTAATAACGTAACCCGCTTGCGCATGTATTTGCCACTTTACTTGAAAAGACTGTCAGCTTATCAGTTGGCTTTGTTTGATTAGGAATTGATCGATTCAGTCAGCTGATGATGTATCGCGTCGAGTGAGTGGCTTATTGGCTGAGATTTCTTTTTTTTTCGTACGTTTGATGTCGCAGATACCGTTTGACAGTGCAAAATCTTATCACGGGTTTGTTTATCATTTTTAGCCGTTTCACCTCTTTGCATTTTGAAATGAAGGTTTCTGTCTTAATAAGTCACTTACGTGCTTGTCACTCAAACTACAAATGTAACGAAATCTGTGTTAGTACGGTGACGAATTGGAATTTTTGTGGTAGGGATATCAATTCTTCTCTAAAAATACAAAGTATGTGAAAGTGACCCTACCCTACATATTATTGACTTTAATTTATCAATTCCAATTATACGACTTATCGATTTTATAATAGAGAAAAAAGTATCATATTTAGCTATTTTAGAACAGATGTTTACATTGTACATGCAGACGGGACTGATTTTAAGCCTCCGAATTTTCTACGTGGATTAATCCTTGCAAACATTTCAAAACGACAGTCGGATTTTTTGAAATCCGAAAACTTATACGTAGAGAAACTCGTTTGTCGCATACAACCTTCATATATAAGCAAACGCGCCGCGTATTACAGTATGCAGCAATTGTCGCGAATTGCGGAAGGCACAGCCACGTCATATCAATAGGTTATCACTGCGTCACGTCGACGCGCACGCCTTAAAAGTGACAGATCCTAGTTCGATCTCCGGCTGTTCAGTGCTGCACTGAGGATTTTCCTGAAGTAAAAGCCTACTCATCAATGGTCAGTCGCTTGAGCTAGGACGTGAAGATATCAAAAATAAATGAAAAATAAATCTGTCGTTAAATGTTTTATTCTAGCTATCGCTCACCACAAGACCAAGATAGTACCCTTGATTCTCAAGAAAGTAATATCCGCGTCACGTCTTGGTGTCGCGCACGCGCGCTAGTGAAATTCATTTTTGATAGGGTTTATACTTTTTTCCGATAGCAATGTCGCGATATCTATCGTCCATCGTCTGCCATTCATCGTCATAACGCAGGAAAGAATTTTGGCAAAAGGGACTCTTTGTGCACAGAATGTTCTATTATATGAATGATCGTTTGCATTTTATACTAAAAAAAAAATCGAAGCCTTAAAACCTCTCTATTTCTTTGATTAAAGTAAAAAAATATCTTATGTTCTACATAGTTAGATCGTTTCTTTCTATATCTATTGTTGATCCCAATTTATGGACTGTTAGGTTTTTCTTGTCTGGCTTCTCACCGTTTCGACCTTTAAGTGCACGACCTTCCCTTGGGTCACGACTTTAGATTTTCGTCCTTTAGAATATGTTTTCATATTTTTCGTTAGGAAAAATATAAGAATATATCCTAAAGAACAAACTTTATTAAAATGTAGATTTTAATAAAAAACTTAACTGTGTTTCCCTTTTAGCGACGTTGGAAGTGCTGAATTATGCGTACAATATTTCATATTGAATAAAACTTCAGATATATTACGAGGGACATAATGATGAAACAATTTAAAAAAAGTTACCATAGTTTAGTCAATTCTGAATCTTCGATATTACACAAATATAACATTATATTAAACAAGCAAACTTTTAGTGTACCTAAAATGTTTAGTATTTCCTAGAATAAAAATTATAAACTCTTACTTATCGGTCATACTGATCTGTCATCGGCTAATCTGTCGCAGCATCTTTTTTCAGATACTGAAATTTGGAACGATCGCAGCTGGTACTGTCCCAAAAATTTCAGGTGTGCCAACTTCAGAGAACGAATACGACATAAAACCAAAAAAGAAAATAAAGTAAAATTTAATGTAGCTTTTAGTATTCTGGAACACCTTTACATTAAAAGGTATTTTTATATTTTTAATTCTATTTCATTAGCATTGCGCCGCGTTTGATATACTGTCGATAGCAAAAAAAAAACAACTGTTCATTCCTATTACAATATATATATTGCGATGGGTTAGCAATCTGCGAAGGATGAACGAAAGTTGATTGACAAAATAAATCTAGGAAGTGAATGTGAGTGATGCAAAAGCTTGCATGAAAAGATTGATGGATATCAGTGAAGTAAGAGATATGTACAAAAATCAAAATTATTGATAATAATAGTAAGTTATTATGCATATACACACACACACACATATATATATATATATATTTACTTCACTGACATCCATCAATCTTTTCATGCAAGCTTTTGTATCACTCACATTCACTTTTTAGATTTATTTTGTCAATCTACTTTCGTTCATACTTCTCAGATGGCTAAACCATCGCAATATATATATATATTGTAATAGGAATGAACAGTTTATATATATATATATATAATAATGTCTTGTATTCTATTCGTAGAAAACACATGCTGTATATCCATATGTATCTGATTTGTATATACATCCAAGGTAGATATTTTGATAACACACCGCACGTCAAGCGGTGGACTTTTAAAGAAAATTGCACATTTTTAAAGAAACGTCTTAATTTAGTTTCCTACTTTACACCAGCGTGTAACTGAAAGTGTATGTGGATTCCACAACCTTCGCCGAAAACGGAATCCAGACTAGATGAAACAACTTATATGATGCTACACGGGCGAAGCCACGGGCAGAAAGCTAACGTTCGATAAAAACATAAAACAACTTTGAAATAAGACGAAAAAAAATTAACTTAATTAATGACAACTCTAAAGCTAAATAGCCGTACTCAATACTTCTATGGTTCTAAGTCCTAGAATAAATTTGAAGTCAGTTATTTATTGTTATTTAAATACGGCTTATATTTAATAATTATGTTTAGTTGTTTTTTTATAACATTTGTTTAATGTTTCAGTAGTTCTAGGTTGCTAATGTGCGTTGCGGTCGATGCTGTATCAAGTTTGAAAAGTTAAAAGTCCAACATATGTATTACGTGACGTGGTGTGACGAGGCTGTATGACGATACAATGTGACACGACTTTGACATTTGACGTACAATTTTATACAGTAACTCGCTATCGGGGATGTAAATTAGAAAGCTTTGCTTCGAAAGTTAATCCAATCTTGCTACACATCAGAACTTAATTCAACATACAGTGTCGATCGTGAAAACTTCAGATGTGAAAACATAAACTAAAGAAAATTATATTAAATAAAGCTATTAGTTTTTAAATAAAAAAATATACTCTGGAGTTTTAGGTATATTACTTAAATTTCTAATAATTCCAATAATTTTTCAGTTTTGTTATTTCTCTACAATATTAACGACGTCGAAAAGAATATCTGAAAGTAGTGAAATTTTGAAAGATTGTCAATACATTGTCTCATTTCGGCACAAGCCGCTGAATGTATCCACTGTTGCGTACATCGTAATTTTAAGAAGACTTTCCTTCTTCATCTTTCAGCTTACCGTTCTTCTGCATATACAACAATACCCAGCCACATTTCGCTTTGTACCCGCGAGTCAAGCTGTAAGTTGAGACAAATCCTCGAGTAACAAAGGACAATTTTTTTAACGCATCCCTCGCAATGTCTCTCTCTATCTGTCTTTCTGTCTCTCCTCTTCTCTCTTTCGAGTCCTCGGATGTCCGGATGAGCGCCGGAAAAGTTAACGTAGTGGAGTGGCAAACGGACCGGCCGCGCTCAAGGAGTTCGACTAGACGCGAGCTCGAGTATGCGTCCGTCGTCCCAGTTCATTTTGAAATGATTGTGATTTTTGGTACGCTTGTAGAAAATTTAGCTGCGCGTCGGGATCCTAAAATGTGATCGAGTCTTAAAAATGTTTAAACCATGTAGGTACTGAAATAATGAAGCTGAAAAGTTTGTTCATTATGTTATGTGTTGATCTCGGGAAGTATTGTTTATATTGGAAAAAATATTTTTGCGTTAGATAACCAGTTCATTGAATATTTAATGTATTTAGTTAGTACATATTTATATAATGCACTGTATTGACTCAACAACTAAATGGAGAAATTTCAACATCTTTTTTTGTATCGAATTTTACTATACAATTTACAATTAACTAATTTGTATCTAATTTTTAATACATGAATATTTTTTTCCTAAAATATTAAATGGAACTCTTTGATTTTATTACTCACATTGCATTATATATATTGGTTTTATTTATTATGTATGAATATGTGTATTTTGAATTCTTATATTTATTTTTGAAAAGTAATAAATAAAATAAATAGACTATTGTCCCCGTGGAAAATTCTCATATTCTCACGGCAAACACGAAAAGCGCCGAGCGAAGATCAGATGCCCAGATACTTACTGATAAAAGTCGTTAAAAAGATTGTATTAAAAGATAAGATAAAGATTAAAAAGATTGTGGAAGAGTGTAAATGTGCCTTAGCAGCGGAGCGATTAAAACATAACAACAATCCAGAATCATAACGAGTGGCACAACATTATCTTCGAAATTGTCGAAGCGCGTCAAATTCTATTTATCCGTACTTAATTTGAGCAATTTTGGACGAACAAATACGCCGTGTATCAGAGATGAACACATTTCATGGCACGCATTCTTTCGATTTATTTTCAATGCCGCACAAGCTCTCGTCACTTAGTCTATGTATAGAATATCGTTCGAAGAACTAAATTTCTCGATGTCCTCTGTGTTTCCATCTGGCGGGATATTTTCTTTAAAATAACATTTCCAAAATAAAATCTCTTGGGCGCCGGCCATTCAATGAGAAAAAGACTTGAATGTACGTCATGTTTTTTTCTGTGAATTGAAGTAAGGAATGACTGGCGAAAGTTTACTTCAATAGGAATCCTAGGAAGTTTCAGGTTTCTATTTTCATCACGGAATTCTATTAAGTTTTACGTTTCCCAATTTAATCATGAATTTTGAAAGTGATTCGCGATCTCTTTTAAAATTACAATTAATGTAGCTAAATGAAAAACTTTAATGAAATAAAGAAAGGAGGAAAGAAATTTTTTGAAAATACCCATTGCTCATATCCATTATACGGCCGGTATCAGAGCCGCTACCGCGATACCCTTTTAAACGGATACATTATAAAAGTCGTTTAAAATAAAATTCGCTTACCACGACCTCCTTTTAACGGTTGTTCGAGTTGAAACCCATTAAAAGGAAGACATGAAACGCAAAATTAATATTAAAAGTAACTTTTAGTTAAAACTGAGTTAATAAGGAGGTGGTGGAAGAGGCGCTATCAAATTATTTGTATTATCAAAGAATTTGAACAATCGACACATTGCAAGCAAATACGATCTAAAATAGACACGCATCCATTATGAACAGGTGTTGTGAAACAGGTCGACATTTGAAAACTGGTTATTCAAACTTTGTTATGAATACAATTTACATATTATGTAACTGTTCATAAATAAAGCCGATTCTAACCTGTTCGTTATACTAGAGAATCTTTACCTTTTTTACTTAATAAATATCTGAGTCTGTCGTATATTTTATAACCGCTATTGTATTGAGCACTTTAAAATCGCGATATTTGAAAGATACGATACAGTAATTAAAATAAAATAATTTATAAATAAATAATTTAAATATGTATGTACACCGAAATCAGCATAGATAGGTAGCACGAAATGCTTTATTTTACTACATGAAATAATTAAAAGTTATTATAATTAAAAAAAAAATTCAATATGTCCAAACATAAGGTTGATAGCAATACATTTTAGCGGTGTAGGTGAATACTTAACTCTCTGTAAGCTATTCACAAAGCACGCAAGCACGCCATACTCGCGGAACTGGTACACGGACAATTAATCAAATGTAAAGCAAACAGCCATTACTTTGAAAACAACAGACCAAGAGCAATGCGGCCGTGAATAGCGAGGGGGTCCGTACTTTACATACTTCGAGAAACATGTTCAGGACTTGCAACATTCCTGAAAAAAAAAAAAACTGCTGGATCAAGAATCATTGACTTCGATGTGCACTGAAATATTGTGTTATTCTGTCTAAAGTGTATTTGCTCGACTCTAAATCCTCGATTATAAAATAATGAATGTGCCATTTTTTTTATCAAAGTTCTTCCAGTTGAAAAAGAAATAACTCAAACAACTAAAGACGTATTGAAAACACATTTTTTTTTTAATTTGTCGTAGGACAGAAAGGGTAATAGGTACATCCTAATGTAAGTTCGGTAAAGGCTTTTACGATAAAATACTTTGGCGCTTTTTGAAATTGATAGATAGCAAAAAAAAAAATTGATGGTTTGGTATTTCGTTGTTTTTAAAATTTGTACCGCATAAGAAAAACACCGAACGTTTATGGGATCACCTTGTTGATCGTGCGGCCGTCTGTATACACTCCCTTTAAGGACAAAAAATCAAGATCCTTAGATTTATTTCTTTTTAACTGTGCGCTATGAAAAATGAAGTCTCAAATCCGAGAAATCAAAGATTTTTTCCGAAGATAATAATATTTAACGATATTTTATACGGGACCCTCAGGATGTTAGTTCTACTCGCACTTGACCAATTTTTTATGCCTAAATTTTTTTTTTGCTTTCGAATCTAACCAAATTTTATACTTATTTTTTCGCATAATATTATATATTCGAACTAAATCTATATTTTAACATCGTCCGACATAAGTTAATCGATTCGCATAATCTAAATTTTAAGTTGCTAGATTCAAAAAAACTACCTCGAAAGTTTCCTTCTCGAGACTTCTTTCTCCAAAAAAAGCTGTATCGATAGGCATATGCGAGTACGATGAAAGGTCAACGGGGCGGAGGTCGGTGAAGGTTCGGTTAGTCCTGTCGCGTGAGCAGGTCGGCGGTCGTAGTTCGTGACCTTGTTTTGAAGGGATAAGCGGTTCATTGTATCGGTTTAGGGGGGCGAAAAACGGAAGGAGGTCCGGAAAATTATTCGAGCAACTAATTAGGCGAGAAAATGTAACTGTTCTGTTCTCGTCGTTACTTAATATTCTCGTACCGTTGGAGTGCTTATTATCCATGTCGCAGTAGTACGTACTGTGAATGTGCTCGAAATGTAAATCGTCTAGTTGGGTAATGACTTTTTTTTTCAACACGCTTTTATTAGCTTTAACTGTATGTTTGTTACTGTTTTGTTTGTAACTGACTCCTTTGGACTCGATTTTGATCCACTTTGAACGGTCATATTTCATTTAAACTTTGTAGATTTATGAAGGACCGATGGACGTAAAATAATTTCATATTTTGAAAAGTAAATTTTTGAAAATAATTTAATTTCTGAAATTTTGTAAAATTTTAGATAAGAAATTTAAAAAAATAATTACTTGCAATATTATAAAATTTAACAAATTTGAAAAATAATAGATTTGAAAAAAAAATAGAAATTTTGATATTACTTAAAAAAATACAAATGATATAATGCGCAGGTATTATGCTTCCCGATCCTTTCTTCTCCGTCGCGTTCCTATTATACGTCATTGCAACGCTTTCGTGACGAACTTCACAGCGGCAAAGTTTTGCGCGTTGTACTTGTAATAGTGATGCGTTAGATCAAATTGAAAGGTTCGACAGGTTAGAAGGTTGAATGATATAAATTTAAATTTAATGCAACACGTAAGATATTTTAAAATCAAAGCTTTTTATTATAAATACTACTTAGATTGTTTTGGCACAAAAAATTGAGAAAATAAAACATAGTTTAAAAAAAAACTAAAAAACACGCTTTAATGATAAATCAAACTAAAAAGTGAAAAATAATTCTTAATATCGGCATAAAATAATGAACGAAAAGTATTAGTATCATTATGAAAAAAGGGTGGGGTGCTTGATAAATCAGTTCTCGAAAATATTCGATCGGTACGATTAGTTCAAAAATGGTATAAAAGGTATGGTAGAAAGCGCCCCACGCTTTTTTCACAATAATACTAATATTTTTCATTCATAATTTTATTCCTGTATTAAAAAATATTTTTACTTTTTAGTTTGATTTATCATTAATGCGGGTTTTTATTATAGTTTTTTTAAACTACATTTTAATTGCAGTTCGAAAAACATGAAAGCACAGAATAAATTTATATTTTTATTTGAAAGAACTAAAAAACCACACTTAATATGATCCCAACTTATTAGCTTTTATTATAATCCAATGACGAAAATGCTTATCCACGGAATTTTCTAATTTATACAAAGGATTATTGAAAAAAAAATATCAAAAATCGGGTCACTCCTGAAGAATTCACCACGACGGACAAAAGAACTCCACGCTATTGGCTACATTATTTTTTTTACAGTAGCAGAAAATATCGCAAGGAAAATGTCCTCAAAAAAAAAACCTAGCAATTACCTCGATCGAAATGGAAAGGGAGCGGGTAACGGTCCGATTGAGCAATCACATTAAGTCTTCTCCAATCACCTGTAATGCTATTGGCCCTCGTTTAAATTGAGAAGAAATAATTTCATTGAAGCCCTCGAACGGTTGAAGAGTTCAATTTTTTTTCTAACAACGTCATCTTATAATAGATTTTCGATTGTACGATGAAACTTTTCAATTCGAAATCATTCAACTTTCTATCTGAATTTTTTCAGGAGATCGGCACGTTGCAACTCTGCAACTACATTTTTAATATTAAAATAATTTTAGACATTTTTATATTATGAAAATACTGACGGATATTATGAAAATATTTTGTTTCAGGCTACCTTCGGGATAGCTAATTTAAAGCCCTCATAGTTAACTTAATACTTAGATCGATTCCCTTTTATGGAAAATACTCCATCAATTTCTTACATAATTATTAAAGCGAAATATCGCAGTAAGTAGCAACCGCGAGCTGAAATGAGTCACATAGTACACACTTAAGATCTGGATGTAGATAACAGTATCGGTGCTTACTTGAATCAACTTGTATATGATAATAAATTATAGCTAGGTAGTCTTAATATATAACTTACCGCGAAACACACACACACACATGCATATACACTCATGGACACTTACACACACACAGCATGTACTTAAACATCGACCTATGTAAAGCGAAAGAAATAAATTACTGAACCTGTGACCCTTACGCTTGGGAGTGTCCATGGATGTCGGTGACCATCTATTAGCCCGCGCGTTCTTTTGCCATTTAAAAATCCTATAAAAATATAACAATTCAGCATCAATAAGTATAATAACTAATAACCGTGGCACTATAGATGACAACGGGGATGGCCCTGAAATACTGGTTTTGAGTATCAGATTGTTTCACAAGTTGTATTTAAACTCTCTATGACCGCAAAAATAAATTAGCGGGCTTAGCATGACGCTTTAGAAAAAAGTCTGCCTCTCTCGCGCAACGTAATGCTTCAAATGGATAATCCTATAGAGAGATTCTTGTCTAGGGCGTCATGCCAGGCCCGAAATTGCATCATTTTAAATTAAATCTTAAAAACTGAACCACTTTGTATTGTTCGTATAATAGATTTTAACTTTAAATTCAGATAATATTCTGTGGGATTTCATTATATTTAAAAATATCAAATATTCAGTACTTAGCGTTAATTTCACAGGGCGAATTTAATAAAAGCCTTTCTGTGTTCGTTTAAGCTGCCGTTTTACTTTTTATGCAAACAAACGTCCCTACTTCGGGAATTAGCCGCCTCGTACGCACTAACTTTCTCCAACTTGTTCACATTTCTTTTGTACGTTATCAACTTGTTTTGGCTTTACAAAAGGTTTAATTTAAAGTACTTTAGCGACCTGAAAAATGCTGCACGCGTTTTATAAGCCGCTTCGTGTCGGCTTTCAGCGCAATCGATTGACGGGCCGCGTATTTATAGAACTTACAGGTGCTTGCCGAACTTTTTTTCATGATGAAAAAAACTTAGCTGTAACTTAGTTGTGTATTATTTTTAATATGTAATTTAATATGGCGTCCTTGGCAAATGTACCGGCGATTTCAGCACCGCCGCGTAAGCCCACACTTCGGATTTTCGTCACAGTCGCCTCGGAGTACGGATTCTTGCGGTGTGTGGACAAAATGATGGATAACGTTTCGACGTTCAGACTTGTTTATTGCAGCACAAGCTTCAAAAAGTGGCGGTCGGAGTACAACTGCGACGGATGCACCAATTTTGCTGCAATTTATAGATGGCGTATCCGCCTGCACATATAATCTGCATACATTACAATGGAGAGGGCGTGGCGATGCACTTCGCATATTTCACGTGTGAGCGCTACATGCGCTCGGTACACCGATTCCCGGTCGTACCGTATAGACCGTCACAGCTCTTGGCCTCTCATTGGCCCTCTCCGTCAAGACACAATTTTATATGCAACTCATATGCACATCACAATAATTTCGTATTTATATTTAAATACGACAAAACACGATAAAAACAAGAAATATTCTAAAAACACAATAAAAATACACAAACAAAACATTACACATAATTAATGCCTAATAACTAATCCCTACTCGGGTATTAAAAAAGACAACTATTCAAATTATTTCATTATCATACACAATATATAACTAAACACAAAGAATTCTTAACCGAAGTCCGTTTTTATAGAACAAAATAATACATATTTATTTACGCATTGTCCAATTTAACACTAAGAGCGCGGCTATCCGTAAAGCAAATATTTATAAAGCATACCTTACCAGAAATAGCTCAATATCACATCTAGTTTGTGTCCAAACCGCTGACTATATTTTGAGATATTTATATAGACTTAAAAGAAATATGAAAAGGATCAACTTTTTAAAATAATAGTGATTGATTTAAATGATGATTTGTCTTATTCCAGCGACTTTGTGATTTTGTTAAAGATACCAAATCTTTTGACGTTGCTTTGTAATTGAAGGTATTTGCCATGTCTAGTTGACCATGAAAATGGTTTAGGAATAGTCTATAAAATCGGGTCACCCCGACGTTGTGTGTGTGCATGCGTGCGAGTGTGTGTTTGCATTAAAATTTTTATCGCGCCCAATTATTTAATTTCAATCGGGCTATAAACGTAATCCGTGTGCAGGCGCATCTTCATGATATCCTACCCGGATCACTTCAATTTGATAGTCGTGATTCAAGTCGTGAGTCGTGATAGATCGTGATTAGTAATTTGCAACTATTTAATCCTTTCGATAGTTTTATATTTCAATACTGTTACGAATGTATTAGCATTTGGAACCGACTCGAAGAGCAGTATATATTCTCTTAAGGATCTATACCAAAACTGTCAAGCAAGCTGTCGGTCCAGGCCATTTCTCGATTTTCACTTTTTGTCTTTAAAATTGATAAGTAAACACATTCTTTTTTTATTAACATTACACTCCCATACCATAAAAATTGCTGTCTAACGCCCTCAATGCGAAATACACGTGGATGTTTACCATAGAAAGCTAACCGACATGTATTACGTTTAGTTGTATGTCATTTGAAGACACTCAAATGTTTTGTAATTCGCGAATAGTCTCGTTCTGTTTGTAACACAACCCATACCGAGTTAATTATTTAAGTGATATGTTTGTACTAAACTCAGTTCAATGTATTATTTAATTCACTGTAAGTGTTTAGCTTGTGCTTCGTTCTTTTTTATGTGTGCTTCGTTCGGGTTATTTTATTGCTTTTTACGTTACAAAATCTTTTGTAACGTTAAATATTAATTTCATACGATTAGGACTAATCAAAAACAAAACAATATTAACATAAGTGTAACTGACTTAATTATACTCAATATACAATACTCATTCAGGAATGCTTAATTCGGTTTTGAATTGACAATTGGGACTGAGTAAAAAGCGATTTTTTTATACGTTGGCCTTTTTCCATTTTTTAAACATTATTATTATTTGTGTATGTACTTTTTTATTTATTGACTGCTTAGCGTTAAATAAACAATTTTGATTTATCACTATAAATCCGATTAATGGGTGCTATCGCTGCGGCAGAGGCGCCCCACTCCCGCCGCCCTCACGGAACTGGCACGATCAAGATCAAGGGTACGCCCACCTCGACCGTATTTCGGCGCTTGCGCGTGTCGCTTACATAATAGTCGGTTCGATTATGCGATACCTTGTTGTAGTAGGTTGTTCTAGTTCAGCCGTAATAATATACCGATCGTAAAATTTTCTTGTTTTGACTTACGCAAAAACATAGATGACATCATCATTTCAATTTCTTGTACTAATTGTGCCTCAATAGATAATAACACTAGCGTATTATTCTCAATCTAAATTTTGATTTTCGAGAAACCGGGAAAAAAAATTAGATTCACACACCTTTTGAATTTTAGTACCCTTTTAAATTTTGACGCCTCTCGAATTTCGCTGCCCTAGACCCAGATTTGGCTGGCCTATGCTCAAATTCGCGATTCGTATTCGGGTACGTCTGTTAACGATCGTATAACTTATGAATGCCTTGACCTATTGAGGTTCATATTCATACAATATATTTGTCGAGAGAATGGCTCACGGCTACTTAAGATGCGACAGATGA
Organism: Eumeta japonica; assembly: GCA_005406025.1. NCBI lineage: Eukaryota > Metazoa > Arthropoda > Insecta > Lepidoptera > Psychidae > Eumeta > Eumeta japonica. The sequence continues at coordinate 466,689 of BGZK01000260.1, forward strand.
CCCTTTGATCGAGTTATTAACAAATTCTATACTTATCGACCAAAATGATGAATATACACAAAATATCTTGATTTAGTTCCAAAAAAAGGAGGTCGTCCGTTCATAAATATCGTACTTGTCATATCGAATGTGGCGGTAAAGAAGTCAGTGAGCGAAGAAGGGAGTCGACGAGCTCTCGATTTCTAGGGTCGTGTTGGCCCAGAAGGTCCAAGCAGATAGGTTCGAGGTTTCAAAGCTACCTGAACAAGTTGCTTACTCATCAGCAACGGAACATAATTCAAATATCATGGGAAGCGCGGGGCGAGAGGGGAACAGTGTGGTGGTGGTGATTGTGAAGATATGAGTGGGGAAGTGTGTGGGTGGAGGGTTTGAAGGGGGAGAAGTATTTGCAGGGTGTACGAGGTATTGCGATGGGGTGATGGCGGACGGGGTTTGGATGCGGAGGCAAAAGAGCAAAAGAGGCAGGGGGTGAGATTGAATAACAAAAATTAAAAATAAAGTAATATTTTTCCAAAGCTGTACATGCCCAGTGATAAATATATAGATATTAGCAAGAGGAAACTAACTTTTTATTTAGTGTTTAATAGTGTTAAAAGGGCTATTAATCTGAAAAATGTTTATTGTTTTATGGAACAACGTATAATTTTAAAATAGCAATGTTGATTTATTATTTCTCCAGTACGCATAAAATTAAATCTAAACAATTTAAATTTTTCTGCATAGTAATGTACTTTTTACCAGAGATAAGTTTTCCGATACATTTTGCTCTCTTAGCATTTGAAATTTACATAACGAGTAAACAAATCTTTACCTATAAAATTATTTACGTAATCCTAATTAATTGTTAGTTCCGTGAGCTGTTCACTTTGCGCTCGAGTTATTTAGTTCTTGACCAAAAAAAAAATCATCCAAGCGCTAGTTGGATTTGTGCGCCGAAGATTCCGTACGAGCACACAGTATAATACTTGTTACCGAAACAAATGTATTTTCTTTCTTTTATTCCGGCTACTTTGGCGGAAGACCGAGTCACATTTATCCCGTTTTTATGGTGTCGATTTGAAGTTTGTGCCATAACTACACAAATTTTGTCGTTTGTATCTACGTATTACCGTTTTTGCGATAGAACAAAACAAAATAAAAGTTGAAAAACACGTTTCTCGCATGAGGAACTTGGTAATTTTTTGTCGTCCCTTGGAATATCTCCCAGAATTACATATATTCTATGAAAACTTGAAAAAGAATCCTACATAAATAAAACAGACCAACGGACAGCGAAAGCTCAATAATAGGGTCCCAATTTTTTTCGCTTCAATCTGTTGTATAAAAATAGAGAATTAAATAAATTAATAAACCTAAAAATCATATAGTATTCGCAGTCAGTTTACCTCTTTTAACGAAGTTAATTTGAATCGGTAGACCGTAACAATCACCCGAATATCCCACAAAATTGGCGACTTCCACCGCGACTGAATTTGCCCGCCGCAAAAAGCTTTTCATCAGAACTACCCACTCACGCGTTAACACAGACGAACAGGAACACCTGAAGCGGGACGAAAGAAGTCCCGATCTCGCCCGCCGTCCGGCCGTCGCGCATAAATTAATTAACTTAATTTATGTAAATAATTTGCCCGCAACAGCGAATTTAACGTCTGGCAATTTAACGGCGAACCCGCCAGTCTGCGAGACGACATTATGACGCGACTTTATGTTCGAAAAGGGCTAAACATTTCAAAATTTACCTGTAACAGTGTATTAGGCGATTTCCAGAGAAATTCACAATGAATTGAAAATAATAAATCTAATTCGGCACGTATGATTAATATAATCTACATTAAAGCGCTATTAGTTTTCATTACATAACGTTATGTTAATTGTTAATTAAACGCTTTTCCATAGTTGTAATAATTCTAGATAAAAATCATGTCAAGAACCTAGTAACTGCGATATATGTACAATACAGTTTGATACAATTGATGTATTATAGTTTTCCTATTTGAAAAGTGCACACTTAAAGGTGTACATGTATTGGGTAAAGTTCAATTTAAACTTGACTCATTTCCGAGTCGTCTACGTCAATATTGTTTCGGCCGGGTTAAGGTCCCGATATCCTCCCGCGTAATTGGCCCAAAGGAAATTAGCTCTTAGAGTCATACGGCGAGATAAACGAAGCGTGCTATCTTACGCTTAAGTGCTGCAATTTCGTGCCCGTTACCGCTGCGACGGTTATTAAGGGCGGAAGGACAAAGTTTATCTTCAACACTAACCGCCCGGTATGGATTTTCTTTATTTATTTTTTATTTATTCATTCCTTCTCTCCTGAGCTTCGTAAAATTTATTATTTTACAGTTTTAAATTAGACGTTTGATTTATTTGTATTTTTATATAAAAGGACAAACACGTTGAACTCGTAACAATAAATTACCTAAAAGACTCGATCATCTGCTGAAGGTACGCGCATTTTCGTAAAAGGCCTAAGACGTTGAAACGCTTAGGAATTTGGCGGTGAAGTATTTCCTTTTGAGGGCCAGCAATAAACCTAATGGCCGAAAGGAAAATCGGTCAAGTGTGAATCGGTGTCGCTTGTAGACGGTTCCGATAAAGTACGACGATGTTTCAGAGAAATTGTTAATGTCAATAATTTAATTTTGTTTTTGCTACAGCGTACATTGGGCGAGTTATTTCATGTTCCTTTTCTTGAAAACTTCCAAAAAAAAAGGGAACATTTTCAGAGATAAATCTAATAGAAGATGAATGCTATTTAAAATTAAAAAAAGAAAAAAGATACCATTTTAAATGTGTAGAAAATAAAATAATACGGAAAATAAATATTTCTTGATCACATGTTTAGTGTTGAAAGAAATTTGAATAATTTCAATGCGAATGGTTATACGGTTACGGTTATGGCAAACAATATGTTACATTTCTAGTTCACAGTTTTAATAACCATCGAGATAGTGTTATTGATACAACCACGGATGGATGAAGGGACAAAAGTCAAGCAGGCCAAAGGGCAGACAGATAGCAGGGCACAATTTCAGCGTTTTAGGGCCGAGACCCTAAAAAAATAAACGAAAAGGTACGCGTGAGTAATGGCATTCATAGATGGAATATTTAATTGAGTCATAAAAAATCACATAAAAAGAAGTACGTTTTCGTTGTCATACCAGTGATTCGCACCACCTGTAGATCACTAACCGAAAATTAGGATGTTTTTATCGACAGCTTTCTTCTCAGTGTTTTAGGGGCCATCCATAAATTACGTCACGTAAATTAAAAGGTTCTTGACCCCCCCCCCCCTTGTCACACGTAAATGAAAACAGCAGTTTTTACGATTTTTTTTTGTTCAAAATGCTTTAAATATTGGACAAAACAAAAGACATAAACCTTTTTTCGTTTTCGTATTTCGGATTTGACGTCACTAAGCGTTTGACCTACTCCTTATCGCGTATTGTGAATTTATGGATGACCCTTTAATGTTGAAATCGGGGAAAACATCATTGGAACGATTCGCCTGTCACAGTGCTTTTCTTGGAGACGATTGTCAATAGAACATTTTTATAAACAATTAGCAAATAAAAAATAGGTATATGAAAGAAATAGAAAATAAATAAAAGTTCATAAAGTCTGATACTTGGATTAAGACAATCGATAAGGCCTGTTAGACGGATTCGAGCAGCTTAATCTGAAATTCTAATCAATGGAGCTCGTTACAAGTTAGCTAAGCGATTGTTGTATTTCAGAAAGTAAGAAACAAAAAATCGTAGAATATTGGGTATAGGTAAATTAATCACGTACATTTTCTTTAAGCTGTTACATGCTAATGTTGTGCCGAATAAATAATCTATATAATTAAGAGAATAAGGAAAATTTTGTGTCCGGCATATTTGAGTAATAATATGAGTTTTTATATTTTGATTTGGTATCATCGGAAAGGTCTCGACCTGACCTTGTGTCTTTTTATGGTTTCATCTGTTTTTCGGCGACAGTTAATTTATTATGTTTAGTTTTCGGTGTAATTCTATTTAGAACCAGAGTTTATTATTTATTTATTTTATTTTGTATTAATCAGTGTGCTTGAGAGTCAATTATCAAGACGTAACATTAGAAAAGAACAAGAAAAAAAAATACATTTACACATATGAAACTAAGGAGTTTATTACATTTTCATTTTCGATGGCCACGTAGTGAAACTACTGATGGCTAATATTACTTGAATGGAACGTTCATACCGAATAGAAATTAAATATTCAAATATTATTAAATACTGCAGTAACACTTCACATTTTTCTTATGACGTCTCATCCAATTGTCATGAATTTGAATGTAAAATTTTCGGTGGCTCACTCTACCCTCCGTCACCCTATTCCTTCCTCCATAAGATGTCCTATTCCTACCCGAGAGGCTGGCAACGCACCGCTGACTCTTTTCTAGCTGCGAGTGTCCATGGGCGTCGATGACGACCCACTTCTCTGGAGTCTCGCATACTCGTTTGGCTCTCGAATATGCTGTGAAACGATTGTTATGCACCAATAGCAAGGATAGATACACAAGTTGAAATAACTTAGTTTCAACATACTTAAAACGCGACTCTGAAAGTGAATTTTTATGAAAATTCAAATGTACAACGATATCTATGTAAGTCGAAGTACACCCACTTAGTACTTAACTTACACACGCGTTTCTTAGTTTCAATATGCAATACTTAAGTGATGAACGTAGCGATTATATATTCGTACTTATGTACGATTGGGTCACAAACGAGTGAGGGTTGCGGTTTCTTATGAATACTACTAATGTGAACGAACATTGTACATATGACCAAATTGGGGGTATATCAAAGAAGGGATATATCATATTTTAAGCACCCGAAACTGACCAACTTATATGAAGCGATTAATGTATGTCAATGAAGCGAGATAAGTATGTAAGGCCTACGCGTGAAGGTCTGGTTTCTATTAATTTTTAAGGAAAACTGTTAAACAATACAGAAAAAAATGTATTGTTGATTAATTAAACATCTATTGTGTGATATCATTATGTCTCTGAAGTAAATTTCTTTAACATGTTCGTACATTTTATCGAAAACTTAGGAAGCGTGAGTGACGAATTCAGTGTTTTCAGTGAAATTTCAATATTTTTGAAGACCATTACAAACTTTTTGGAACAAAAGTACTTATGTTAGAAGATTACAGTTGGTCTATTGTAAAGGAACCGAATAAAAGGATCCAGTATGTTCGAAAAAATAAAATTAAAATGATTCTATTTAAAAGATATTTTGTTCTTTAAGCCGATGCTTTAAAATTTTTCATTTAGTAAATATCTTTTAACACTAAGTGACTTTTTTTTTAAATATCCATTTTATACTTAGAGTACCTAAATTTTTGACTGACGGCATATTTCAATGAAATTATACAATCCGTGTAAACTAGTATTATCTAATATAAAAACGCTAAATTCAGAAAAAGTTTTGGTCCACTCAAGAATTTACAAAATTTGGCCCAACAGAAAGTTGTCTTAAAATACAAAAGAATAACTTGGAGCCTTTTGGACTACACTTGCGGCGCGAAATAGTAATTACGTAATCTTTGAAATGTCTATGTTTTTTGCGCGGACAATTTTAGAAGATTTTGATTCTGTAAATCATTTAACTTTAGTATATTTAAAAGAAATATTTGGATGTCGCTGTATCTGTGTTGCTGTATTTAATTTCTAAAGCGAGCAACTTAATAAATAAGTCAATGAAAAAATCAGCATACCCTTACATCGATTCCTTCAAAAGTATTTGCATTTTTTCCTTTTACTTTAAGTCGCGTTACATTAAAAGCGCCCCGACGCCACGCCGGCTCGAGAACAGGAACTCAATGGAGTGGTTCGTAGATATATTTATTATAAAATGCGGATTACGCTATGTAACGTATGCTTACTCCATGTTGTTACGTCATGTTGACCTTTTGAATGGTGGATTAAAATACACGATTTTCTAACGTGACCGTGTTCCATATTGAACCTCATATAAAAAAAATCAGATGTGAGCTTTAATATCATTCATGTTTTCGTTATACTCAATTACAGGTGACATGCACGCACGCGACTCACTATTTATATAACTTCTGCCGCTGACCATTTTCGTTCCAACTCGAAATTTCTAGACAGGAAAAACTGATAAACTCATTAATCATTAGATAAATAAATAGTATATTATGTATTAATTTATAAAATTGGTGTAGTCGATCAGACATTCGTGTTATTGGTCAAGAAACTTGCACAACTAAAACGAACAAAATGATTTCCTTTGTAGGTGTTTAAATTGTCAATTTATTAAAAAAACTGGACTCACTGCCATTTTTGGGTTTTCGTACTGAATTGGAAAACAAAAAACGAAATCTTTATTATTGTGATATGTGTCCAACTGTTTGTGCATATGTGATAGGCTTAAAATTCTCCCATTTTTTCATGAATTCTAAGGAAAATTGACAGCTGTCTCATACATACGAATATCCAGCTAATTTTGTAATGACATTACTAAATAAAAATTAAAAAAATATATAAATAAAATTAAGTGAAGAAATTTTTTTCCAGTGCTCCGTTTTGTAAATTATCTTCAGGTACAAGTTTGAAAAAGTATTAAGTTTTTAAGTGATTTTTTCTCTCCGATGTATATTTTCCGGTTTATTAACGTCCAAATTGTTTAATCTTGTGTCTCTTTCTCCCTTCTCCAACTTTTCACGTTGTTTCTTAAAAACCTGAAAAGATCACAATAACAGAGTTTTGAAAACACTTTTCAGTAAAAGTGTTATAAAAATTATTTTCCATTGACTACGTATTCAAGTTTTTTAGATATCCAAAATTCTCAATTTTCAATTGTAACAACTTAATCACTATTGTCTTGCTTGTAAATTTTAGAAAACGTATACTGGTGCCGATACCAGTTTCGATATGTATTCACGAGTAGCGATACTCATTGGACTTATGCTTATTATAATTTTAAATTACGCTTCGTTTCGTTCCTTAGTATGGAAATGTAAATGTGGTAGTTCTAACACATCTTGGCCGGTTTTCTATTATGCACAATCTTATCTTAATTTTTCGAAAATCTGCTTAAAATTTAATTTTTTTAAATAACACTGTTCGAGATTTCATCGAGAATGTTGAGGAAATTTTAAATTAGATATGGAGGAATTTTAATTATTATATTATGTACATACTTATGTACAAAAAAGAGACTTCAAAAATGGTTTTAAAATTGGACTTATAATTCTTTATCGTGTGATAAATTTTAACTACTTATAATAATTTTTTCTAATAGTTTTAATTCCAGTTTCGGGACGAAAATCGCAGATGAAAAGACAAACGAGTCAGGCCACGAGACGTTCGAAATGCTATAATAAGCAAATGCGTGTATGATAATTTATTATATACAGCATAAGGCAATACAGCTCCCGTCTTCGCTGTGCTCAAATTTTCGCCTAATAAAATACGAAGAATAATAATAAAAGGAAGAATTAAGTTTCGGCTTTATTTCTATAGAATTTAGATTGACTTTTGAATAATTTAAGGTAACCTTTTTGCTTGGCCGACGTACACGTGTTTCGGGGAAAAATAAAAAAGGCACATTTCCTCACTTTTAAATATTAAATAAGCAAGTCAAGTGCGAGTAATCATACGTTCGGGGTTCCATGCCTTGTTTTTATTCATGTGCACTATTTTTTTTTCTGTTTTCATATATATTTGGTTCACAGTTATGAAAATGCAACATAATGCATAAACATAAGTGCTAGGTAGGCACTTTTTCGTGACATTCCTTTGAGTACAACATTATAAAACCGCTCTGAATGTATGCCGATATCAACTCTATAATTTGTCGAAGTTTCTTACTCATTCCATTTAAGGAATGTATTTTCTTTTCGTAACTTTAATCTCTTTTTCTAAACTTCAATAATATTTTCATTTATTATTAATCAAAAGAAGTAGATCTTTAAAAATCACACTAAGAATCAAGAAAGTCTAACATTGTCTTGTTTATAAATTAAGAATACATACTAAAATCGAAACACCAAATAATTTATCCTTTGTAAAAGTATGTTATACAAACATAAAAATGATTTCAAATTGATTTGAAATTATTTGATCAAAGATAAAATCAATACTCTTTTTTTTGCAATGTTAAACGTATGCATTATTTTTATAGAGAAATAATTAGTACAATTTCGAGAAACAGTATATAACTACTATTAAATTCAATATATGTAGATTTTAATAAAATTAGGAGTTTCAAATTTAAATTAGGTTGGATAGGCTTACAAATACATAGTAGTTTTCTTTGTATTTATAACAAACAGCATTAAAACAGGTATATATGCCCCATAATTCAAATTGCACAGCTCCTTAACATAAACTAACTTTTAATGAGCGCTTTTTAGACTCGCGGCCCCACTCAGAGCTTTTATATAAAGTTCAGTCGAATTAAGCTGTTCTCTCGGATGATTTGTATGACTTGTTTAAAGTTTTGTTAACCGTTTCACTTCTCGGATTGGTACTGTTGTGTTACTTTAACTGGTGAATTTTCAGCAGTTTATGATAAGCCATAAATTTTGACCATCTGAAACATGAGATAATATTTTGACGTCATTATTTTACTTTATTTTTTTCGTTGATATATGAATTAGTGGTCATTTCCCGCTTCTGTTAAATATGGGGTTTAAAGTAAATAAAAGAAAAAATGGTGAAATATGTATGGAATTTAAAAAATAATCCATCCTATAAACGAGTCTGTGTCGAACTGTTAAAGTTCAATTACGCTATATTCAGTAGTTTTTAATTGCTGCTCAGATAAACGAAAAATCCTTTTGATTATGGGTAGTTTTCATTAAACGTAGATGGATACAACTTTTTATCAATAAATTATTATAACACTTGTTTTTATTCCATCGCAGTGATTTTATGAGGTATTAAAAAAGAACGTAGCAAATACATCTAATTAAAGGGAACACTACGCGAGTACAACGAATTCGTGCCAAAGCTGTAAGACTCCGTAGATGAAATTTTTAAAAATGGCATTACTGCAATGTAAATAAAAGAAGTTATTTGGATAAATATAGTTAGATTGGTTTAAATAATGAACGATTTGATGCAACGGCCGCGTTTAATACGCCAAACGGTTTTATTCTGCACTGTTAGATAACGGGACAGTTCGTGGCGAATAGAAAAAAAAGTTTAAACGTGCCTTGGCTTAAAGATAAAATAGGCTTTATATTTTAGAATTTAACCCCCGAAATACAGAAATTTACGCTTTTCCCACTAAAAAATCTCCCTTCATCCCGTCCTTTCTCTCCGGAATCACTTCATTTAGTATCACACCGAGTACCAGAATTCTTGGTGTTGGCACATCGAACAGCGTTCACTCTAGCGATCATCTATAGAACAAAGTAAAACGAACTTTTAAAAAGCTTGGAGCACGTCGATACTACAAGCCGAATAGACGCCTTTTACTTTATGAGGCAGGTCCGACCACTTCTAGAGTACTATTGTCAGCTCTGGGCTGGATACTTCGATATCAACTTTCGCTCTAGATCGTATCGAGCGTCGAGCATCTAGAATCGTCGGCGATTGTCTAATATCCGGCCAGGAAGAACAGTTGGCCTTATGAAGGGATGTATTATACATACTCTATTGCATGTACTATAGGGACTGTTCTGAAGAACTACTCTTTCTTTTTCCTGCCGCTGATTTTAGTTCACGTCCCGTTTGTCGTAAATATCATCATCACAATCTTGATGGCTGGCGTTCTACAATTGTAGGCCTCATGCGCAATTTACTGCCACTTACGCCGAGGCTTTGAAATCATTTATCATCAACGGTAATCCCGATAGACTGCAATAAGGGGTCTTCAAGAAAAGAACGTAGTCCTTTTGCAAAATCCAACATCACGCTACAAAGCTCTCTGCGATCGCCAGTACCTGGTGACAATCTACTCCCTAGAGGCCCGCATGCTCGTTTTCTGCTTGAAAATTGTATTAAAGATGTCTCGCATTGGGTTTCTTAGTATGTTAAAAACAAATTGTAACATAAGATTGATCAAATTAAAAGCTTTCGTAAAAGCATTCGTTATATGAAAAAAATAAATAGGAAAAAAAGCAAACGATTTTGCAGAAGTCTCCCAAGATTCATGTATACACACGTCTCCCTACGGTCAATTCTGCAAAGTAACAAAAAGACCCTTCTGGACTTACGTCAGCATTACAGGCCGATACCAAAATGCTTATGTGTATAAATAAAAATGGGAAGCTGTTCGTTGGTAAGGGCTTTGCTAGAGAACGGCTGGATCGATTTGGCTATCTTTTAATGCTATATTTTAAGGCTATCTTATAATGCCTGTAATAGTCCGAATAACTTTATTAGAAAAAGGAAAATTGGAAAAGTTGTACAGAAAATTTTAAAATTTCGGAAAAAAGTCGCTTTTGTCCCCGGTGTCATCCGCGTATTTGTACTGCGCAACTACTAAGCCGTTTCTAAACATTCTTTCAGTAATAGATATAGCTACACTATTCCTGAGTAAATTAGGCTGTAAACTTTTTATCCCTGGCTTCATCCATGAATTTATGTTCCTAAAGAGATTTTAATAATTTTTAACTGATAGAAAGTTACACATCCCCCGAGTAATATAGAGTTACGCTTTACTTTGATACTAGCACTTGCCCTCGGCTTCGAACAAATCAGAGCTATGACTGGTAGCGAAATCGGAAAATCCGGACGAAAAGTAGAATTGAGAAGAAAACCGATATTGAAATTGAGAACGAGAGTCGAGAACGAGAGTCGAAAACGAGCGCGTGTAGGGACGGGATCAAAATGGTAATCTGAATTGGAATGGAGTGTGAAATCAAAATTGCGATTTCATTCTGTGCCCTTTCTAGGCTAGATGTGAGAATTAATTATATGGGCAAGAAATTCACCAGAAAGATCGGAACAATATCTGCCGGTCCAACTACTTTATGTATAAAATATAGTAATCTACTAGCGATCATTGACCAACTTCACTGGGCGTTAGGGGTTATGAAAAATTGGTGAAGGGTGCATGGAATTTATACATAAATAGCCTAAAACTATCTAAGAACGAAATTAAACAAATGATAGAGATCCCATATCGACATGTTAAACAGTTATTAACTGATTCTTGGGCGAAGAAAAACTAGTTTTCATTTCATATATACAGTTATAAATGTAAGATACATTGTCATAAATATATTGCATATTAGAAGTGTAATTTATTCTAAAATTACTTTTACCCAAAATGTAAGATATATTGTAATCCGTTTTGCCCTTGGAATACAAACGGTGAGCCTGTCTTGGCACTCAAAAGGAAGGCTAGCGATAAAAGAGAGCCCAACGAATTAAATGAACCCTTTAACCGGCCCACTGTCCAAGGGAATTAGATAAGGAATAATTGCAAGGCTTGTTTTTTCCTTTTTGCGGTAAGAAATTTTTAAGTATTCCTGCGCGTGGCCCTCTTTCAACCGGATTGTTGTAAATAATACGTCCGATGAGTGTTCCTTCCTTCTTCTGGCCTTTAATTTGCGGCGCGCTAATTAAAATGCTGTAATTCTTCCCCGCCTGAATTCTATTCTTGTTCTTCTTAATTATTCTAAACAGAAGAAACTAATTCGTTTCCCTCGATGAATTTGTTTTTCTCTAAAGAAAAGCTTTTTCTTTTATTTATTTACGCTTTTCACAGATCCATCTTATTTTTTCATTCATTAATCCTATTATTTTGAATTACATTGAACACGTAAGAATATTTAAATTCTGATCTGCTTGGAAATATGAACAGGATGAAAATGAGAATAAAAAATATGGTAGTAAAAAATATAGTAGATACGAACATTGCGATCTTTGTATAGTGGCTCCAGTGTTTACGTCAGAATTAATATGGTATATATTAAAGGGCTTGTCATCTGTTAAGGTGTTAGACAAGGATAAGTCGCTTCACTGAGGCTATTCGAATGATGGAGTCGAATATGAGTGTGGATTAAGAACGGATGAGCTGTTTGCTAAATGCCGCCTGTAAGCCGACGACCAAGCAATTCTTGCGCAGTTTACGTGCGAAATGCCGGCGATAGTAACTAGAATGAATGATTATGTTAAGAAAAGAGGTATGAAAGTAAATGTCAGCACGACTGAGGTGATGGTGTTTGAAAAAGGCGATAGCAGGACTGAATGCAATATATATATAATATGAGAGATTTGAAAGGGTTCGTAAACTTGGATAGTCTGTTTACAAAGGACGACAGACATGACAGAGACATTGAAACGATAGGAATAAAGTGTATGGGGTATTTCTTGCTGTTATGCGATTGTTTCACAACAAGCGCGTTTGGCTATTCATAATGGGATCCTAATCCCTACTCTTATGCACTGTAATTAAACTTAGGTATTGCAGAAGGAAAGTAGAATCGATGCAGTGGAGATGCGATCTCTGCGCAGTGTGTGTGGAATGTCTTTGAAAGATACCTAGATGTATGAACAGTAATGTCAAAAAGTATTTATAAGGTTTAATAGACTTTTTAGTATGTGGAGTAGAAATTCGGTGATTCGCCATCTAAAAAGGAGGAATGAAAGGAGACTGACAAAACAAATCTATATAATGAATGTGTGTGATGGATAGGTCGACGAAGGTCGTCATAGAAAATCCTTTGCAAACGAAATCGGTGACATATTAAAAGAGAGCTAAAACTGAAGCACACGGAACCAACGAACCTCCATAAAAAGATTCATGGACGTCAGTGAAGTAAGAGAGATATGCAAACATCGTACCATGTGTAAATCTATAAGGGTTCTGCCTACCCTTCTGAAGAAATAGTATTTCCGAAGGAAGTCTAATTTATAATAATAGTAATAAAGATTAATAATAATAATAGAGATAAATTTATTATGGCGACCTAATAGACAGAAAGACATGGTAACGTTACAACGATTTTTTTTTGTAATGAATTGTTGTCATGGGATATAGAATATATGTGATTACAAAACTTCTTTTGCTCCCAAATATTGTGAAATAGAGTGATAACATGCACCATCGATAGAAATTGCGTAACATTATTTTTGTCAATGAAATTGAGAAAAAATTATGGGTGTACATATTTTTACGCGAGATTATAATATTTTTTTTTGTTTGGCGTTGTCACATATATTATTACTACTAAATTAAAAATAAATAAGTTATGTTATTGAGATTGAAAAAGAAAATGCACTATATAAAAGGAAGGAATTCATTTGGTGTCCACCAGACGGAACCGTCGGCATGGCTAGTTATTAATAAAATAAAATTGATGTTAATAAAATAAAAAATAATAAAAATAAAATTAATAAATACTATTATAAGATATCGTTTTATATAGCAAATGAAGAAATCACTTCTGTGTCTACCCGGGCGGAATAATTGGAATATTTATTTATTAATAAAATATTTATCAATAAATATATATTGGGGTTTACCGTATGAAGTCGCCGTTCTCCAACACTGGCTTTAATTTGAATATTCCTGCTTTGGCGACTAATTATAAATGAAGAAATTGCGTAACCGGACTGTAAATTCTATTGAAGGTTATTTCAGCATAAAAAAATGATTTAGGTTACTCTCAAGTAGCGCCTAAAAAAGTTTTATTTAAAAAAAATCGTTTATACGAACTCAATTTGCAAAGTCCTTTAGCTTAGAACTCAGAATCCCAGATTAAAATCCTCACTTAGTTTATAAAAAAATCTGCAACTATCTAAAAGCTCTCTGTACATAGTCTTGAGCCCTTAAAAGCGTTTGATGGCATTTGATGGTATGTATTATCAAAAGATAAAATTTTCTGGTTGTACAAATTTATCCAAAGAAAACTTCGACGGATCGATACGTATACAACCAGAGACCGATAACTCGGGCCACAATCTTACATCCGCGTCAATATTTCAAATGTATCCCATAAACAAAGTTGTATTATTCAACAAGTCGGCCGGCCGGCAAGTGCTGCCTCGGGGGCCGTCCCTCAACTGAATATGTAAGCGAGGGATGCCAAGGATTGGAAATCTCATTATTTAGGGAGCCGTAGTTCTAGGTCGAAGCGGGATGTGTTTTGAAAAATAAAAAAATATCAATGGACCGTTTGACGCACGCATTGGATCTAAGCGCATTTCACGAGCGCAGAGGATATTTACAAATATAAACGTATACGGTAACAATTGAATTTAATTATAAAAACCTATAAACCAGTCTAGGCAGTTGTGTACTGAAATGTTTAGTGTTTTTCCACTACTTTTTAATTGTACCACACATGATAATTGTAGACGAGCTGAATAATTATAGTATTCCGATTTTTACTTTTCGCTAACATAAGGTTTCAGAAATCGCTATACAACATTACTCAAGTGCAGCATGGGATCAAGCAGTAGTAATGTTCATATTCAATTTTTTACATGAACTGATTTTTTTCAAGCCTGTGGTTTTTAAGAATTATTTTTGTGATAGTTCTTTTGTGGTTCATCAAATAAGAAAAAAATTAAATCAGGTTTTGAAAACTTTTTTTTGTATCGCATCAAACAATGTAGTCATATTTTTGGCGTTTTTATTTCGTTTTCTTTTATTTGACACCCCTCAAATTATTTGATAATGTGTTAAAATTTCTATGATTATTCTTTTTATTTTAAAATGTTAATTTAATCTTTAATTTATTTTACGGTTGTCATGAACTATAACTGTTTTCATTTTAAGCTTGTTACTTTCTATAGTTTCTTATAAAGTGTTAATTAATTAAATAGGGAGGTACCAAAAAGATTCCAATACTGTTTCATTTCTTCAATTTGCCACAAAACACTAAAGCTGATAGAGTTCTAAAACAAAGCAAAATATTGAGGTAAATTAAGGATTTAGGTTTTTGACGAAACTCTTTAAGTCAAATAATTAGGTTAAATTATATTAATGTCATGAAATGTAATGTAGTTTTGACCTTGAAAGATAATATGTCAACAATGATGGTGATTGTATTTAATTGATAGAAGACTAAAAACATGTGAGCCGATATTTGACTTTCGATGATAGTTTCAGAATAAATGAGCAATCATATTATTTGGGAATGTGGACCTTCATGTGTTTATAACCTAATAATAAAAAAAAATACTGCATTTTAGTATTTTATAGAATATGAAATTCAATATGTTTTATTTGATTTTAATGTTGTCATTTTACTAAATGTATTAATTTCATTACGTCGTATTTCTTAATCCTAGTTTCCAGAAAAAAATTATCCATTAAATTTCTTTTCCTACATATACTATAACGTAATTAAGGTATTTATTATTGTTTCTAATTTTCATACATTTTGATTTATGCCCATCTTATAAAAGGCATGCTCCTTAGGATAGGGCATGTATCTATTAGTGGATTGCGCTGGGTAGTTGACATTGAGGATTGGTCTAGATATAAAAAAAAACGAAATTTAAGAATAATCCTAAGAAACAAACAAACGAAAATACGAACTATTTATAATGCATATTAAACATAATTTATTTATTAACGGTAATACACAGACGACTAAAATCAAGACATCAACTCGTTACGACAACTGCTTTTAAAGTTTAATCGTTGACGAGCCGCAAAATCAGTTCCGGAACCGTTACCAATCACCACTCCGGATAGGCTTGCGCGTCCCGAGGGGCAGAGTCGCCACTAAAAGCTACCAACAGTCCAGCAATATTTTAGCAGTGAATTTATAAAATCTACGAAACCACTTTCTGTGCGGGACTTATAGATTCACGTACATTATTGCTTTTATTTTATGCCAATAATGACGTATATATTAATGGATTTGATAAGTATTCGATTTTTTTCCGAATATACACTTTTTAATTTTCATTAAAATAAATTTTAATTGTTATGTGGCTCTTTGCAATTTATTTGACAGATTGTTCCTGGATGATTGATTGAATGTTATATTGAATGTTTCCGAAATTTTCGTGTTTCGATAGAGATTTGTTGCATGCTACATAATATAATGGAATTGATTTAACTTTGGAATCATTCCATGATATTGGGTGGAAATCTCTTGTATGTTCGAATTGCGATTTAAATTGGAGCACTATAAGTTCCGGATAAATACAATGCAATGCAATACTTGAGTATTATTGTTTTAACGTTCAGTAAACAAATGGTTCGGAATATGCATTTTTATTTTTGTAATATATATGTAATATGTTAATATTCGTACATTGCATAATATAAATTGATTAATGTGTTATTCAAAGATCTCATTTTCAAATAAAAGATTACAGGAGGATATACCTCAACTGAGTAATTAAATTAAAATTATATTAAATACGTAATCCGACCACATAAAAAACAAATTGCTTTTGGGGCATTTCGTTACAAATTAGGGCGGTCTCACAACCCTAAATTGTAAATACGGTAACACTTTTTTTAATGTAATATTTTGTGTAATTTAACACACAATAAAAAGTATTGTTTCTACGTTACAATAATTTAGAAATAATACAGCGATAGGGTAAAGTAAATAAAGAAAACAACGACGTCGTTATTGGATGCGTCCATCGTTGAAAGGAAAAGATAAAATATTAGTAAAAGATTTACGTAAGATCTTCAACTGTTATGAACTGTTACGAATATTCATTTTTACCTTAACTTAATCTAAAAGACACAATGTCTTATATCCACCAGTGTTTTAATATTGTTTATGTAAGATAGAAACAGTTTACATTATATCTGATAGTTTGTCACGAAACATGATACAGTTAATGTAACTTTGTATGACTTCTAGTGCAGGAATATTCCATTTTTCATTCCTTTTTTTTTCTTCTATTTTATCCGTCTCTTGTCCGAGCAAGCAAAACTACAATTTTAATGATATCAACGAAAATAAACTTTGTAGTAGCGATTTCTTTGCCAACAGACAATGTTCATTTGATAATGCTTCAAATCAATACGAAATATTATTCAAATTTGAAGCGTGGGTTCATAAAACATAGTAGATAGGTATGTGGTACTTGTTTTTTTCACTTGGTTTATGCACATGGTGCGCCCAATTATCTTGCTGACACACGCGCTGAGGTAGTGTTTCCTTAACAATTACATAGTTAATTGATCATTACGCAAATCGATTGTGATGGCGTTAATTAGACACGTCAGATTAGATTTAGTCGGTATTTAAAATTGAAAATTGCATATGACAATGTAAATATATATACATACATACTTATATATATATATATATATTATGAGGTTCACGCTAGCAAAATCACAATATAAAAAATATAATTTTCAATTTCATAGTAAAAAATTCGAAGAATTAATATATATTATAATTTTCAGTAATATTTTTCATTTAACTATATTTATTATTTTAAATCATATTTTTACGTATTTACTATTTTTTTTTAATATAAATTTCTATTATATGTCACGATGCTTATTAAAAGACAATACACCTTGATAAACTAACCTAATATCTATAATATAAACTCATATCTATTTCCCAGACCGATAGTCAGAGACTAGAGATTTACACATGGTACAATCATTGCATATCTCTCTTTCTTCATTGGCATTCATCAATCTTGTCATTCAAGCTCGTCGGCTTCAGATACTTAAAATTTGGCCCCTTCTTAATATACCATCAGTATGGTCTGAGTAGGGTTTTCTTAGGCGAACCTTGCCGACCTTTCCATGACACCCATTTGCTTTATAAATTTATTTTGTCTGTCTACATTCTTCCTTTCCAGATAGCCAAACCGCTTCAAGGTGCCTTTCTCTATTCTAGTCACTACACTTTCTTACAAACCACACCGCTCTCTGATAACACTATTCTTGTATCTATTTTTCAAATACCACAAATACTGTAGCGAGCGTGTTCATTTTTAGTCGAATAGCAGACCAAATTCTCTTGTATTTGAATCCTGTTTATTTAGGAAGTACAACGTTCCCGTTTTGAGATTGTCAATCAAGATCAGACGATAAGACTAGCGTAAACTTAAAATAATCATCTTACCTTCATCAAATTAGGGGACAGGCTGCATGTCTATTACAAAGTGGCAGGTGCTGAGGGCAGAACTGGACATAGCGTACAATTTAGATTATATAAAATATATATTTCAAATGTTATACTGTAATCATATTATCTACACATAAAATAACACAGTAAAAAGGAAAAGTGTGTGCATTAAATATATTTGATAAAAACTCGTGAGAGAATGTATAAATGTTGACATATGTCATTCCAACGATTTTCAGGATTTTTGTCTGTCTGTCTGTGAGTTTATCCGCGAACTTTGCAAAAAGTATTGGTCAAAATACGATGAAATTTGTTAAGATAATAGTTTGTACCTAGGGGAAACGTAGGATACTTTGTATGTCGTTTAGCTGCTATTTTTTTTATGTGTATTATATACCATATTGTGTACAGAACCGGAATTTTAATTGAGATCAGAATCTGAATCAAAAGTGGAGCCTGGATTGAAATCGGAGGCAGGAACAAGACCGGAATCATGGTTGACAGTGTGATCAGTCTATATAAAAGACGTTGGAATTCATTGTATGTCCACGCGGACGGAACTGTGGACGAAAGCCAGTATAAATCTGCTTTCATTAAATAATGAAAATAATTAACGAGACTGTGGCATCAGTGGCGAGACCTTGAACTGATAAAACACGTTGGAATTCATTGTATGTCCACGCGGACGGAACTGTGGACGAAAGCCAGTATAAATCTGCTTTCATTAAATAATGAAAATAATTAACGAGACTGTGGCATCAGTGGCGAGACCTTGAACTGACATACAGAGCGTCTAGGCATGGTTAGGGTGTTGATGTTATTCATTAAAATTTGAAGTTTTCAGATATTACATTTATTTTCGTAGCTGAAATATGTAAACATACGAAATATTAATTAAGCTTCAGAAAGCTAGACTCGTTATACACAAAGTGCTAGATATCTTGAAATTTAGACTGACTATTTTGTTAGGCTTTAATTAAAGCGATAAACAATTAAGATAGTACATAGAGATAAGGACTTTTTATTTAAAATTTCCTCTATTCAATATTTTTTTGGATTGTGTAACATACTGGTTTTCGCTTTATTAATAAAACACCAAACTGTTCTCCTTTAAATCTTTAATTTTTTATAAATTTTGCAATCGTTATATGGTAATATAGTTTCTTCCTAAAATTTTCTATAGTCCATTCTGTATTGTGTGAACCCTCGCTCATATTTTGATTCGCACAATTAATAATATTCTACATTTTCAAGAAGTGGATTACAACGGGTGGCGTACTACTCGTACTATAAATACTCACTGTGAATACACTTATATATAATTACGTACATTCTGTAAACATGCATAAATGATGCATGCCATGATCACATTCATATATGTAATCATAAATTGAACATATTTATATTAAGAAAATTAACATTTATTCACTAGCAATATGTGATTCTTATAATCTAGAACAATTCGCGTCATCTATTGTACTATCGATGTTCTGTGACCATAGTTTAGGAAGATTTATTTACCTTAAAAAATGTAAAACAAATCAATTCAACGTAACACTTAGTTCTGTATTCAAGTATACGTATAATTTGAATATTTATTCAAAACGTACCACGTCAAAGCCACAATACGTGATCACATATTTACGAATTGCGAATTTGACGACAACAAGTCCATACCTACTAAACGTATGGCTAATTTCGCAGCATACGATATCACGAAGGTAGAATAAGTTGATACCTCTAGTTATGTTTTAGACAATCACAGAAGGAAAAACTGGGAATAAAAATAATTTGTGTTAGAATGTCATAAATAAAATAGATAAAACTAGGAAGTTTAGAATAAATACTGTTAGTTTCTTCGGTACTAAATATGGCATCAATTTCTCCACATGTTTAGTCTAAGTGCCTGTTGTGGGATGCCTGTATGAGACTATTGCACTTTAGTGATGCACTTTCGTAACAAAAGTTGTCCTATCATCCTATGTCCTACATAGGTAAATTCTATGTAAGTATAAAAAAAATCGATTCAATTTAAATACTCGAGTATACTATTTTTGATACGGTTTTATGTTTTACTTTCAAATGTTTTTTTTTTCAATTGCGCCGCGAATCGCATGGATACATGTGTTTTGACTATCATGAATAATGTAGCAGCTTTCCCGGCCGAGGTGTCTACGCCGCCGCGCGTGTTGCCCACAATCTGGGAATATGAAATTTTAGGTTTGAATAAATTTTATTTATAATTTTGTCAAGTTCTATACTTCTGTGTGCACAATTTAAGTAGCAATGACAAATAATATATTTATTGGCCTAGTTAAATTTTATATTATTCTTATCATCAAGTCGTGTTACGCATTTATTAACATGCTTGAAGAACCATACTTACTATGGTCATATACTAATATAAATATTAATTAGCGACATTTAACGAACGCATTTATGTATTACCTTCGAGTCTTGATCAAAGTATTTGTTGTCAAAAAATTTAAATGCTTCCGTTATTATTATATATATAGAGAGAGGTATACAAAGATCGAAACTATATGGAAATCTAATCTCTGCCTACCATTCTAGGAAACAAGCATATGTTTCTATATATAGTAAGCCTTTTGGGCTTCATATCAAAAGTGTACTAAATATTAAACTTTTTTTTGGATTATCAAAGAATCGTACAGGATGTGAATTTCAGTACTCCAGCCGCTAAGACGAATCCGCCATTCCCCGGGGACCTCTCGTCAGGGTACCCGTCGATACGGTCTGCGCGTCCGCCGGCCGGGCAGACGATGACGGAACAGACGCGCCCAATAAAAGCCGACAGACCCGATCGCGCGCGGACCGTCAAACATAATTTCTGACTTTACGATCTGGCGAGACGGGGCCTCGTCGAACGTCACGGCCGCGAGTTTGTGGGTGACGGATGCGCCGTCTGACAAAACCTTTTAATACTGTTGCTCGCCCAGAAATTCAACCATGAATCATCGATTTTTTGAATTCGATACAGAGTCCTTCTTTAAAGACAATTTTTTTGAATCTCAATTTTCATGTTAAGTACAAGTGTGTACGAATATATCATTAAAGCGCGTTCTTTACCTTAATTTTCAGCAATATCTATGAAGTTTAAGATTTATTGGTAGTAACGGTTGAAAAAACAACTCGCGCCAATTATATATATCTAAACGCTCGCATCTGACCTAAAATAATAATATGTAAAAATGCAAAAGGAACGATATGTGATTGATATAATGGATTCTAAACGGTAAAAACTGATTTGAATTTTGTACAAAGATTGTAGGTTGCAGACGTGAAGAGCGTGAAGTGTTACGGATGAAGAGTTTTAAATAAAGGCTTCGATTCCACTTCGAAGGCGGGGAAAAAAACTAACTATTACCGATTTTTTTTTATTGATAACACCGAAGCTCGTCGATAGCTACTGAACTTAAGCAGGAGCAAAGGGTGCGGAATTGTTTGGTCTTCGCTTTATTTATATGTAGACATTCACATGTATGACCATATACGAACACAATTATCGTAGCATCATAAATCTATACACGAGCGATATGTTCCATAGAGTTCGTTGTTGCATGTCACCGGTTTTTCCATACGATAACCGGTTTAATTTCATAAAGTAATTGGCACTTAAGTTACTTAACGGACGCTGAGGTGTTCCGATCTCGATGTACACGAAAAATAATCGATAGTGTATCGAAAGTGTTTACGATTATCACCTTTATTACGAAAGTCCAAAGTTCAATTGTTCGCGCCGATTCGACAGATCGGCGTCGTTTGGACAAATGGCCGGAAATGTGGAGACTAAAATGCCTTTAACGATAAAAAAATGGCAGAACTGTCATTGTTATTATATATATTGTTATTGAATTAGTCACATACTTATAAAAAAAATAGTTCGCAAAGAAACTATTAGAAATAAATACATGTTTATTTAATTTCTTAGTACATTAAAGATAAGAAGATATATTTATTTCACTATCTTTTATTGCAGTATTTTAACTAGCAGAATGATTCAAATTCTATTCACTTGCAAATGCAATGAAAATTGATTTCTCATTTAAAATCAAACAATTGATCACCTCACATTTTGAAAAATATTGAAATAACTTTTATCGGAAGATATAAAGGGAAATGGTTATTAAAATGTATATGACGATTCAATATAATCCTAATTTATCGATAGGTATTCTTAAATATCTCAATATAAACAAAGTGTGGTGATAAGTAACGTTATATTACGCCATAATAAAGCTCATAAATGGCTCATATCGCTGACATATTTTTAACCTTTCTACCCAAAATAAATTGATATACAAGATAAAAATTTTATTGCAAGATCACAAGGTTATCTATGAATGGCGAAGAGTTAAGATATTAGATAATTGAAGAGCTGTAACGTTTTATTTTATTTAAATTCCGTTGGAACGTAGATTTTTTAAATAGGTCCACAATAAAAATACTTGGATACATAAAATTTTGTATTTAACTTCGTCGTGAAGTAAACAGGCAATATTTTCTGTCCGTCGGATATTCCAGGTGTATATATTCCGATTTATTTCACGCTTGATTGAAGAGCGTCTTCCTATAAATCTATACTTTGGCTGCCAAAATATAGATTTCAACTTACCTTAGTGGCCAACGGTAGACCACGCTTCACGTGTTCATTATATTTTGGTCTCTTAATATCTAAAATGTTCCATTTACAGAATTACATTCATAGGTGGAGTTAGGTGTAGTATTTATTTTGTGTCTAGTGTATTTATTTTTTGTTGATTCACCGTTGCTATTTATTTTATATCAAGTGTATTTATTTCTTTGTTGATTCACCGTTGCTAGGCAACGATTTCACGTCCCGCCCGCTGCTACCACCGCCCGCCGCACCGGTACACCTACCTGTGTTTAAGGATAATATTCTGAAAACTTTAAAGATATTTTGTACCATAATATACACATGATTTCGGATAGGGCAAGGGGTGCTTGTCTAAAACTTCACCATATATCACCAGGCGTGGCTTAAAAAGCTGCTAAAAAACATCACGTGATTAATGGACGACCCCTAAAATATAAGCAAAGTTAGCATATTCTACACCCAATTTAACTTATCAAAAGAAATATATAATTTGCTACACACGAATCACCACAATCACAAGATTATAGTGTAACCTTGACAAATGTTAATTGTCGTTAAATTTAAGATAGTTGGGACCTTTATATTTGTCAGATTGTGCAATAGTTTTATATTATGAGTTTCCAACATTACAAGCAATAGGGAATGTCAGAATGTAGCCAAAAAACACACAACATAATATTATTTAATTTTTATATTATTATTAAGTAAATATTACTTAATATTCTCTATTTATTTTTTGTAAAATTAGGCAATATTCATTTATTACTACTAGTTGGCCATAATATGAATAAATAGTACTTAAAAAAAATCTTTCGAAGGCAGCACCAGTGTTATCATTAGTCACTAAAAAAAATAACGAAAAGTAATCGATGATAAATGGAAAAGTACGTAATGGGTGATTGTTATCAACTTTTTTTCATCTTAATGTGGTCAAAGCAAACACTATTAAAAATTATGAAGGAATTATTACGAATGATATATTAACTTGTTAAATACGTTATTGAATAATGACCCCTTGGAATAATAATTTCTGATAACCGTTCGGATAAACTTCGATATGGATTTATCGATTTTGCGTGTGAAATGGCAACACGTCGCACGTTAAATCAGAAAAATTGACATTTGATATTAGTTGACAGTGACAGTTAACTTTTTATTTCGTTTCTTAACATCTAACGACTTGGCATTGTAAAAAAACACTGATACCAAAGAATCTTCTGAACAAGGCTTGAATATGGATACCGCTTCCGTTTCCAATAACAACCCCAGTGCGAAATTGGAATCGACATCAGTTGCATTGCAACTGCATAGTTCGTAGACTAACTGTAGGATGTTGTGTTCATGTGATGACAGTTATCTGGTATCTGGAGTGGGTACGGCATCAGAGTTATGTTTCTTCATCAGCTCAATTTTTGGATGAAGTCTTAGTAGTGTATGACACACAAGATTAATGATATTTGGTGAACGATGCGTGTAGGTTATTACCTACTATTGTTTTTCAGGCATTTGCATAATTGTTATGCCTGTGTTGCGTTAACGATATGCAAACATGAAATACGCAAAGAGTGATGTAAAACAAGGGAAGTTTTATTGTAAAAGACTGTTTTATTTTTAAAATTAAAACTGTTGATAATTTCAAAACGCCGACTTCGTTATAAATGATTCCTTAACCTGGGCATTATTGTTATTTCATATTATCCTTTGGATACTGTTTTTAATGGGTGCATCTTGGGCCGGAGTGATTATGGCGGCTTGGCATTCCCCGTTACATTCGTCCCAGTGAAAGAGCGGTAAAATTTAGAATATTTAACGTGTTTTTATTTATTCTCAATTGAAGTTTTTAATTTTTGCCAAATTCCCGAAGATTTTCAAATCTTCGGGAATTTGGGAAATCTTTCTATAATATAATATCAATTATATTATAGAAAGACGACTATTAAGTGTTCAAATAAACGTGGAAATTTAAAGCATTAGATTGTTCTTCTTTTATTTTAATTATTTATTTTCGATACTGTTGCAGGCATTGTTTAGCGAATTCTGGAATTATTACATAGAATCAATTTATTGATTTATTAATTTAGAGACCGAGATTGATATTAAAAGATAGATTGAAGTTAGAAAAGACGAAGTTATAGGGCACCCCACGTACCGGTTAGAGCAGAACGACATCGCCGGGCCAGAGTTTTGACGAAATGTGCTTTAAAATCTAAATACCTTATAGTACAAAAGAGGACGTTCGCTTTAAAATTTTTACTCTTAACAATGGATTAATAAAACGTATCGGCTGTAGAGATTGAAAGAAGGAAAAACAATCTAAATTTTAAATCATATCCAAGTATTGATTGTGTAGTGAAAAAAAAACATCACGTTTGAATCGCGGGTGACGTCACGCAATCGCAAATCAAACCGTCACGATATCGCTAGCGCTGCTCCTTTGAACTCGACTATGCAACGTGTGCTATTCAAACCTTGTGAATGCATAATTACAATAGCATCCATAATAATTGTACTGAATTGGGTGTAAACATCTGTTGTAAACGTCGTACCGAATGGATTTTTCTGTATGAAGCATTCATTAGAAGAAGAAGCAGAAAAAAAAAGAATTAAATTATGTTTATCTTAGACCATTATTTAGTCGATGAATTCATTAGGATTAATAATATAATACATGTTGAAATTTTCAAATTGCACAAAAGAAAATCAGACATTTCTTTAAATATCCTATCCGTTTATACAATTTTGTTTGTATTATGGTCTCATTATACAACATAATATATAATAATTTAATTGAGTTTATTTTAATACAAACACGTGCTTAAATAGATTCGATCTAGATTTAATTAACAATCATATTAAAGTCTTATGTACTTTTTTTTATTTATGAGCTTATGTTTTATAAAGAGTATGGAGACGTATTAAAAAATATTAATTTTTTTGCAATTTACGTTCGCTATTAGTATCAACAGAATTATTTCCGATTATAATATTTCTTTTTATTTTGATGACACCGATGCAATTTTGATACATTTCAAAGAAAAAAAACCTGAAAAATTATTGGTACGTTGTATTATCACCATAGTGCTTCGCCTCCTATCAAAAAACAAAATGAAGTAAGTGATAATAGAATTACTAGGGACTGCTTCGTTTTAATATCGCAGTAAACCGGATGATACACAGTTTTAAATGGCGCCTTTGATCGCTGGAAGATAGCAAATTTACTCGACTGTACCGTTTTAGATGAAGATAAAACTAGTCAGAGACATGTCTTGTCGACCGGCTTTCCGAGACGTAGTTACTTGGTAATAGCCCTCGGTGCTGTGAGATCATTTAGATCCTGTCATAGCGATTCATCCAAAATTTGACATTTGGACGAGCTATCGCTTATGTTTTTATGTAGGAGATGTTGCATGGATGTGGCTGAGTCTAGAAGGGATGAGTCGAGACCGTGGACCTTTTCCTAGTTCTGTAGGAGACAGGCGTGAAGTAAATGATTTTATTTTATTGTTCATCACTTGTCAACCGTGTCACATCAAGAAGCCTGCACTCATTGATATACAAAACTGCACTGCTATTCCCTTTATGTTCAAATTTGCATAGTGCAAAGGTTTAGAATACTTTTGCATTATCCATTTAATTTGCCTTAACTTTTTTTTATATTAAAAATTCACTATATCGGCCATCCTGTACAAGAACATTTTAATTTGCTTAAATTTTATGTGAGTGGAAAATATACAAGAGGTTTTTACTTACAATAGGTAAACCATTAATCATCCAAACAAAAATCGAATCTTTTATTACTCATATGATAGTCCATAAAATTGTGGAAAAGGCGATTCTTAGGATTTGACCAAAACACCTACCGTAGTTTAATACAAGGGATAAGTAAATCCCTCAGTATACAGATAGCATCACTGATAATTCTGCTGCTCGTGTAATGTCAGCGGGCCCACACTCATTCGTGGCTGAAATGACAATAGCAATAATTTTTCTTTTTGACAAAATTTGGACAAACGTTAACACAATACAATAGAACACACGAAACTCTGCCGCTCTTAATTGCCTGCTAATGATGCACTGCGCAGGCATTACGCTCCCCGACCCTTCCTTCATCTCCCCCGCGTTCCTATTTTACGCCATTGCGACGCTTTCGTGACTAATTTCACAGCGGCATTGCGTTGTACTATAAGCCCGACCTGGAGCAGATGGACAAAGCACGGCTTATTACTACGTACAATGCGTGTTTTCTATGAGATTCACAGTCAACAGAACTATGATATCTCTGGATGTTCAATCGTCGTAAATCCTATTTTTAAAAACATCACGTAAAAGGATTTAGATAACAAATAGTTGGTAACGTAAACAATCGTGGAGGCCGTTGCGACTTCGTCGATAGATAAATGATTCGAACTGTATTTATTAGGTGTAATGAAATGTGCATGCGACATTCGTTATGCGTTCAAATGATTAACAAAATTAGAATATTTATATGATGCCATCGAATTCTATTTTGAATACTGGTAGATTTATTAGCTATTTAAAAATCTAGTTTATATTATCTTAAAACTATAATTTGGTTTCTTTTGTGTAGGTATGTATAAAATAATTAAAGATCGCATGTATAGTTTGGTCAATCGAAAACGTTAGATTTTTATTTTTACTTATCAAAAATAATATTGTATTATAATTCATTTGCTTTTGTATGTTATGTATAAAATGATTAAAACTCTATTTTATATTTTGTCTAATCAAAAACGTTACATTCTTGATACATCAACAATTATTAATTACGTCTTTCTAAGAACCTCTTCCACTATCTCCTTTTAAAATGAATTTTAAAAAGTCACGTAAAAAACATTTGCATTCCATGTTCTGCATTATAACGGGCTTTAATCCGAATAACCTTTGAAAAGGGGACGTGGAACCCAAATTTTATTTTGAAAGTGACTTTTCGTTAAATGCCAGTTTAAAAAGAGATAGTGAAGAAGCTACTTAGCCTTCAAATTTATTTTCAAATCGAGCTGACATTCATTCTCAAACGTATTTTAAATTTAAAGATTTTTCGATGACGAGCAATAAAAAAATTGCTAACCGAAGTCGATAAGTACATAACAAACCGCTTGTTATATCGTAGTGGTGTTTTTCTTTACTTTTTCCGTGTTCTGCCAAGTGTTACCTCTCTTAACCTCTTGTATGTCGCATCGTCGAAGGTTATTTTTGGTACATTCGCGCTGTTTACACTCTTACCTCATAGACAAGTGATTATGGGAGATATACTGAGCTTATTCGATATCGTTTCCGAGATCAGCGGGCCTAGCATGACCGGCAAAAGAAAAGCCTCTCCATAGAGTTATCCTTCTCGTTTAACATAATTAATGAAGGGGATGGTTATATGGAAAGACTCTTTTCTAGGCCGTCATGCTAGGCCCGCAATATGTCGCTTTTGTATTCAAAGGGACAGGTATTTAATATGATGATATTACATGATGAACTGTTGTATTTAAAATATTTAGTCTCAATCGTAGAGAAGGCTGATCTAGACGTCAGTTGGGAGCATTATCAAGAGTATTTTGCACTATTTAGTTGTTCGATAATTCTAAAGGTACCATAAATTAAAAATGATGCAATAATATTTTACTTCAATGTATTTAACAATTACAATTATTTAACAAGTGTTTTAAAAATTACATTTTTTTTCTATTACACTTATTCAAGAGCAGTTAAAGCTAAAGCTTTAGAAGTAATGTAACGATTCGATGCTTTTGATTTAAAAACAGGCACGTAGTACGAAATCAACAATCCTAAAAAACATTACTGTTATTTTACAATCGGGGACAAGACACTCGACACTGTCTCACTCTATTCACTAGAATCGAGCCCCAAGCAAAATAGCCACCACGAACGTTACGCAGTCGGAGACACGTAATGTGTTCGCGTCTCAATCATTATTGGCAAAATTTATTTACACAGCGGACGTGTGTGTATGTGTGTCTGTGTCTGTATACGATCGCTGGGCGATGGTTATTTACTCGGAATAGTTGTTTTTGTCTGTTTTTCGCATTCACCGCATTATGAAATAAAACTCAAATGTAACACGTGAATCACATCCGCCTTCGGATATTCTATATACGTAGTAAAAAAAAAAAGTATTAAAAATTTCGTAATTTTAATATTTCGTACGCTTGTAAAGACGTGATCGAGTTTTTATATTAAATTCCTTTGAAATTGGTAAAAGAAATTCGATTTTGATTCGTTTTGATGTAGTCATTTGGGAACGATAAAAATATTTATAAAAGTTGCATTAGTTATGCACTTGGGATATTTCAAACAATCTTTCAGTTTGATCTTATGATTGACTCATCTCTTTCACATATGAATTTAGGTTTGTAATCATCGCTCTGAAACTGTATTTATCGCTTTGAAATTAGACAGTTTTGGTGGACGATTAGGCAAACAGCGAATCTAGAATACTAGGTTTCCATTTGGACGTTGCCGAAATCGAATTGGAGGCTTTAATAATGAAACCAAGTATTAAACATTTTTTGTTTGCGTGGATATCTTACTGAGATAACGTAAGCGATAAACATTGAGTTATTGTATTTATGAGCATAGGTATAAAATTTCTAAAATTGAACAACGAAGACGTTACGAGATTAAGCAAAGAAATCAAGTACGGGATGCGTCTTTTAATAAATGTATATACACGTATACAAAAACTATTTGGTGTCATATGTCCCTTATTTAGTCGTATTATTTCGTCAATTTAGTTGATTACTTCAAGTCCAAAAGCCATGAACGTCAATTCGATCCGACAGTGAGATCCGCGTTCGTTCTCATATCGATGTCAAATTTAAATTGAATCCGTAAATGTACGCCATCCAATATATGTCTCGAGGTCGTCCTCGTCAACCGGATCGTCCTGTATTGTTTTGAGATTGATGACAATTTTATTGAGAGTCGAAGGGTCCATTGCCGCCTCGGAGGCTGCGACCGCACAACGGGATAGTTCGGGGCGTTTGATGTCGGTCTTCTGTTAATCGTGAGACAAAACCTCCTCCCAGAATTTGGACTAAACATTGACCCCCACCTTTCAAGTGAAATATTGGATCCGGTTCGGTATTAACCTTCGATGAGCTCGGTTTAAAGTACTCATCTCTTACGCAAAATAAATGGTAATTATTTTGCAATAAATAAATTACAGTATCGTTGTTTATATTCCAATTGTGATTGATTTAATATAGAAGTTTAGTTAATTAGATACTGAAATTTAAATATGTCGTTTTCATATTGATTTTTTGTTGGCTGTAATAAGCGATATCAATAACCGATAGCCTTTTTATGACATCATGTATAAACCATTACAAAAATAAATTTACTTTTTAAAATTAATGTTTTTATGCCGTCTAGTTAAATTGAAGACGCCAATAAGTGACCAATTAAAAATCTAATTAATAGCTCTAACGTGTCACGCCCTTTATTATCCATGGATCGTATGAGTTATCATGGGTTGTACTACGTGATCAACATGGTTTTATCTTATATGGTATCTGGTATCCGGTGGCGCCACCGAAACCGCGTTTGCGTAAATTGAAAACATCTGACGTCACGGTTCAAGGGTGTCCGCAGTCGCTGCGTAAAATGCGTACTAGCAACAAAAAAAAACTAGCGACTGATAAAAACGCAATCCAAAGTAAACATACCGTATTCGTTTAGGAGTTAACTTGAGATATGAGTTACTAAGAATATATACCACGTCTTTGTCCGTGAAGACTCAATGTGTAGACGCATTGGATAGAATCCGGCAATCTTGTAAGCAAATTTAATATAGCCGATTGACGTTGACCATGAATTTTACTCTTTATTACATTAGCATGTTGAAATAGTTACTTAGTGTAGATTTTATATTAATAATTTGAATAATAGAAATAATGATAAAATCAATGGTCGCTTCGCTGAAATGTGAATAAGCGAAAGAAAGTACTTCTCTTGTAAATTTACCGGATTGTATCGAAAGTAGTTTTAATCTGCTATTTCGTTTTTAGTTATCTCGCTTCTTACATAATTTGTTGCTCAAATATTAATATACTGCGAAAAATCAAAGTCCCAACAAACAGTTCGAACGGTTATATTTCCCTTTTCAAAGTTCTACATAACTTTTAAAATCTTCGCCGGCGAACGTCCAAGTCCTACGACCTAAAACAAAAAGATTGTAGGGTGATAAGTCTCAGCATAGACGGCGATGATTAATGACCTAATACCAACATCAACAATTTATGAGTTTCTTCATCATCATGACAGCTAGAATATAAAAACAAATTCAGGACAAACCTGTATCGCGCGATGATCTCTCATATTCGGACGTGTAAACGAAATAAAAAAAAATCGGGCAAGAGCATGTCGGACCATGCTCACTGTAGGGTTCCGAAGACGTTACTGCAAAGAAATACACTACAGATGAAAAAACTACGTTGTTAGTCTTTTTTCATGTTTCCCGCACATATAAGTATGAGCACTTTAGTCTTCTATAATTAGAGCAATAAGTAGGTATATCGGCTATTATTCTTAAAATAGTTTAAACTAAAAAGCACCAGCAGAGTAGCGTATCTTCACGGCACCTACGTCCTCTTGTCGAGAACGGCAATTATGCGACGATAACTTAAAAACATTAAATCCGATAATGTTCAAAATAATTTTAATTGAAAGTATTTATTAAGCGTTACCTTCGTTATTTTTTTCCATTTTTTCTGGACATACGATTTAAAAAATAGAGGGGAGGATACCATTTCTACAAATTTCGTAGCGATTATTTCCTAAATTATTCACGTGATCAAAAAAAATTGCTTAGAAACCTGTTTTTGAAAGAACTGTCTAAATATGTGCAAATTGATGTTTTCTGATAAAAGTTTTTTTCAGATACTGTTATATGTATGGAGTGTCCCCCTTAGAAATGTTTATTTTTGTTATTTACTTACTAAACTAAGTAGATCAATACATATCTTGTAGTTATTGAGTAAAATACTTGTGACATACGGACGGACGGACGGACATGACGAAACTATAAGGGTTCCGTTTTTGCCATTTTGGCTCGAAACCCTAAAAACCATAAACTATCACCAATTTGATGATATAAGAATGTCAAAGATTAGTGGGGTATATCAATATGGAATCTGATATGTTAATTTAGCATGAATTAGCGCTGACGCTATCATTTGCAGTTTGACACTGGTAAAAATTTTTAATGTCAAAATAATTAGTAATGGCGTATTCAAATTATCTTCATTTCATAGCTTATAATTGTTGAAATACGTCATTTATATTATATTATGAATTTACTACCGTTTCGGAAGGCAGATTGTAATGCGACGATGAAGCTATATAAATATAATATCTACCATTGTATTTGCATAGCCTATCACATGCAATTATGAATATTTTGCTCGTGCCGCAGTAAACCTGACCAAATAACGACCATAGAGACTGTACCGTCTGTAGACATAGAATAGATAGAAGCGCTATGCACAGTAGAGGAGCGTCGATATCCACTCCCGAGAAACGGAACGTCTATGCCCACTTAACTCGTCCCGCCCGTTTCCGCACGCGAACAACGGAGATCGAAAACGGAAGGTGGCGTGCGCTATAAGACGCCTACAAACGACCCAATTTGTTGGATACAAATACTGAGCGCCTACACACGACAAACAGTGCGTGAATTTTAATGAAAACGTAACAAAAGGATGAATATACAAATGTATATTTATACTTTATGAGTCCCCCTAGCGTATGTAGGCGCGATACAGTTGTTTTTTAAGAATACTATTCTGTAATTATATCTTTCTTTACAATTGTGAATCTTCGTGTTCAATGCAAATTCCAAAATGATACCTCATAAAACACATGTGCGTCTGTACAAGTGTTATACCAAAACAACAGAATGGATTGTCAGTTTCATTTTTATTATTATTTATAATATATTTCAAAACTCATGTATAGGTAGATTTTTTCATTTTAAAGGTGAAAAATTTTGTTTAATCGATAACCATGCTAATGATCATAAATATTTCTACATATTAATATTATTATTACACCACAAAAATGTAGTGCAATCTATATTTGTTTTAAATTACAAAATACAGAAAGTGCAGAATTACTACACTATCCTATTTATATTATATTTTTATAAATAAGAAGAAGGGGTTAGACCATAGACTTACTGCTTTAACTCTATTGTGCGCTACAGCAATATCTGAAAATTGGCATGTCGTTCAAAAAACATAGATTTTTTTACATTAATTTATATAATTATCAATACAACTTTTAGGAGGTTTTTTTTTATTTCTATACTATAATCATGAAATTTTAATGATATTATTATTGTTCATACCAAACGAGAGAATATTGTGTGCAAACGTAATAGGTATTAATCATGAAGTTTGCTTTTAGCATACAGCATCGTATTATTGCATGACTTGCATTTGTGATTCTCTACACTGATCCTGAAGTATGTAGTCCAATCTACATAATTACAGTTTACAACTTCCGAGATTCCTTATCTCGAAGTTCATAGCGGCCGCTTTATGATTAGACTTTGGCATCTGTACGTCCGTCTGTTCGTATGTATAAGGTGTTATGGCCGCTTCACCCATTGTGTATCATCCCTATCGGTATCGTATTTGGAAATTAAATTAATATCCATGTGATTTGCAATACCCTGATTTTTAATGTCGAATGCGTCACGTGACTAGCTTTCGTATAAGTTCATATTGATTTGCATAGACGTTATTCAGTTGTTATATGGAAGGAACATTCCAAGTCGGTGTCTGTGGACTCCGGTTGTAATCTCTGAGAAATGAGCTTCGGCTTACCTTTTGACTAACTTCAGTCGTTGCCGTAACAAAAGATTTCCTTTGTGTTTGCCGTAAGGTGGCAACCTTATAGTTAAAAAATATAAATATTAAAAAAAAAGTAAAAAAAAAATTCGACTGCAAAAGTCAACAGCGCATTAAAAAGACCGAAACAAGATTTAGAAAACAAACTACTAAAACTTTATAAACTCTACTTTGGTTTAACAGACTACATTATGAGCTGAAAGAATAAGTTAAATAATTTATATTATGTTTGGTAGCGCGCGGGACCCATAACTTTCTTATGATTTATAATTTACTTACGATTCTTACGATTTATGAGTTTGCAAATATTTAACTTAGACTTTCAGTTCATAATGCGGTCGTTAAACCAAAGTAGATTTTATTAGATTTTACTAGTTTATTTTATCAATCTTGTTTCGGTCTTTTTAGTGCGTTGCATATCTCTTGATTATTTGCAGTTGAATTTTTTTTTAATTTATTTTATTTTTGACTTTTTGGGTGTTCCGTTCGGTAAATTCCGATGAACAAAAATGTGCACTGTTTGAAATACATACAGCCTTATCCAGCAGTGAGTAGCAGAACAAAAAAAAATTGAAAGAAGAATTGAGAACCGTCGTCATTACAAATGATTGCCTCTACCGGGTAAAAGAAATGCGTGATACGATATCCGACACACACTTGGCCGATTTAAAGCCAAAATACAACTATTTGAACGCGTTGATTACAAATTTATTCTAATGATTGATTTAAAATGGTTGTAATTATTCCTGATGAAATTTAACCACATGACTTATGTCTATTTTGTAATCTTTTATTTTCCTTTATTTCAATAACCTAATTGATAGGTTTGCTTAAAAAAAATTTGAATTACTTACAATTTGAGACCAAAATTCGCCATTTTATTTTTTTTAAATACCTATCTAAGGACACTTGGGTTTTTAAGACGAATCTAACGATGCCTTAATTGTCGAAATCTATCCAGCCGTTTGGAAGATAAGTGCGAATAAATAAATTTATAAACAAACATATAAGATACTCGTGAAAAAAATAAAAAGAAATTAATAAAAAAGAACCGACTTAAAAAAAACTATTCCAAAACAAATTAATATGCACTAAAAAGCAAAAAAATAGTTGTGTATTCTTCTACAACTTAATAATCAATTTTCTTTTTCTACTCATCAATATGTAGGTACAAATACTACAATATATGTATTTCTAGATATATTGTAGTGTTTCCTAGGCAGGCACCGAGTCCAAAAATAACAATAATTGTAAGTACGTTATATTATCGTAATAATTTGATTGACTTTTAAGTAGTCTAATATTTGTCATTTCATTTTACTTAGGAGAACATTAAAAATATTTTAATCATTGTTTGTTATTCGTATGTGTTGAGTTAAATTTGAAGTGAGTAGGTACCTACCTACCTTCTTGCGTGGTAAACACATATATCATACCCACAAACTTAGCCTTTTATTTTCAATTCTAAACAACTGTAACGTTTCTGAAACAAATATCATGCATACAGAACTTGTTGAAAACAACTTATTTCTTGTTTTGTATTGGTTCTCAGAACAAAATCAATTTCAGAGTTCACCTTCACGTGAACTCTTCCAGTGACTTAAGGGCCCGTACTGCAGCCTTCATATGAAATATTCAAAAAACAATCTCGATATTGGAATTTATTTTCCCTTTTCTTTTCGTTACGACGTGTGTTTACTTTAATTCCTCCAGAGATTTCTGTATTTGTATCGGTTTTTGTTTCAATGTTTATTGCGAGCAATATGATGTTATGATATTGTCGGTTTGTTTTGTTGGGTGCACAATAAGTTTTCTCGTGTAGTCAAATTCTATGTAATACCGTCAGATAAATTGACGTAGCTTATATATATAAGGGATGAAAGGGACGAAAGAGCAGGCGAGCTATCAGAGAGCGGGTGGTCACCGCCGTCCATTGACATTACCTCGGAAGAGTCATCAGTGCGTGGCCGGCATTTCGGGTAGAAATAGGAATTCTGATGGAGGGGGGATCGATGGCGAGGCAGAGAGGTGATAGAGGGGAGTGAGCCACTGGAATTCTCACTCACCGAATGAAATGCAACGGTGGAAGTTGCTACTTCACGTCTGTATTCTGTGAGATCACAAAATAAAAAAGCATAGAATTATAATTTCGTACAAATTTACGTTCATTCGTGACACACAACTCACACAAATGTAAATGAGGATACATGACATATTTTTAAACCAAATAAATCTCTTACATAGGACCTTATTATCATCTTTTTTAGGTGTAATTTCATAAAAAATGATTTAAAATATTTTAGTTAGAGTGTTGTTGAATAAAATTTGCGTTTATATAAAATATTAGTTTCTGATATGAGTTGCAATCCTTCGGTTCAAACTGTTTCGTTGTTTTTAATTTTTTAATTTTCAAGCTTATAAATTGATTTCGATGACGTTTTTAATTTTCAGTAATAACAGCCACTTTACATACGTCATTATTATTACGTACATTAAATAAATCATTTCTTAAATATGATTTGCAATACTAATCAATCTCAATGAATACCAGATTAACAATATAATTTACCTATAGATGGAATATTTATAATAAATGTTTTAATATGCGGTAAGGTCGATGGTGCAACTAGTTAAAAATTAATTGAATTCTGTGACATAATTTAATAATTAGATATTTTGGAAATGTTAGATTTAATAACCAGTCTATTTTATATCTCTCACAATTTTTTTAAGGTCATATTTTATTATTTTTCATAGTTCTTTAATTTTCTCGTTTATTATGAATTTTAATTCTATAAATTTATACCTTCGAAATCAAATCTCGTTTCCGATATCGGAAAAATGAACAACTTTTCTCATTGAATATGGCCCGGGTCTATTGTTTACCGGACTATTGTCTATTGTCCACTTGTTGTTTCGTCTATCGGCAAGCCACGAAATATATTTTACAGGTTATTCATGAATACCGTTATACCGTAATTATAGTTACATATATATGACACTACTGCAATTTCGTCAGTAAATAATATTGTGATGAGGTCAGAGCAAATGAAATTTGATAAATCTGTATAACGAGCAATCATAAGTTAACACGAATTTCCCGTGCGTTCATTATTAAAAGGTCCGTACACGTAAACGGACCGTTTGCTTAATCGTGAAATTTAACTTGAATTTCGTTCCGTTTGGAAAAAGCTATTTCACGCTGCGATGTCTGATAGTGACGTATGTTGAAGAAATAAAAAAAAATTACAATCGAAATATCATTATGAAAAACAAAATTCGTGTAATTTTCGTTCAAAAAAAATATAGTCAAATGTATTAAAGAAAAACTCGACTGCAAGTGAACAGAAAGGACTCAAGACGATGTAAAAAATCATTCAAGCAAATAAGACAAATATTTCCAATCTTAGGTCTACATACATTAAAAGTCGTAGCGAGTAAAGAGTGCTTACTCTATTACAAGTATGACCTTGCCTGTCGTAACTTGCAATAGTTGTGTGTTGTACGTACGTGCGTCATGTTCCGTTCAGCTATTGTAGTCTGAGTTATCTGTCTTAGCCCTTAGTTTTTGCTTAGTCATGGCCAGTATAAGCTTCATAATAGCACATAGGTTATTATCGTCTTTATAGGATTAATAAATGGACTGAAATGAAAATTACAAAACGATGATAGTATTATTTCAGTTAAAAATAAAATTGTCTATGTTGCCATTATTTAATGTTATGATTATGTTCAAACACTTATTCCATTATGTATTACCCTTTATTAAAATAATTGCTTCGGCAATCGAGTTCTGAGATATACTCGATTTTTCTCATAAGCATTTATTTAATTATTGTGATCTTCAAATGTTTATTCTTCGAAGATATAAAGAGTATTTTGAAATGCCTGTTTAGATATCTCAAGTTTGAAATTTCGTGCTCAATTAATAGAAAATTACGATTATTAAATAACTTTTACAGTTTAATTTCAAACCGCATTTTCCTTTAATGATACTCCAATTGTAGCATTAATGTATTTCTTTACATTAAGCTGTTGAACCAATATCGATAAAATTTGCTACGGTGTTAGTTTGACGCCAGGGAATGGACATTGGGTACCTATTGTTTGTCTACCTATTCATTTGTATGTTTTTTTCAAATGCGACAATAGTTAAATTGTTTTTAATTAACCTTAGCCGGTCTATGCGGGCCATTCTTATTGTTTACTTTGTTTAAAGAGGGAGCGGTGTGTGTGAGAGTGAGCGATTAGGATTGAGAAGGATAAGGGAGAGGAAGATATGGTGTGAGAGGGTGAGGTAGAGCAGAAGCGAAAGCAAGA
This sequence comes from Eumeta japonica, assembly GCA_005406025.1. Taxonomy (NCBI): domain Eukaryota; kingdom Metazoa; phylum Arthropoda; class Insecta; order Lepidoptera; family Psychidae; genus Eumeta; species Eumeta japonica. The sequence goes on from BGZK01000260.1 coordinate 504,566, forward strand.
AAGAGTGTCAACAGTTTGATTGTATCTGCATGATTAATGACATTGAATCAATAATAAGAAAGTCATAGAGAATGACAACCAACGGCAGGGTTTTTATACCGCATCTTATCTGAGTACAGTATCCTATTATTATAATATTACAAATTTGATACTTTTTGACGAGGTTCGATTATTTGTAACTTGACAACACGTAAACGGGTGGACGAATTTAGATGAAATTCAGCACTCATATAAAATAGTTTCTGAATTATCCGCATGATGTTTTGTACTTCCTACTAATGCGGTCTTGTGTAATAATTTAAAATTTAATTTGATATCGAAATCGATAGCGATAGCGCGATTGGAGAAAAGAGGGATAGAGAACGTAATGGGGAACAAGGCCGAATGAAACCGATTGTGAAATCTGAAGTTAAATGGAAAACAAGTTTGGATCGGTATCAATGATAGCAAGATTATACGATATAGCGAATGATTACTTAAATATATATCCATGTGGGTGGAGCCGCGAGCGAAAGCTAGTGTTGAAATACATTATAAGCATATTAGACTAGAATTCGAACGGATTACCCAAAAGGTGTAAGCAATTATACAATAATAAGTAAGTTGAATATTACCTATTGTTTTGATAATATAGAATTTAATGATAATGAATTTATACATAATTTCATTGACATCGAACTACAATAAATAAATAATTAATATTTGAAATAACTCACCTATTAATAAGATAATAAGATTAGATATTAACTGACAGTTAAATACATTATTCATTTATCAGGACGGCAGGAATACTTTGAATAATGGGAAATTTCCATTGCTTAAAATTTACAAATTTAACAGGGAGTAAATATCTCCTACCCCCCTGATATTTGATTAATTGGTATTTAATGGACGATTTATATTAAATACTGTTAATAATCTGCCATTATTGTGTCATAGTTTAGAAGAAAATTTTAATTACATTGGTTATATGTCGCTGTGGGTTTTTCATACATTTTTCTTTTTATAATTTCGTGACTTTTTCAAAAATTTCCCTTTTAATGTGATTGTATCTAGCTCGTTGCAAAGCTTGAAATTGAAACAGCTTCAAATACATGAGGCATACGAGCACACTCTTTTAATGTTATCCTTTATCTTCCGTTCCAGTAACGATGTAGGTACTACCTTTGTTTCGCTTCAAACAGAGCTCTTGGTATTCAAATTAAATTCTCATGCACTCCAGGATAAATTTATTTTTCCAACAAAAGTAAATGAAAATTTCAACATGCTCAAACAAAACGGCAGCGTTTGTGATGAATTTAATTATGTTTTTAATCCGGCCTCAAAAAAATTGTAGGTAGTGCTTCAGCCACTATAGCGTCGTATATTCCATTTTGAGTTAGTGAAAATTCTATGAAATGCCTAACAGAAAAAGTGTTGTAGTTATGATTTATAGCTGTATAAAAATATTAGATAATAAATTTTTAACTGGGAGACTTTAATTTGAACAAAACTGATGAAATAGAAGAAATATAAACGGAATGCCCAACGATACGAGAATTATTTAAAATAAGACGTTATTTTTAAATACGCTGAATATTTAATGAGAATTAATTCGTTTTTCAAGCCAAGACTCCAACAAAGAATTTAATGCGCAGAGACAGTTAGGAATGGAGTCTCCATTTTAGATTAGTTTTATTTTTAAAACGATACAGATTCTAGAGAAAATCTCATTATTTCTCGCAAAGAGTTGTCACCCGTTGGAGCAGTTGACAAAGAAAAGTTTAGGTTTCATAGATTTTATAGGTACGCCGGTTAATTCATTGGGTTTGTTGTTAATTATCGATATAAATAAAAGGTTGATTTGATTCTGCTTGTATCTTTAAAAACTATGATTTTTTTTTATTACTTTCGGTACTTCAAAATTTTTAAATAAATGAATTAATTTGTATTTATTTTTGTTTCTAACGAATACCTAAGCTGTTTTCACCTATATAAAGACAGAGAAAAAACCAGATATGTATAAATATATATATGTATGTATATATGCATATGTATTATAAATCGGGTCCGATTTTTCTTGGTCCTGGCTTTAGCGAAAACTATGAAAGTATCGATACGGGACTTCGACCATTCGACCCGGAATGTTTGTAAATGGTTGTAGGCTATTTATTTTTGATTTACATACACCTTTCACCATTTTTTAATTCACTTTTATGACGCACAGCGTTCGGAAAATCGCCCGGATGACGGCCAGTACGCATTATATAAACTAGGAGACCTTGGTATTTGAAACCTTTTTGTGCTATAACTCGCTCGACCACATCAGTAATATATTTTAACCGTCTTTATTTTAACCGAAATAAGATCACATGTTAAGCAAACGCACAGACAGACGAGTAAAGGAGTGATTCTGTGATGATTCTCACATGTCTTTTCTAATTATTGTATCCGGTAATAAACGGAACACGTCACCGAGAGCTTATCGTCTATTCGACAGTCACAAAAATTGGATTTATAAATTTTGATTCAACAAACGAATAAAAATACGTAAACGATACGGTTACGGCAGTAAATGAAATATTTTTTGAAGTCGACCAGAACTCGCTGTTCCGATCCGGAATAAAAACTTCCTTTATTATACCAGTTAAATAAATTACTTTCGCGTTGAAACACAATCTAAATGCATGAATTTGTTTGTCGTATAATATTGTTCGGTTTCTAAGAGGGAAAGTTTTGATTGCCTATGAAAAAGTGCGTGAAGGGATACCGTGTACTTCAGCTGAAGGTACAGCATTTTTTTTACAGTTAAAAGGAGTGGAAATAACACATAATAAAGAAATATACATTGGACAACTGTGAGTTTTTATTAGTGGTCGATTCGAATGTCAATTAATATCTAGAGCCTGCATAAATATATATTGTTTGAACTTTGGTAGATTTATTTAACCGATATTAAAAATATCTTATTATCTGATAATATATAAAAGTAGGTTAGGTTATAAAAGGAAATTGTTGAAAGTAAGTTTATTTTTAACAATTATTATAGCAATCATAAATTATTTTCAGTTATTTACTAAGACGTGATGAGTATTATTTTATATTTTTTTCTATTTAACCCGAAACACGTATAATTAGATTATTTCTTATTAAAAATTGACTATTTTAACAATTAAAAATATAAAGCCGTAATTAAATTAAAAACAAAAATAAAATAGTTGAAATGGTACGGGAATCAATAAAATGATTACATACGTTAGTTCATTTATATAATTTAGTTATGTCAATAAAATAACTACATACATTAGTTTAGTTATATAGCTTAGTTATGTCAATAAAATAATTAAGTACAATAGATTTAGTTCATCATTATGAAAATGATGATCGTTCATCAAGTTACTTTCACGTCTGTTTTATTAAAAGCCGTAGAGTAAATCACCTTTTAATGTCATTAAACTGTATTAGATGCAATTTTGAACTTATACCGATGCTTTTTTGACATATTAATTCAATAACACATATTTTTAACTATCGTCCGTTTGTAGCTTTGCTTCCGGGGATACAGAACAGCAAACGTGAATGTGAGAGACGTAAATAATTTAGGTCTGATCTGAAGGAAGAGTGATGGTGGCTCATATCACCGAGACCTTATAGTTGTGTCGTCTTGGAACCAACTGGATACGCACCGGAAACCGCCGAAACCAAACCGCTCGCCTCGTCATCGCGGATTTTGTTGGCGCGTCAATGACAACGGTCGTCACCGGCTCCCGTTTGACACCGGGGCGGCGTGTTACTTTGCAATAAGATCGTGAGAAGTTATGAGTCGGAAGTGGGGGCGATAAAAACCGGTCAGGATACATCAAATTACGATTTGCGGCGGAACCCCGCCATTTATTGGATACAATAAAAGGATCGTTGATCCCCGATGCTAACGTTAACCGTCACCGGGTGGCGCTCGGCGCGCCGGCTGCCGCTTCCGCCTCGGTGGTCAAAGAGGGTTAACTACAGCATTGATGTTGGGAATAAAACCGGTAAAAAATGTGTTATTGTGTAATAAGCCGAAGATAGGCCTATAACAAAATATGAAAAGAACAAATATTTATAGTATAAAGACATGATGTTTAAAAGAACAATCAAAAGATATATTCATTGACGAATGCAGAACTATAGATGGCGACCGAGCAGTTAGTACGTTCTTTCATATCGTAATAAAATGGGTTTGAATTCTGAATACAGGCAAATTATTATATTAATTTTTATTCTAAGTGAAATAAAATCAGTCGCTAGCTTCGATTCGGAAAATACGTGAAGCCTTTTGCTTCAGAGAATACGTGAAGACTTTTGCTTAGAAAAATACGTGAAGCCTTTGGTGACCGCATTAGGGACTGCGGTAGTTAACGATCTACAACCCACAGTCGTCCTACGTGAAAAGCTTAAGATCGACGCTCTTCGATGTGAAGTACAATTTGAGTACGTATGGCAAATAAGGGTCGTGGCAAACAGACGTAGAAATCATGCGAAGAAAAATTGACACGAAAAACAACAACTATTATTTCGGTATTCGAACTCATATAAAAGACCGGACAAGTGCGATACGGGCTCGTGCGAAAAAGGATTTGTAATCATCGCATTAGTCTTGTATAAAATGTTGTAGAAAATATGTATAAAATATCTTATGTAAGACATTTTATACATATTTTCTATTCACGACTAACTATTTTGAGTTTCCCTTGGGAATTTAAGGACTTAACTTTTTGTTTAACTTTCGGTAAAAATACACAAGACTTGACTCATAGTTTACAAAATTATGAGTGAAGTTCCATACCTCGTATTTGTTTCATAAAATTAGATTTAGTCATTTCAGAGATAAGGGGGAAATGATTGATTTTCATACATTTTCTTTGATGTATTTTAAAATATCTAGTCGTTTTACGCAACTCTGTATATGTACCAAATCACAAATACTTCGTCCATTAGATTTAGAGAAAACAGGTGATCCTTCACTTTCATGTATTCGAGAGTGAAGGATCACTCTCACATCTATCTGTCTGTCAATGAAAACGCGGAACCCTTGTAAGAATCAGGATTCCGCATTTTCATCGGGTGTACGGAAACCCTAAAATGTACCTACGTCCTATACAAATTGCAGCGGGCCGTGTTATGTTAAAACAATCTCATTTGGCCGTGTACTCCGGTGGAACGCCATTCTCGGCCGATTTCCAGGCAATAACCGTAGTTCTTGCGCCCGGCAGGCGTGTTAAGCCAAATTAAATTGCCTCTAGGGCTAAACAAGCAGTTAAGTCCGGTTCGCGCCGGCTACGTCCGGCTCCGAGCCGGCTCAACTGCGGTTATCTCCTTAAAATTACTTCAAAATCTGATGTTAACTGCCCCCTTAATGCGCGAAAACGATATTCATGATAGAATATTTGAAACATTAATAGAGATTTAAAGCGTTAAAATATTTGTTTATGGGGAAATAACGGCTCGCTTGTTCTTAATGACCGCTTTTGAGATAATTTGAATTTATCGATAAAGTTTTAATACTGTTTAATATCAGTAAAAGTATTTTCTTTTTTAAATGTACCCTTTTTTTGGCACGTTAGAGAAAACAGATCTGATTACATTTGCAGCATGTTAAGAAAGTTGCGGGCGTCGATGTAACACATCACGAAGTTAGTATGGTCTGACGTTATTCTAAGTGGTTCTCATATGACATGGGAAATTTCTGCTGTATTGTCTTGGGTTACGCTGTGTGTTGGGTTGTGATAAATATGTGTAACTTTTTTAACATTTGCAAATCACTATTTTTTCTTCAAGACACTGGGATATACCGTATGAAATAGATCTTTCCGCAAATATTTATAATCTCCTCTTTTTAGAACAATTTTACCAAAGAAACCATAGTCATTGAAGTAGCCGTTTCTGATAAAAATAGCTTAGGATATGTACAAAAAAAATTTCAACGTTGTGACAAAAGCACGTCCGTGATGCCGCGCCCCCCGCCTTCCAGTTATACGTTGCCAAACGCGAAGCGCGGCCTTGCCAGAAGTTCAATGACAAGTAGGTATTTTATTCGTGTAAGCGTTACGTTTACGATATTAACGTTTTTGAAACTAAGATTCTGTGTAATTAATATTAAAGTGTTTGATAACACTTCTATTGAATATGTAAACCTGATTTATGTTGAAGAGTTTGCAGAGGTGACATTGTTGCGGCTCTAAATTTTTATAGTGAAACTTGACCTAGACAGTCAACAACCTGAGAGTAATATTGCGTAATAAACATAGTTTACATGATAATTTGCCTTAGTTTGCCTTGTTTATTTAGAGGTGAGTGGAACATATGTGGAAAATCAGAGGCCTTTACATTACTGACAACATCAATTATTATTTGTATGTGACTAGATAAATTCTTTAAAAATAATACATCGCGTAGCCCAAGCATGGGACAGAATTCCAGTTCGTTACGTGTCCCGGCATTCGTCATTGGGTGATGGCGGTGCAGCGCGCGGCGCTTGCTTTTACCGAACGTGTAGTAGGGTTGTGTCTATATTGTTTTATATTATTTATAAGTATATTTTTATTTACATATTCTTATTATAGTTACTTTGGCAAAAGTGTTTTAAAAAAGAAGAAATTATGAATATTTTAGAAAAGATACATGATCGATTCCATCCTGTAGATTATTTCATTAGGTTCTCATCTATTTCTTTTGAATGCTTATTATTTTAAATAAAAATAATAATGGTAATTTGTTAAAATGATATTTCATTTGAATTTTTTTGGTATTCTATTGAATACCAAAAAAAATCTTAGTAAGAGTTCAATGTCTGCCCAGCCGTCCATCCATTTTTATGTCACTATCTTTTTAAACTGTTTTATTCTTTGTCTCTGTCATCTTAAATTTGATCTTGAGTTTGTATGGTTATACTATCATAAATTGTAAAAATATTATGCACTTGATATTTAACAATGTTGTATAACTAATAAAGAAAAGAAAATGAAGGTGCACGTCTCGACACCTCCCCTGGTGTTGAATGTGTTTGTGGCCATCATACGGTGCCGTTCTATCTGATCTTATAGCTGATCTATTAGATACCGAGTTAAATGCTCATTTAATACCCACTGTGAAAAAAATACAGTGGGGAGACTCAATCAGCATGCGTTTGCTCACACCAATTCGCGATGAAAGTATTTCAGATTTTCATCTTACATTGAAAATGGGACCCTTCATATTTAAACGCACTATGTGGGCTTGAAATGGCTCACTTTAAGTATTGTGTAATTTTGAAGTTTATGAACCCGTTACATTTTACCTTATACACAAAAATGTGTGAAAAAAATAATTTGTTATAATGTAGTACCTGAATATATATTTATGTAGATATGAAAATCATAAAAATATGCCGACGGGAATACGAATTATGAAACGATTGTTTTTGACAGTTTATAATTTCAGAAGATAATAAAAATAACTAGTTTTTTTTTTCAAAGATTCGGTTCAATTTAATATTACATATTAAATTTTATTTAAACCCTGAGTGAGCAAGTTTCTGTCGCACACTACCAGTTTTTTTATTAAGTAGTCAATGAAACACCCTTGTAGTATTATATTTAATTTCAATGTCACATCTGTAAAACGGCATTATTCGTTTACTGAATAATATGCAAATATATCGGTGATAAAAAGAAATTTATGGCTGTCTAGTAATATAATAATAATTTATGATTACCTACACAAAATACTATTACGTAATCACTCGCTTGATGTTATTTTGTGCTTATTGTCTCGGTTAGTACGCCAAACCGTCGCTTTTAAAAGTTATCATGACGTTAGAAAAATTGGTAATGCAAGCACTTGACCAGCGGAACAGCGGGTAGGCTCGAAATCCAAGACTTACCCCCTGAAAAGAATTGATTGTGGGACAGAACAACGACACTCATTATTGAAAACCTTCTCGATCGATCGAAGTCTAGTTTTCAGTCATTTTAAATTGAATAAAACCATTTGGAATGACGCTAATCCGATCGAAATTATCTACTTCATGCTTTTTTTAACATTATTTCAGCAGAAAGTTAAAAACACTTGAGTTGGGATTTAATTATTGAGTTTAGGGTTTCCACGCCATCGAAGGAAACTGGAATTTGATACAACATGCGTCACGTCAATTCTTATATGTTTAATGATAAAATTGTAGTCTATATTATTTGTCTAAAGTGCGTTCCTTGTCAGTGTTAACACATGCTTTCTGTGTTTGTATATGTTTCTTGAATAAAAGAAATTGAATCTTAATTTTTAGTTGGCATATCAATTAAAATTCTTTCGTAATTGAAGTAAGGAAGTTTTTATCAAACATTACCCTGTTTAAAAAACCCTCCAATTTTCGGTAATTCGTCACCTGATTATTATTTATTAAGCTTTCCAAGATTAATTGGATCAAACGGTAACTATTTAAAAGTCAAACAAGACCCATCCTTGACCGAATTCAGCATGACAGATGACAGACAAGCGCGAGGGCCATCCTGTACGCAAACCTACTTTTATAGTCAGCGAGAGACACCAACGGCGTTATAAAATTTTACGGACAAATCGCCAAGAATAACAACCCTAATGGCAACCCTAGTAATCCTTCGAGACAAAGTCGAAAGATTAAACTTTATAGCAACACCGGCAGGTTATTTCTAGAATAATAAATTCTATTACACGAAACAGAATTTCTACGTTGCTAATTAGACAAATTACTTCTGAAGATCTTGAAAATTTAATTTTCACGTTTATATTCATAAAAATTTCATTATAATTCTAGTGTAGCGTAATTAAACCGCGGTGTTAAATATAATTCATTCAGCTTAATAACTCGATACGAATGAAAAGATTTTAAATAACAATTGGACATCAAGATAATTGATGATACCATTAAAGTACAATAATTTATAATTTATTGTACATTAACGGGATTTTCTAACATGACACATTACCTATTGTAATTATAGACATTAATCTAGGATATTGTCGGTTTCCGAATTTTGTTGCTAAATTAATGGCAGAAATCCATTTAATATTGTTGTTATTAGCAGAAATCATCTAATATTTATTGTTCGCGGCTGAATCTATGAACTGATTTCAATGAAATTGAGCGGTGCCGACTAAGAGCATGGGCGAAATTATATGCTTTATACGACTTCTATTATACTTTATACTAAATATGTGCAATATACTTACACTTTCATAAAAAAAAAAAACGCTTGAAGTGGCAAAATTAGGAAAATAAATTTGAAATTTGTTGTGAGATGTACAGTATTGTTGCAAACTACGCCACGCGTTTTTATCCCTAAATGCTAGTTGTGGTTTATATTGTTTGCACATTTTGAATGATTAGAAAATTTGAGATTATCGTTGATATTATTTGCATACGTCGCACGCGACATGATTACAGCTTTGGTTTTATAATTGATTTATAGCCTTGTTTACAATTAAGGAATGTACTAGACCACATGTAGAGAGTATATCTGAATTCGAGTGTTGATGAGTTAGTTTTCTTTTAGCTATCACTGTGTTAACAAGGGCCAATGATAGGTACCGAATTGGATCTAATATCAAATATAAAGAAATTTATCGTAAATATATATGGTTATTGTTACCCTCAAAATATATACGATCTGTAATTAAAACATATTTGTCTTTTAGTTATTGATCATATACAAATTATGTACGAAAAATTTATAGTCCATCTGAATGTTTGTGACAATTTAAGGCGGTGAAAACAGGTGATTTTTAACCATAGATTTTCTTTTTTCATTACGATATAAAACAATTCAATAATTAACTTTTCCTCTTCCATTGGCTTCTAAACTTTTAAAAACTGTATTATAATCACGTATGCAAATAAATAATTCATTTTCAGGGTCCAAGGACTCGCTATCGCGGTACACGCTGTACAGTCAGCTTCTTAAATATTTAATTGGTTCCAATTAGTACAACCGGTGCTAGTAATAGGTCACGATTTACCTAGGACATTTGTATGAATTGAATATCTTCGATTATTGCCTTTGTGTTCATGTAATGTGACGATTTAAATTTATGCCTTCCATAAGTAAACATTTGTTGTCTTTTCAATACGTAACGTATTGTTTTTCATATTATATAAAAAAAAATGGTTGTTTGTAAAGTCGGTTTACGGACGATAACTTTACGTGATAACGTCATAAGAAAATATTGATGAAAAATTGCACACTTTTATAAATCGAATTGTATTATTATCACTTTATCATTATTTTGTATAATACAAAGGAGGAGATAATTGAAATTGTTGTAATAAACGATGGAAACCACATTAACTTTTTCCTTAACTGTATAAACAGTTGACAAAACAGTTCACGTGTAGGTTGTGTGCGGCCGCTGTCTCTCTTCTACTCGGACGCTTTGACCGATGGAGTGGAAGAGAGATGAATGTGTCACAAGCCGAACGCTTAAGCCGATCGTGCCTCTCTATCGCTTGTTCCGCGCTCACGCTTTTTCGTGCGTGCAGCCGGCGTTCATCGATTTATAAGACGTTATCACGTCAAAAAATGAATTCAACCATTCTTAGAAAAATTGACATATTTTATGAATCTAAAGAGACACCTTCTATTTTAGAATCATAACTCTTTAATTAACGAATTTCTTGGAATACAAATACGAAACTTTTTACAGTTATTTATAATATGACCTTTCCGAATATTATTTATTCGTATACCTTTAAATATTTAACAATACCAGTGATGGGGTAAATTTTTACTCTATGGAGTTCGAGGAAGCTTTCTAATAAATGAATCCGTTGTCCGGAACAGCAGAAACATCAGATGACGCGGCGGTATCTCGTGTTTGAGTACTGAACATCAAAAAATGTACATTTTTCGTATGAGAAGACGCCAAGGAGATACATTCGACGCCCATTAGAAATATTAGCATGACACAAGGGGGAAGTTTCGAGATGTATGGGTTTTGTATGACGTAATACATGAATAGTTATATACGTTAATGTGCAGGAATTATTTATTTATATCGTTTATATATACGACGTGTTGATTTTAAAATGGTAATCTTTGAACGAAGTAAATTGAAATAGAAGTATTGATATTTTGGAGCAATATGGCATCATGACACGTTATATATCATAAATTTATATGCAATGAGTTATGTGCGTATAATTTAAAATATTAAGTCAATAAATATAATCCTTCAAGTATATAAAATAAGCGTAGACAAAATTAATAAAAGGAATTTTTTTCCTTATAAATTATTAATACAATTTTCTTGTTCTCTTGATTTACTAGCATATATTATTGTGCATAAAAACGTGAAATTGTAACATAAAGCGGCCGAAGTAAAAAGGTCCTCACCTAATAATGACGTTATTCATGCAAATGTTTATACATATTAGCAAATTAATACAACAAACACTTGCACAAAAAAAGACATGTTTCAAAGCACACTTAATTTTCCTCTCATAATTTAATGAGAGTTACAAAAACATGTTATATCTAAAAAAAACAATCGTGCCTTCATAATTTGATTACCCACCCTAAAATTACCGTGCGCCGAGCGAAACACAGCGCTCCTGCAAGCACATCCGCGTACGTACAATTAGACGTGCCTATCCAATTTGGTCGGTTAACAACGAAGCAAATTTACCGGGCGAAATAATTAATTTTACGCACACTTAATTACCGAAACTGCTGTTGTACCGTTAACACGTAATTCGATTTCTATATTTTCACGTCGCTTATGCTGTAATAAATTTTTGATATTGCCATGTTAATTAAACTCATAATCGATGATTTAGGGCGACGATTACCGTAAATGTGGATATTATTTACAGTAATTGGATAATTTACGATTTTAAAATAATATTCGCGAATATTTCTGTTATTGCAAATGTAATTAATACGTATAAAGGTTGCTTCTACTGCTCAAAGTAAGTGGGGTTTCGTAGAAAAGAATTTTTTTTAATTTTTTTATAATAAATAATGCTAGAGAACTGTATGTATGTAGTTCTGCGATAAAATGCTTTAGAAAAAAAATATTTCGACACCTCAATTTGTTTAGAAACGCGTTTTTTAGCAACCCTAAGAGTTATGTCCACCCGTTGATATACCGTACTGTGCAGCTTCAAGCGTACAATGTCTTTTTGAATAATTGTGACAATGAAATGCAAGTGATCAATTATTTATTAAAAAAGTATATGACGTGATTTAAAAAAAATACATATTACATTTTGCCTACTACACGTGGAGTTCGTAAGTGAAAAAAAAACCGGGCAAGTACAAGCCGGACTCGCACAAGAAGGGTTCCTTACCATTCATTATCTATTTAACATTAGACACAATATTATAATTTTTCTTTTAGATTTTTATTTGTATTAAGTAAGTATTTATTTTTAAATCGAATTAAATAAATATTCAGTAAATATTTTAAGTTTCTACCTGTTGTCGATATTAAGATTGAAGAAAAAACGGAAAAAAAATAATTTGTTGTATTGGAACCCCCCTTACTGTACTTTATTTTAATTTAATTATTTATTTTTGAAGTAAATATACAACTATTTAGTTGTATATTACTTATTTCAAAAATAATAGAATATTTATTCTATGAATATTTCAAGCGTCTACCTGTTGCCGTTACTAATATCGAGTAAAAAACGGCAAAAAATCATGTTTGTTGTATGGTTGCCCCACTTAAATACTTATTTTATTCTGTTTTTAGTATTTTTCATTATAGCGACAACAGAAATACATCATCTGTGAAAATTTCAACTGTCTAGCTATCACGGTTCATGAGATGCAGCCTGGTGACAGACAGACGACAGACGGATAGAGGGGTCTTAGTAATAGGGTCCCGTTTTTACCCGTTGCGTACGAAACAAATGTATATTTGTTTCGTAAGCAACAAAACAAAAAAAAAATGTATATTATACTACAAAATCAAGAGCAGTTTGTGATTTACGACGCCCTTTCTAACCACTTATCTCCCCGCCTCAATTTCAAACGATGTCCTTATTGACAATTTTATGAGGAATTATATTGTATTCATTTGTTGCGCTACATTTATTCATATTGAGTATTATTTATATATTCATTTATATATTTATGTATTCCGTCAGCGCAGGAACTCTTTAATGTGTATCCGATACATTTTAGAGTTTCAACTATAAATACCCTTGTTAATTTGATATAAATTAGTGTATACATAAAAGTATTATATATAATTGTATTCACATCGTTCTCGTTCTAATCGCGGCAGATACAATAACAGCACTCGCCATATTCAAATCTGGTGAAAGCCTTGAGTGAGTTTTCAAAGGATTATGCGCTTTTTTTTTTTGTTCCCAGGTAGACTCCGCCGCGCTCCGCCACGCCGCTGCCGCAGGTCGGCCATAAACCTTTTTACTACCGCTTAATATTTTTCCTACTTACTGGGGTAAATTTAATTTCGCCCGAAAAGCCATTTAGCTCGCAGCGTTTGTAGGCAGGCTCTTTATTAGCGACGCGGGCTCGCTCCCCGGTTCGCTGTGACCGAGTTTGATGATACGCACTAGCCCTAAACGTGTTACAAGTGTATACCAGTTCAACGAAATACACACAAATACTGGGTATTGGGTATTGATAAGCGTAGACCTTTTATCGTTGAACATATTCCAGAGGGTGATGACGGCCGAGCTGTGAAGGAAAATGCCGAGTTTGAATTCTGACTAAGCAATTAGGACCGATTGAGCAATTAGTTTTTAAGTTGTGTCAAATAAGAAACCACTCACTTATTGCTTGGAGTAGTTCAGCCGTCGGTTAAATTGTCGTTCCACTGGTGGCAACGGTCCTTGCTTGGCTAGCGTGGAGGCCCAGATCCCTCAGTTTGAAATAAAAATATTGTAGGAGATATGCCCTTGTACTGGACGTATAACCAGTGTATTTGATGTATTAAGTTTGGAATTTGTGAAGGGATAGGGGTACCTTTCATTTTCTCATAGGTCATCAAAAAGGTATACTATATATTGACACAATACCGTAATATCTTTTGCGCAAAAATGTCTCTCGTTGTAATTAGTCGAAATAGTGTCATTGTTATTTTTTGTAAAACTTGCATATCAGTATACTTTACGGTTTACATATCGAAGCATGAATAATTAGTATAACCCTGTACGCGGGTCAAACTGAAATTATTTAGAAAACCGAAAACTGATCAAACTAGCAAGTTATTTTCATAATCCATGATTGTGCCCATTGCAATCGATACATCGCTGCAGTCGATGGAATCACTGAGAGAAACACTTTATCCACTCAGGCTTAAAGGTCGTTTCGACGACATTTTCATATGGAGCCACTACTGCCTTGGCTTCTATAAACCGCTTTCCTCGAAGTTTTTTTATTTTAGGAAGTCAATAAAAATCGTATGGTGCGAAGTCGGAGCTGTTATGCGGGTGAGCCAGTATTTCTATACCTAACGTCTCTAAATTTTTAGTAGTTTTTCTGGCGGTATAAGCAATAAAGTAGAATCTGACTGCGAGGTCGTTTTTCCGAACTTTTTCCAAAACGAGAGATAAAAAAATGTTAGTGTACCAGTCTGCTGTGACTGTTCTTTTTATCTTCTAAGATAATTGTTGCATAACGATCTGTAGTTCCGAAGAAAGAGGCCACCGTCTTTCTTCCGACGTTTCGACTCCATTTCACTTTAGTAGGCAACTCATCGAAAGGAAACACCCACTGAGCAGACTCTTTGCTGGTTTCGGGATCGTAACAGTAAATATAGCTTTAATCATCTGTAACCATATCGTGTACACCATTTGAGCCAACACTGGCAAATCTTTGCATCTTTTTGAGGCACCAGTTAACAAGACGAGAGCATTTCAAAGCGTTGGTCAAATTATGAAATAGCCACCGCGTACGGAGCTTTCTAACCGTTAAATGTTCGTAAAGAATTTCGTGCACTTGACTCATACAGATAGATGCCTAAGCTTGTCCAAATTTGCTGGTAGGTCACTTTTTGTCAGTCTCTATCATGAGCCGCACAGCACTGATGTTGTTTTCGGTCATCGTCGTAAAAGGACGTCCCTCACGCAGATCGTGAGTCAGATTAGTGCGGCCACGTTTGAACTCGTTAAACCAATTATAAACAGTGGAAATGGATTGAGCTTCATTATGAACGGCCGCCGGTTTGTGTGATATTGTACCCGCCTGTGTAGCAGTACACGCAACAATCAAATATGTTTATGCATCGGACACGTGTGCAATAACTTTCATATGCAATGATAATGCATTCAAACGATGCCTCCTTGGAGCATTAGGCGCTACTTCACCGGCGCGCTTATAATATAGTAGTATTTTTCTTATGATTTCATTTAAATTTATAAAGACTTGGAACGAAAAACTTGCTTTTATCGAAATAAAGTACATTTGAAGTTATTTAAGAATAGCTTAGCTTTAGTTGATGAAAAGAAATTTTTTAACATATTCTTCTACTGAACCGTTTCTAAAAAAATACGCATATTCATACAAAATAGACTCATAAAAATATAAAAAGAACACTCATAAAAAATAGACGTAATAATTACCTCTTACATACAAATGAAAAACATACAAATTTTACCTTTATATAATAAGTATTAGCGTAAACTATAATATTATAGTCACTTATAATAACATAAGTGTAATACGACAATTCACTCTGAAGGCGCGTGTTAAAGGGTCACGTCCGACTTTGATCGCACGAATCTAGTGGCCGAAAAAAGGATATCGCCCTTAAGCCGCTCGTCGGGTCTGCGTATAGCGCAGGCGTGACCTTCGTTTGGCCAAGATTGGCCCTTATCTAACGGGGAAAATAGACATTTAGAATGATAATAATATAATCATCGGAATGCCATCCGATGAAATATCGGAACATGTTATTGAATAGGATCCCCCTTTTACGGTCTCGTAGTCAAACTGGGAACACTTATGGTTTTTCCATGGTCCTCTCATGGCTTGGTAAAACCCAGGAATAATTGATTACAATAATAAATATTTTTTGCTCCTACGAAGCTGACAAGTAGCAGTAGATTTCCTTTTTATGACCAATTTGCCTTAAATATAATACTGTTTTTCCAATCGTTTGCCTCTTCTTAAAAAACATTGATAAATAGATTGTAAATAAACGGAAAAACTTATTACAGTTACAAAATTCTGTCTACAAAGTATGAAGCTATATAAAAAGCTGTTTGGGTGCGTTAATTATTTCTATTCCCCACCTTCTAAATCAATGGGCGGTGTTATTAAAACAAGAAAAATTTTCACAACTATATACAAAACCCCTATCACTTTATTCTCGAAATAGCTCATTCAAGACAATTAATACTAAATACTTAGTTAAAAAGGGCATTATACAATTTCTGAATATTTAGAACAAAAATGTCCATGGGCATAAACAGCTCGACTTCTTACCGGACTGTTTCGTTCTATGAATGTTTTGCATTTATTGCAATTGTGTATGATGAGACTAGAAAACAGTTTATTCGTTTTTGAAGGTGAACAGCCTTCCGATAGTACAAGCGATAAAGTGTACAATATTACGACGTATTTGAAGCGATATACAAGATGGAATCGTTCAAAAATATTCATAATCTCCCTTCTTTTTTAGAACTACTTCGCCAAAAGAAATCATATCCATTGAAATAGCCGTTTCTGAGAAAATTAGTTTAGAACGTGAACGTGTAAATTTACGAAGTACATCCTTAGCAACAGCTGACTGTAATTAACTGACTGACTCTAACGGTCGAAAACTGTAGTTAGTTATTTTTTTTTCTATTTTCCATTTTTAGGATTCTGTGCTCAAAGGGTGACAATGGGACCCTATTTCTGATACTCTGCTGTCTGTCTGTCTGTCCGTTCATCCATCATATGGTTCTATCTCTTGAACCGTGACAGCTACACACTTAAAATTTTCACCGATTATATATTATTGTGGCGAATATAGCAAAAAATACTAAAAACAAAATAAAGTTAAAAATTAAAGGGGGTCATCATACAAGAAACATGTTTTTTTCAGCATTTTTAACTCGATCTTTATAATGGCATTAACCAGATAGTTGAAATTTTCACAGAATACATATTGCTAGAGCCACTATTACATTACAACAAATAAGCGAAATAAAGTTATAAATATTAAAAGTGGTTCCCAAACAAGAAACTTGTTTTATCGGCTTTTGTTGTTCGATCTGTATAATGGCTGTACGTACAAACATCTAACTAGAATAACTATAGTGTATGCCTACTCTTAAGTAGTCTGCTTTGAACCAATATCCTATATTCACACTGCCTTTTAGCGCTCGTGGAGTAGTGACCTATTTGCATTCGTGCGACAAAATAGATTTATTGTAGTTGTGTGAAGTTATCACACTCGTGCAGTGAAATAAAATTCAAGCGATAGGTACAAACGTGCGGCGCAGGCGGCGGAGTCGGCGAGGACGGCCGGCCGTTACTGTACTGTTTTTAAAGCATTGTACGGAGGTACGGAACCCTTCGTGTACGAGTCCGACTCGAACTTGTTTATTAATTATTCCATGAACTGTCTCAATAGTTTTTGTCAATTTTATGCATGCATTTAACACGAGAGTGCGCGAACTTCGACAGTAGTCGCTGAGTCTGTATGTCGTGGACGTTCCCCACACATCTTTATCGTACGGCTTAAATCCGACTTCAGCACAACTCTAAAGTCGACTGTCTGGTTTCCTATTGAGAATTCAGAAGAATCCCGATTTAACTCTCTAGACGCCGCGTTCCGAGTTAAGTTTCGATAAATTCCTTATTTAATGTAAATTGATGGGGCGGCCATTTTTATATAAATAAAATCACAATGAATTAGGTCGCGGGTCGCGTGTGAGAGATCCGTTATTCAAGTAACGACAAAAAATATGGACGCCATTAACGCACACGTTATGAAAAACGTTTTACGTTAGAAATAATGTACTTAGCATTATTTAATACCTAAATATATTATATGCTGTTCATGTGATATTCATATATTTCGTTATCGACAAAATATCGAGTACATATTGTCGAGTAACATTTATGCACATAATATATTTGTTAAATATGTATGGAAATCGGTTAAAAATAAAAAAGTTATGGGATATTTGAAAACTTTTTTCTGTGGCACTCGCATTGTCAAAAAATTTGACGCTACCGTTCTTCCAAATCTGTTCAGTGTGTACTTTAAATTAAATAGAGCGAGAATTTGGAATTTCCTCACTCTCTCTTTCTTTAGCTCTTAGCGGGGGCTATTGCGTAGCGTGATAAATTGAAATAAATCAAACAGTAGATTACTGATAATAAAACTCAAAAAAATGTGCCTTCAGGTTTTGAGTGATGCTTGAATAAAACAAACAGAAATATATATAGAGAAACAGACAAAAAATTTAAAAACAGCTGTTTTGGGATGTGTATTGTCTATGTAGTATGAACAAATTACTTTAAAAAAGAAAATTACTGTACAGATTTGGCTCTCTAACGATTTTCTTATATCTATAGTTTGCTATTTAGTATACTATAACTGTTACCAGGTAATCAAAACTTTACCTTCATCATATCAAAAGGTACCAGCTTCGAAAGCGGTCACGGGTGAAGTGACCAATGAGTTTGCCAACTTCGCTCCGCGCTTCCACAGGCACACTAAGCCTTCGGTTGCGGACGCTGAGTCACTATAGTGGTGATAAATGTCTCTGTTTATTCACTGTTCGCTGAAATTGAAAATCAAACATTGGCGAGTCGAAAAATAAAAAAAGGTAGATAAATCATAGCTCTATTTTAGTGGAATTCGTTACTGTATTTTTTTTTCGCAATGAACAATATTCGAACGCTGAGAATTAGCGGGGAAACTTGGCAGGGGCCCCATTAAAACGTCCGCACGTCGATCGGGGAGCGGGCGTATTATTTATGTAACAAAATTTTCCACAAGATCGCGACCTTGCTGGTGGTGACACCCATCTCTCGCCACTTTCGAACTTATTATTCTTGATCCGAAAGATCGTTTGCACTCTAACTGCAGGTGCGATTCTACGATCTCATTTATGTATGAAATATATATATATATATATATATGATTAGCTGTTATCCGCCTGCTTCACTTAAATTGAAATTTAGCCATTAATGTTTTTTATAGGTCCAACTGTGCCCGCGCTTAACTCTCACACACGCACGCACGCACGCGCAAACACCGCACGTTAGTCCCACAAAATTCCCATCCCTCACACGCACACTACTGTATAGATACAAAGGAATACGGTTAGTTTTTTGTATGTATAATTCATCTAAATCGCATATAGTGTCTGTCATATACACAATTGCATGCCCTTAGTGTTTACCATGTTCATCAAGATCGGTCAAACCGTTCTTAATTTATAAAAGGACACGCAGACAGACGAAAATTTTAAAAATTGTAGAATTGTACAATTCGGTTTAGTAGGTCATAACTCGAAAATTTGTCACAGAAAATTTCTCAGAAAAAAAAATTGTATGTACAGACAGAAGAAAAAATTTTATATAGCAGTAAGTATACATGTGGAACTACACACAGAGAATCGATGAATCACATAATGATGTTGAGATGTGCGGCAGCACGAGTACAGACCGCTAACGTCCATGTGAACGTAGAGAAAGGGACTGATTAAATTATAGTTACGTACTATTTCTCTCTCTTTCTCTCTCTCTCTCTTTCTCTCTCCTTCTTTCTCGATATTTAATGCAAAAGCTTATGTCACCGTGGAAGAGGAAAGGCTCGCAGGAAGGGCAGGGAATACTCGAAAACAGGGTCGGGTGCTTTACGGACGGACCCTTACGTGTAATTGATATATTGTGGTCGTTGCACTAACTTTTGTTTACTGTTGTTAGCGAGCGCCGCCACATAAGCAGGTACCGAAGATCCTCTGCACACATAGCGCGCGCCGAGCAACGCTCATTATACCTATTTCGTTTACAGAGAGAGAGAGATGTGAGAAATACGGTAAAGAAGGAGTGTTTGCTGATTAAAAAAAAGTCTTCAACTACAACCTTTGATAACGTACTTTTATAACGCGCTTTGCCGGTTATATCTTTCTTAATGAAATATTGAAGGCGTTCTTTGCTTAAAACCTTGAGATCGATAAAAGGGGGTAAAACCTCTCACAGGAACCGTCCAACGAGTGATTTGCAACATTATAAAATGGATTAATTTTATAATAAAGCCTTTTTAGTGAATAACTCGAATTCCTGTGTTTTGTATTTCCAGTTAATACACGAAGATATTTTTCATGTACTTCGTTTGTAAGAGAATTTCGCGGTCTCTATTATGTAGAAAAACGTGTCAAACTATGTAACAAGTACTCACCATAAAATAGATTTCATTAACGCATTTTTTTTTGGATCACGCTAGATGTTAAATTCGAGGCCTACCTATTTTCTCCGGCTGCTCGGATTTCCATCACGGCTCCGGTTTCTTTTCCCTATACAGGATGTTCTAGATTTTGTGGATACAATATCGCAACGAACTGTAGATAACAAATGGAAAGTATACAAAGGACTCGTCTAAAAATACGAACAACGGTATGTAGGCTAGTGACACCCCGCACACATTTTATCGAATTTACCGCGCTTGATAGTTTGTCACTTTTTAATCGCAACAACTGTCCACAGGCAACCACTTATTATTAGTCGTCGTGAGGAAGGAAAAAGAAAATAAATATATAATAACATACATAGTAAAAATAAAAATGTGTGTAAAATAAAAATAACGTAAGGATATTTAACATATAGCAAAAGATTACAATGAAGATAAACATGCTGTGATAGATTTGTGTATGCCCATCGATACAATTTATTATTAAGCAATCAGTGGTTTAGTAGTATGAATATAGCCACATTCTGACGTTAAAATTAGCAGTGCGTGGAGGCGACGCGGGAGAGAAGTCAAACATATCGCTCATTAAGCGTATATAGAGATAAATTATTAATATTTTATTATTAACCAAGCGACAATTATTAAGTCTGTACATTTTTTGTTTTTCAATTTTCAAATATGCTATTCACATAAAAATGAGTTATATTAATAATGTCAACTCTTCTCCACACGAACAAATAAATCGTAGAGCCTTAAAATAAACTAAATATAGCGCCTCTCACCTGCCGTCACCCCTTTTAGCCGTTGTAATTAGCATCTCCCCTCTTCTCCACTGTCTGCCGTAATCCCTTTCATCGCTACTGTTCCTCAAAGGGGAGAGGGCGTTGAGGCACTCCTCTACTTTACTACCCTCTACCCACCCACCGCTTCGCACCTAACTATTCTCCTTATGCGATCTTAACTTTTCATAACGCTCGAAAATTTTATATTCATCAGCAAAGGAGTGTCACTTTAATAAATAAAGGACGGGATACAAGTGTACAAGTGTTGGCCCTTAATTACACCGTAATCGTCACTTATCCTTGAAATCGACTGACGTTTCCAGTTCTGTGATCGTGCGCAATTATCGTAACACAGATCAATAATTCCTGCCCTAGCACGCATCTTCGTAAACGGATTTAAGATCGCTGCATTACAATTTCGCTCGTCACCCAAAAAGCTGAAGGTATTTCATTTCACAATTTGTACGAACCCCATACACTCCAGGACGGTTATCACTATGCAGCGACAAATGCAATCACAAAGCAAAATTTGAATGTTGAAACCATCGTAACATGATAAGCGCCGACAATCGCGCGGTGCGAACAAAGGGAACGTGCCCTCGGTCTGTCCTGGCATTTGCAATATCGAACTCTGTGGGAGATAAATAATTTTGCATATTCTGTATACGAATCCGTTTGTTTGAAAGTATTAGGACATGTAAATTATGTTTTAATCGAGGAATTAAATTAAATCTAGGAGATGGCGCATATTCGCATACATCGGAGTCGCGTTGACCAAAGTGATACGTTACAAATGGAATACTAATCGTCACATTATCGAAACCTAACAGTGATTGATCATTTTGATAGATCAATACGGGCTCAGAAGCAGCGCGGGCCCTAGCTTTCATCGGGTGGGGGGAGATTGTTTTTCATCACCTTCAAGTCAGTCCCCTAATTTTCCAGGAATTCTAATTCGGCTTCATGATATGTTACTAATAATTGCAAATTTTTCAAAATAAGTTTGTATTGCAAACATCATCACATATTAAGTTTAAATTAAGTAACTTTAAGTATAGTAACACTGTACTATGTCTTTCCGAAATCAACATGAAAATTTAAAATATTTTGCTGAAAATTGTCTTGTATTTGGTTTTTTAGCGCCCCTAGTTACATGGCGCCTAGGACAACCGCTCATGAGCAGCGCCGGCCTAGAGGTAGAGCGACCCTAGGCCGGCGCTGCTCGTGAGTGTTCAATATTATGACCATAGAGTTGTTAGCACTTACTAGTACTAGTCTTTTTTCCAGAAATGGGTCTTCAATCTCAATCTAAACTAAGTACTGCAATCTATAAATGATAGATCGAGTTTGATAAGATGAAATAAGAATGTATCTCGCAACAATAAATAAATCAGTACTAAAATTAACAATAAAATATATCCTTCGATACATTTATCATCTATGTATTGGAATAAAAAATAATAAATGTATACCTAGTCATACATAAGTTAGAAGGTGTACTAATTTTCTTTAATTTAATGTTGTAACTGTATTGATTTCAATATTGCTACAAACCAAACTCTTAAGAATATAGCAGAATATTGCTCCTGACAATGAAACACAGAAGGATTCCATTGCTTTAATCGAAAATGTGTTTTGATTATATAATCAAAACACAAATAAAAATTTGTATACTATATAGAACAGAATTTTTTATTTTACGAATTATTATTGCTATTACTGTTCCCTGCTTTTTCAATTTAACATTTTTTTACCTTGTTTATGATTCAAGATGAGATATCAATTACTTTGCTTACATTTCAAGATATTTCTTTGAAAGTCACCGTTCAAGGATTTACAATTTCCTAGCGAATTTTCATTACAAAGTAAATTTGAACGTATACTGTAGGGCGTAGTTCAAGGTGGAACACCTTTAGGACCTTTAATGAAATCTGGGAATACAAGTATTAAATAAAAGAGGTTCCAGGCCCTGAACCTTCTATTGTTCGGTTCTTCAATATTCTCTCCTTACGAAGTTCAATACGACCTATTATCAAATTATTATAACAATCCACTTTACTATCACTATCGAAGCTTGTGCACTTGGACGTCAGTCCTCGTTCCATTTTATATGTTTTTTTGTCTATTCACTTGTTATTCGCGAGATCAGTTTCGACTATTCTATTCTAGTTTCATGCTTTAATTTTAAGGCGAACGCGAACCCTCATTAGCGAAACTAAGCACGAAGGGCGGATGCCTCACACGCCACCTACTCCTAAGTCCGCTACAACAATACATTCTGTTTGTTTCATCTTTTTCATCTCAATATCCGGACCTCGGCTGTGGTAGAATTTAACAATTTCAACAAACGAAAGTATGTTTTCAAATCAACCTTCTATTCCCAAACTGAACACGACTTATGTTTTTAATTCGCCAATCTCACAGTTGCTGACATCAGTACTCTTGTTTCTGTCTTTATTTTGGAAATACATGTACAAATACAGCCTCAATAATAACAACTATTTATTTTGCGAGCCTATTCAGCTGCCATGTGATGAATTGAGACAACATCATTGTATGATGTACAAATACTACGTGGTATATATTTGTAAATGGTATATATGTTTACATCTGCGTCGTCTTTACCACAAAGACGCGTGTTTTTTCCACATTAATTTACTCATTTTTCATCACTCCACCTTTAAAAAATCGTAAACTAAACAAAAAACAATGAAAAAATTCACATCACTGTCATATTACGACCATTTAGAACGATTTGATGTTAAGACTTGTGAGGATCTTGTGTCATGTTTGGAATTAGTAAAAACACGATAAGTTATCTATTTCACTCACTCTCGTACGCGTAAAATCACTAGAAATGAATGCGGTAATTGTTACGGTTTCTATGGCTTCGGTTATAGTTTTAAAGCAAAGATATTAAAATTTTAGTTTTATAGTAAAGCGGACAATGCGCACAAAATTGTAGTTTACAATTGGCTACCTTTAATTAACAAATCGATCAATCTATTGTGTGAACAAGTGTAACTAGACAATAGTTAGCAACGTGATAGATCAAAGTTTATGTACAGAAAGAAACATTACCAATATACGCTTTATGAATTTAGTATTTAAATCCATTCCTTTTATGGTATGTATATATTAAGCTAGGTTTATATTGTACTGACATTAAAATATGAAATCGCAATATTAATTAAATAAAAAAAACTGTTTAGGAATAATATTAATCACAAGTGTCAACACTATGAAACACTTCTTGTGACGTTTTATAACAGGCTATCAAAAAACCGCGATATATACCGTTCTCGTAACCTTACCACCTCATCAGAATGATACAGTGACCATCAATTCATCTCACCTCGGTATTAAGAGGTAAATAGCGTCGATGGCTTAGCTGTTAACAGTAACCGGCTTCTAATTGAATGAGATCGCACTGGGCACGATTCGAACCGCGACTGAATCAATCAATGAGTGTCTAGGTTGAGTCAAATTAAAAACGCGACGTGTCAAGCTCGGACGTCTTCATGATTTTAGAGGCAGACAGTCTTTAGCGGATCTCGACCCGCGCTGAGCCGGAACGGTGGGCTTAAAGATTATATCCCTCGATCTAAAATGAAGATATTGTGGGAATGATTTACATCTGATACCGATTAGAATTGATGTCGGTTGAGTTGTGGTAAAATTGCTGTGCCTATGCATAATTTACGCTAATTCTTAGTTCCAGAATTTCGATAATAAATTTCATTTCTATTATATAAACACTGACTAGATAAGTCTTAAATATTCATTATTATGAGATCTCAAAATAACTGGAATTTTAAAACAACCGAGCTCCTAAATTTAAATAATTGCCAAGATGTCGCATTCGCTGTGCCTGTATCATAGAGATATATAAATAACACATCTCTATGGTCTGTGTTTATAGTTACAAAATTGCAGCTTCACCGAATCGCAATAAAGGAATGATTTACAACATAGGCGTTTGTCTGTTTCATCTTGCGATGACCTTAGTATTTTAGCGCTTAGTTTAATAGACACTAAACTTTATATACGGTTTGAATGCAATGAAATTATTTTATTATAAGTGATGAAAATTCCTTTCTGTTCCCAAGGCGGTCTTTGGTCTAATAGTGGTTCATTTTTTTAAGGAATTGATAGATAACGAATGTACCTATTTAACAAAAAACCAGAGTTCTGGCAGCTCATGCGTTAAAGAACTGTTTTTGAACGAAAAAGTACGGGGTTTGTTACTGACGATGAGAGAATTGACAAGTGAGTTGTTAAGTCGAAACAAAAACCATTCGCCGCGTGCCTCGCGAGGCACGCTAACCCATCTATCTCGGAATTTATCGACGAATCGACGGTAACCGTCATTAGCGAGCCCCAATTCCTCAAGTGACCAGCACGGGGGACTTAAATTTCAGACTCGATCTGAAATAGAAAGACTATGAAAGTTCTAGCTCTGCAAATGGGATGATTAAAATCCGACGCAACAAACGAAAACGGTCTTAAAAATATGCCGTGTCGGCAATCAAGTTACATTCGTATCCTATAGGATACACGGTCCATTATTCCTGTGAACACTTACTGCCATTGTGTTGTCAGCGTATAATTTACGGTCATATTGTTCCGGTTTGGGTGACGTTTGTCGCGTACGTTAAATGCGTACACAGTACCGGGATCACTGTCTAGTAATTTCTGCGTCATATAGCAGTTACATCAAAGTCCCCTCTAACGTGTTTCGTTATCGCTTAATTAGGTTTTCTAAAGAATCTCGAAACGGATTCTTCTTATTTTTCTCTTGCCTTTTCCATTTACTATATCGCTTGTTATATTAATTTGGCGCTCATTATTTCGGGTGGAGAACGACTTTTTGTTAATTTTAATGTTATTTCATTACTTTTGTATAATTGAAATAATGTCATGCGTGCATAAATCATAATTACCGAACGTAAATTGACAATAAAACTGCAATTAATTTTCATACGAGAGAAAGACATGAATTAGTAAATACACTACTTTGAGTATACACCACTTTATACTCACGCCAATGAATAAACAACCCAACCACCCATCATATACTTCGAGATTTACGGTAATTCATAAACAGTATTGAATTTTTGAAGATATCGTGAAATACCTGTACGATTTATCTTTTTTTTTTTTTGCTTTCTTAAGAAGACTACGTTTCTGAACCCCAGCTTCTCGTCACCTTTGCCGATTTGATGGGATAAGAATCCGCAAAGAATTTGGGTTGATGATAAAAAAATAATTTGAATAGAAAACAGGATCAGGTTGAGGTGTCGCCGAGATGAAAACTTACAGTGTCACTCTAAGTCACCACACGCGTGATCGTCACCGTAGACAATTATTGTCCGCGCCGTTATACCTCTTTTTTTAATTTCTACCCCCCGTTTCTAAGGTGCTACTTCCATAGACCAAAGACTCTAATAAACGGAACTCGGTACTGCTCGTGAAACGAGATCACCACCAGAGAAATCAGGTATCCTACCTTCCAACATTTCTTCTTTACGCTTCCAGACACACAAGTCAATTTCGCTGCAGACCGACCCCATACTGGATCGATTGAGAAACCGTGAGGCTAATACAATTATGTCGTAGGCATTTCAAACGGTCGTTATAGTGTAACGACAGTCCCGACCGCTCGTTGCACGGCTATTTTCGGTGGTAAATGATTGTGCGAACGATCGTCGTGAGGTCAGTTGTCATTTTCTGTTTCGCTGAGTTAATTTAGCGATTTTTCGTTATAAATCGAGCGAGAAGTGTCAGCCCTTGCGATCGTAGAGGCATTAACACATCTCTGTGTTGTGGCAATTGTTGTGACACCAAGTAAAGTGAAATATCAATTCTTGAAAGATTACTCTAGAAGACAAATGTTTAATTTCCGAGATACTGAAAGAGAAATAGAGGTTCAGTATTCATATTGTACTAGTCTAGTAATTGTATTTGTTTTTACATAATAACAAATTTAATTATTATTAAAAGTACTTTAAACAATATTATGTAAATATTTTTATTTTATTTAATTATTATTTTAAATACTTACATTTTTTCCAATTTAGCATACAAATATGTGGGACCTTGTAAATTGACTGTTTTAAATTCGATACGTACTTTTCATCTAATTTAAAGAAAATACAAATAGTAATTCCAATGTGAGTAGATAATTACATTTTTTTTTCGGATTATATTACTTTTATTATTAAATAATTTTATTATATATATTATATTAAATCAATATTTCTATATAGATGCTCTCAAACGAAACAAAGTATCGGTCGCGATGAATCATTGCCGGTCGGTGGTGTTGTTGTAACCTCCCAGTCAAGTTCAGATCCCGCTAAAAATATACATTCTGGAACTTTGGCGCGCTGATGGGGACGATTTCAGGCGTGCCAATACGGACGGCCTCTAAAGACGCTAATTAGAGACTAACGCTTTCACAGCACTAGTCCCTTTTTCCGGCTCCGTTGAATACCGGCTTTCAAATACCTCCGCTTTACTGAAATATATTTATTTTCGAATGCACTCGATTGCTCGATTACTGCACAGGTACGCGTAATTCCCTAAGATTTAATAAAACGTATAATATTCATTTACCTATGGAACGTAAATGATAAATATCAATGTTATTGGAATTATAGTGCTCCTTATTTTTATACATGAATTAATATTTATTATATCTTATGCCTTCTTCGAGATCATTTGAATCAGATTCTTATATATATTCTCAGTTACACTGCAACTCTGTTTTTTAATCAGCCGCTAATAATACAATAACAATTTTATTATTTTAAAATATTCTAATAGCAAACTGTTTGTTAAAATATTAACTATGAAAACTTTTTTTTTCAATTTTGTGCTTTAACATAATTTTTATTTCATTACAATCTAAAATATGTTTGAAACAACCGGGGAATTCCTAAAATAAACTATTTAAAAAAAAAATAATAAATATTCACCTATATTCGACTTTATGCATTGGAATATAATACTATTATGCCAAAGAAATAAATATTAGCTTTAATACTAATACAATGGTATTAATTTAAAACAATTGATAACGTCATTATTAATTTATTTCTCTATTAATAACCACCTAGAATACATATCCGTGCCTTCCAAAAGTTCCGGGAACATCGAGTCCCCTGCGCTCGATCATTACGGGGAACTACTTATTTATAATGAGGAAAGTTCCTAAAGCGGAGGTTGCGTTTAATTTATATCTGCCGATATTAAATCTACGAACACATAATAATAACCTTGGCAATACCGAGAAAATACGTTCAACAAACCGCAAGGTTCAAACGGAACCTTTAAACGGAAGAAAGCGCAATGTTTGCCGAAAAACGGAACTCTGATCTGGGCACAAATAAAAATGCGGCTGGCGTATTCGAATCACAAGAAAAGCATCGATCACGAGGACTCCCGGCACGAGCATGGATTTCCCACTCCCGTAAGCGACTCCTGTCGCACGTGCGTTTCATGGGAATGCAGGGATTACGCTTTCGGGTAGTCCGCGAAGCAAACGTCAAAACCTCGTTCTCGTATTTCATAAAAAAACGGAAGTAACAATAGCGACAGACAAATATATCGATGAGCTGTCAGCGCGAGGCCGTAGACCTTCGCGCGTGAAGTTTTGTATTTCTAGCGAGCAAGTAATCGATGTTCTTAAAAAAATTGTACGAACTACGACGGAAATTAATTTGAAGTCGGTGATCGATGATCCGCTTAATTCGAAGAGTTCCAAATCTTGGTTTTGTACTAGAACAGATGATTTTAACTGGATCGCGATCCACAACTTGTTGCCTATAAGTAACGATTCGTTCAATCTACTTGATAAATCTAAGCGTAACTAAGTGACAGTAAGTCACACGTGAGATCCAAGTTTTTGTATAAAAATATTGCCAATATTCTTAATAATTCATTAGTATTCAATTTCAGTTTCATGTTACTGATGATTTCATGTAGATTCATTTATGTGTTAAGTACGATTCAACGTAAAAAATGGTCATGAAAACAAATAAAGGCCGTAAACGTCAGACTTTATTTCTCATCTCGCTAGAGTTTATTTGTTATCTGTTTATTATAAGCAAATATTTTATCATTAATATTTCTATAGTTACTTATGGATATTAATGATAAATCAATCAAAACCATTTCTCGTAATTTTGCTACTTGCGGATGTTATTAATAGATTTTATTATATATATATATATATATGTGTGTGTGTGTGTGTTGTGTGTGTGTGTATACATATCATTTATAATTTGATACGCAGTATCATAGAAGAGAAAAAAAATAATATTATTATGTCTAATCATAAATAATAACATTGAGAATATTTTTTTTTGATTAACCATAAATAGTAATATTAAAGATAATTTATTTTTCATTCACTATACATTGCCATGTTTTAGATGATGAATTTATTCCAGTCAATGCATTTCTCTTACTATACTCGTAAAAAAGTTTAAACAACCATAAAAAAACAAACTGAGAAGTAATAAAATCACCATCAAATTAACCAAGTTACAAAATAAAGTACAGAATTATTTCGCCTTTCGCATTAAAATATTTTAAAGAACAATAACGTGTCGTAATAAATACGAGTCGGTACTAAATATTATTTCCCATTTCGTCCTCGGGTTACACAATATGAATGCACGGACAAGGACGAGAGCACCTTACTCCGGTTGTGCTACATCAATAATATAATCCACATCAGCACACGGACATTACATCAAAAACGTTAATAAAAATTACACGAATATAACAATAATATTACTCATTTGAGTTTCGCTGATCATAAAAATTATGGTCTGCTCATGGTCTTTGGTGGCAACTCAGTGGTCAAGAGCGCATTATCTTCAAACTGGAAAGTACTGAATTCGATCTGACCATAGGCGAACCGTCCAATGGAAAGAACTTAAATCAAATTGAGACCACTCGTTACGTGCCTCGAGGGGCACGTTAAGCCGTCGGTCGCGGCGACGTCGGCGGTCGTTAGCGATCCCCGGCCCGCGGCCCCGGCGTGGGGAGCTCAAGGTCCGTACTTTTCCCAATCTGAAACAAAATGTTTCCGATTATGCCCACTGTACGGAGTTATTGAAACGTTTTTTTTTTTGCGCCAGGTCTTTCAACAACTCCGTAGAGTGGTCGTAATCAATTTATAAATGTAAAGGGTTTGTTTTTTAAATAGCATTTAATAAAACTTACTAAAAGCTATTTTGAGAGCGTCTTCTACCGTCTCCTTTTTAAGAATCATTTAACTACGAGTCACTGTTCTAAGTAAGATTTGCATTCTACATCCTCATTTTAAAGGGTTTTCGGGCTAAAACCCCGTTAAAACGAAGACATGAACGCAAAATTAATTTTAAAAGTGACATATAGTTAAAAGTGAGTTTAAAAGAAAGCAGCGGAAGAGTCCCTAAGAATATTTGCTTTATTTTCATTTAAAAATGACTAATAAGTTTATCTTAATTCAGAAAATTATAGCATCATTTTTTAAAGAAACATCAAAATCGAATCAACGGATAATTAACAATCCTTATTAAATATTTACCATTAAATAACCATTTCCGTAAAAGTTTACACTACATCACACAATCTCTACAATCGAGAACATAACAATTAGCAGACTGCCATTCTATCGACGCATAAAATGCGCACACAAACCGCATGCGCAGCCCGTCCAAGCTACACGATAAATCGTAATATCATAAGCATTACACGCACGATAAATATCGCTTTGATAAGTGGCCACATAAAGTTCACTTTAATGGCCTCTTAACATTCGGCGGCACTACGGCCGCTATAACGCTCGTCTGTTACTTTGATGGTCAACTAACGAGCAGACGTAAATTCGTACGCCGCGTACACGGCTTAGACGCGCCATGTGCCGATCTGTTTGCAAGAATCGGCAAATAAGAATTCAGGTTCGCGCAATATCAATATGTGTATAAGAATTGCGAGCCGTCTGAGTCAAAGGAGTTATGAGGTAATTATGCTTTCCAAATTGGTAATCCAATCTTTTATTTTGTATTTTTCCCGTTGCGAAAAACAATCCTAATTGGTTTTATTAAATTTAAATATAGGGCAAGTGTAAACAGAAAATGTTTCTTTTCTTTTACTAACGTTGTGAAGTGTTATTTAAAAGACCTCGTCTCAAAGATAATGTTTTTTCCTATTTTTAGTTTGGTTTTATGAAGAAATTGCTAAGGTATATAGCTTAATGTAAAAACGTTAATCAAGACATTTAAATTTTTCTTAAAAGACAATTAATTTTAATATATGAATTATATTCTAAGATGTAAAAATAAACATTTTTATTTAATTACTTTCAAAAAAATCTTAAATATTTACCACTGTTAATGCTTCTTTCCAGTTTTTCAAACATTAACGTAACCCTCTTGCAAGGGGCCTCTAACAAAACCGACTAGTCTTCGATATAATCCTGTGGTTAAAGTGGTGTTGAGACCGATATCAAGATCTACATATAGGAAGAATATATGGGAAAAAATATCCTCTGAGGACACTTGCCTGCAATATGCATTGACGCGCACCTTGCTACCCACCGCTGACTCTCGCATCTGTTCTTCCACTACAAATCCCTATCCAATCAATTGAATATTGAGTAGAGACGATTGACAGATTTCGAGTACTTAAGCAAGTTTTAGTATTGACAATATCTGTCAATCTTCTCGAATCAATATATATTAATAATAAATATGTGATAATAATGATAAATAATTTGGTAGACGCTAACGAGGAGTAAAAACAAATACGAGGCTGACATGGCCATTAGAACTAAAGATAAAATAAAACAAAAGAGCGTTTCAGCCTAACAAAACCTTCGATAACGTATAACAGTCTAGATCCAACTTATAACTTCTGTCGAACTTTCTAGAATAGTCTTTAGAAAAGATTTCTCGAAGTCTTGAAAGTCATTTCGTAAATAAACACTATATTAGTTCGGAATGTGCCGACAGGATCGCAACAAATGGCTCCTCCAACAAAAGCGATAGAAACAGTCGTGTTTGTTCTGGAAATTTCTGGTGATCTTGAGGAATATCAAGAGCGAAAGTTCGGTAGTGTTTGGATGTGTGAGCACACCCGAACGCAAACTTGGCGTGGTTTAATTCTGACTGCGACGCAGTGGAATTAGCAATCGGTTTATCGATTTATCA
The DNA here is from genome assembly GCA_005406025.1 of Eumeta japonica. Lineage (NCBI taxonomy): Eukaryota > Metazoa > Arthropoda > Insecta > Lepidoptera > Psychidae > Eumeta > Eumeta japonica. The sequence goes on from BGZK01000260.1 coordinate 536,910, forward strand.
ATTCCTTTTCTACGGTGCTGTGTTATTCCATAAATACTGATTTCATATTGTGATTGTTGACCTACTCATTTGTAGCGACATATACTACCTTTTATTTAGTTAAATTAAATATCATGTAAATGATTCTTACATTCATGCTATGAATGAGTATTTAGTGTATCGTTCATAAATTTTCCTGGCCAGCCATGGCAAAATAACTATTTGTTAATATATTCTGTTCTGATCTAAAACTTTTTCTTTGCTACCACATGTAACTTTCTTTGTTCCCTGTTTTGACGATTGAAAATTGCTGCACACTGATCAAAATCGTACGTTTTCGTGTCATACATTTCCGAGTAGGACGAAGGTTTTCCAAATTGATAAAACCTTTCGTATAAACAAAAGCCAGCAACATATTATCGTTTAGTGAAACATAATCTTCAAAGTTTTACATGCAGTGAAGCTCGCCTCTCTGGATCTAAAATTGCATATAACGCCTGCGTCCACGTCAGTCAGTGGCGTATTAAAGATCTTTTACATTTTCACATATTTGAGGTTATATTGAAGCCTTAATTTTCTGCAGAGGATCGATCGGGGTGTGGTTTGATGATGACCATCCAGAGTACGATGAGAGGTGATTCAGGTCGCTACAGAGAACCAACTGATAGGACGGAGCATTTAGAACAGGCACCGTGTGGAGTTTTTCACGATAGGATTTGCATACATTACGATGCCATTTTTGCAAGAATTTACGTAATCGATTTTAAAATATATTCATTTCTTTGAACGATATCATGTAAAATAAATTTTAAAAATGTTTTTCAGAATAAAAGTTTTCCTTTACAATATAAACGTTTTTCGACGAAACGAACTCATTAATCGCCTTGAAATCGATTAAATTGACAAAAAGTTGTCGTTGTTTCAATAAACTTCAACTGACTTTATCGAATGTCATAAAGCCCATTCGAATCAGTCGCTTTGTTCAAAAGATAACTACGACAAAATATTTAATAAATATCGATTACGTCATTTTTATACCTCTACTAATTTCTAAAGTGAACTCTGGCAACTTTAATGTCGAAATGTGGACAATAATGTCTTCATGCTTTAGAAGCTCAAAAACATTGCGGGAAGTTTTGGGGCTGGCCTGGAAGATTAACCTTGGTCCAGATTTTTTGAGTTTAAAAGCTGAAACAGTTAGGCGTGTATTAACATTTTTCCATTTTCTCCATAGTGATGGTCTAGAAAAATATCTGAAAATGTCTTTTAAATAATGAAACATATTTTAGGATCTGTATAGAGGTGATTGATTAAATTTTACGCCTCTCCACTCTGTAAAATCATTAAAATACGCCTGTAATAATAATAGTAGTAGTGTTGTTTCTGTAGGACGAAGGCTGTCAGTAAGTATGAGAACCTTCACTGCTCGTGCAATATAAAGCTCTACCGAAAGGTCATTAACAGCTTACGCGAATGCATTATTGCATATGTACCGCTTATATGGATTTTAAACTACATGTTATTAGAGGATGTGGTCGGTGCGCCAGATTATATCAAAGGATTGCTTCGGACTAAAAAAATGTTAGTAATGAATAATAAAAAAATAATGAGCAATAATATATCTAATTAATATTGTATACGCCTAAGTGTGTTTGTTTGCTTGTCCCTATTGCACACAACAACGCTGCAACGGTTCGACTTGATTTTTTGCTTGGAGATAATTTATGAAAGAAAGGGGCATAGAGTATACTTCCCATCTCATAAAAATACACCGTTTCTATGGATAGTAATTATAATTAGCTACGTGATTGGTATACCGATCTAATTTATGTTTATGGTTTGTTGTAATATTAAAATCACTCCTAAAATGCCTGTTTTATTCATTTCGAATCGAATATGTGGTTTCCTTGGAATTTAAACTTATACCCAAATTTAAAAAGATGAAACAACGTTTCATAATCAGTGTTGATGACTCTTGGGAATTCCAGAAGAATCTCGAGTGAGACAGGTATAGTGAAGGAGAGATATATCGAGATCACAGTTATATAGACAAGAAAACAGGGCTGGGGTTGGAACTCCCAAAGAAACGAGATAGGAACAGATAACCAGTTATGTTATGATAGCATAATAGATAACAATCATTCTTCTTTTTATGTCTACGA